>CM029565.1:22491620-22747385 GCA_017309665.1 Coelopa frigida | reverse complement strand
AGTTGTGGGAAGGTTGACCTAGAGTCGCAATGTCCACTTTAGGATTCGTTGATGACGATAAACTTTCGACAGACAATGATAATGAACCGATTGCAGCTCTTCGACACTACGATACCATACTATGGAAATAGTAAATCGGTAATCGTATCGAGTGGGAACTACGGGTATTTCGAGGCCTTCAGCCATGGGATCGCATGCATCGATGGATGACGCTGATAGCATCGATCGTAAAGTAGTGTAATTAAGACAAGAGAGGGGGAACATGAGGAAGAACTGAGGTAAAACTGAGAAAGAACGGATGAAAGAATGAGGAATAACTGAGAATGACTCGACGCTTAAAACTAGTCCACGTCCTTGAGGAAGGAAGACGTCCTTCGCTCGAGGCCGAAGATCCCATATGCATATCGGTTGACAGTTTGACAGGGAAGGGCCGCGAAGGTTCGGATCCGGGATCAAAAAACGGAGTTGTCTCATGGGACGGAGGAGACTCAAGGAACGGATGGGTCTAAAGGGACGAAGACGTTTAAAGAGACAGTCAAAAGACGGAGACGACCAAAAGAAGGTTTCAAAAAAACGGAGAGGTCTCTAAGACAGAGGAGTCTGAAAAGAGACTTTCAAACGAGGAAGATGTTATAAAGAACGGAGACGTTCTAAAGGAGAGAGAACTTCCAAAGGACGGCGATGTCGTTCACATCCAAGGACGGAAGCTGCAACTGACTAGTTGTCGTCGTAGTCATCATCATGGTAGTTGTTGTCTCCGGTCACCGGTGGAAGCGTTGGTCGACGACTTAATGTGCGTCTGTCGCCTTCCTCACCCGCTTCTTCGACATCGTCGTCGTGGTCGTGTGGCCGTGGCAGCGGAACAGATTAATTTAAATACCGCAATCGGAACCTTCGTTCCACCCTCCGCAGTTGGTTCCCCCCCTTTTCAAACTTCAAACTTCAGCTTCACTCGACCACTCGGCGCCCCTTGAACTTGAGGCGTCGCGATCCATGCAGCCGTTGGTAATGCAAGAAATCGAAATCGATGTCGACGATGGAGATGGAGAAGAAGACGATGGAGACAGAGGTGAAGACGATGGCGACGAAATGGAAATCGATGTGTTGAATACAACAGCAACAATGAAGACAACTATAATCATAACAACAACACTTGTAACAACAAAAATATTCACAACAAAAACAAACCATCTAACAACAAAAACAACCACCATAACAACAACCATAATCATGATCACAACAAAACGTGGCCCGCTAAACCAGTTACGAGATGTTTTATAAGTGTGTTATTGTTGTTGTTGTTGCTTTAATTTATTATTGTATCGAAGGTATGGAGAGCTACGCACACTCACACTCACACACACACATATAGAGACTTGGCGCACGCACACACGTGACTAATAGGCGAGCAACCTTGATGCGTATCTCCAATAAATGGCTTGGAACAAAAAATTATCTCAGAAATATGAAATCGCAGAGGGGAAAAAACAACAACAACAACAAGAAAACTGAGTAACAAAATACGTTGAAAGCAGACGCACATGTGTGTGTGTGTATTTAAATCCATCCGATACTCCCAGGCGGCAACTGAAGCGTATGAAAAAAAAACAGCAAAAAGCATCACTGGAGCATCTGAAGGTTGCGCATCGCATCCAGCAGATTGTTCGTAAGTATTTATGTATTTGAGCGATGCAATCTGCTGCCCGCAAAAGTATCTGCTTCCCGCCGAAGTATCTGAAGAAATTGCATAACAACCGACAGGAGGAAAAGAAAACTCGGGGAGAAACTTTGGTGTTGTTTTTTTTTTGCCACTTTTTCACCGCTCCATTCACGTGGAAGTGGGTTAATTTGAACCTCGTCCCGAGACCCTGGGGCGGTTTCGAGGAAAGAAAGTGAAACCACGTCGATTAAACACTCTTTTTTATTCCGTTCCCTTCCTTCCCTCGACACCCCGCCACAAGATGATGAGAGTGGTAATCACGGAAAGGAGAACGAATATTTGTCAAGAAGAAAAGAGGACGAAGGTTTGTCAAGAAGAACAGAGGACGAAGGTTCGACCAGAGGAAGAGAAGACGAGGGTTTGACCACGGCTCTTTACTTGTCTCTCTAGTGATTCAATCACTTCCTCAGATCTCAGGTACTCCTCTGTAGGTCACGTGGAGTCGTTGAAGATATGAAGAAAGGACTGAGAACCACTTGCAAAGGAGGAAGGAGGATGATGAGGAGAAGAAGGTAAGAAATGTAAAAATGACCCCTTCTTCACTGATGACTCTCTGTTCTCCACACCATCCTGGCAATCGAAGAATATCGAATTAATTCGCAGCGAAGGAAAGGAAAACGATGAACAAAAACAATAGTAACTAGTTACAATAACAAGAAGTAATAACAAAAAGAAGAACATCATTAACAAGAACAAGAAGAAAATAAACAATAACAATAAGAAGAACATGAACCACAACAAGAACATTCAATACAACAAGATTGTTAACAACAAAAACATGAACATTAACAACAACGACCCAAATACAACAACAAAAACCTCTAAAACAACTAAAAATCTCCTAAAACCAACAACGATAAGCTAAACGGACAACGTCACAAGAAAAACCTCAAACTCAAGGGGATCAAGGAGAAGGCGATTGAATTGAATCCTGCAACCTTCGGAAGACAATTGAAAGCAAGAGAGTCAAAAGAGACAGAGAGAGAGGGAACAATCGAATCAATCGAGAGAGAACAATCGAATCAAGAAAAAGAGAGAACAAATGAGTCACTGGAGATTGAGAAAGAGATAGAGTGAGAACAATCGAGTCAATTGAAAGAGAGAGATAGAAAAATCGAGTGAATCGAGAATGAGTGAGTGAACGCCTAAGTGAACGAGTGTCGGCCCCCCTGGTGGCCAATGTAGGAAATGACGTCTGTCTGACAAATCGCCGTGCAAATAAATATTCGAGGACGGTTGTATGAGGCAGGGGAAGGAGAGGAGAAGGGGAAGGAGAGTGGGAAGGAAAGGGCAAAGGAGTGGGCCAAGGAGAGGGAGGAGATGGAGGAGGAAGAACCCACTTCGACAAGTCCTTCAACGACTCTTCGCAGGTGTCTTCTGGCCTTCAACGAGTGTCTGTCTGTTGGTTTGCTTAACTTATGTCTATCTGTCCGTCCGTCTATCTGTGTGCTTTTCTGTCCCTTTGAATGTTCGTCTGTCTGTCTCTTTGAACGGCAGTCTATCCTTTTGAGTTCGCGCCCACTCGACCCGACGAGCTTCCATTGGGCTTGAAGCCAAGTCAATGGAGAGAAAGAAAAAGAGATGGAGAGAAAAGGATATGGAGAGAGAATGAAAGCGATAGAAGGATTGAATGAGGCAGGCGATGACTTGGGAAAGAGAGAGATAGCTAGGAAAACGAGGTCGTTTGGGGGCTCCTTTGCATTTGCATCGAAGCTGGCCAATTTCGAAGCCATCTGGCTGGCAACCGCTGCGGGGGTCGCAATGGGTGGCAAACCTCCCACCTGCCACGCCCCCTCCACCTGTTCTCTGTGTGTTTTGTTGTGCTCTGCATATATTTGCAACATTTTAACATAATTTCGTTTGTCATTCAATGTGTTGGAGTGAGCCGTGAGGAAAGAACAAAAACGTCAAGAGAGAAAGAATAAAGATGACAACAAAAAAGACGACGACGACGACAACAACGATGACAGGAAGAATTACAACAACCACAACGATGACAATAACAACAACAACTGCCACATCAACATCCCCAAAAATAACATAAACAACAATAACAATAGAGCATGGAATTTCAATGAAAATAAAATGCTAAAAAGCACAAAAAACACACGGTAAGAACCAAAAACCAAAGCAACAAAAACAAAGAATACAACAACAATGCTAGGAAAACCAAACAGTTGCAATTTATTTTCAGCTATTGAGCTTATTGTTGCTACAGTTATTTTTGTTGTTGTTATTGCTACTATGATTTTTCTTGTTTTTATTGCTACTGTTATTTTTATTGTTCCGATTGCTTCATGGGTTCCGCAGCCGTTTCTGGGTCGTTTTCGCGGGTCCGTCGCCCCGGTTCAAATTTCTTTTCGGGCTTCCACGGAAGAGGCTCCGGTCGACGGTCGTCGGTCGACTCGGTTTCGTCGACATCGGTTTCGGGTTCGACGCCAACAATTGACTTCTCGGGTGCCACCGAATTCCGCCCTTAACCCTTCTTCGCCTCCCACCTTTGGCAAAACCTTATCAAGACACGTTGAGGTCTGATGGTAGAGTTTTTAGTGAAGAGTTTCCACAACTCAGAATCAGGGTTCCAAACTTTACGAATTTACCGCAACTATAGTAAAATTCAGTGATTTTGAGAAACTAAAATATACTACAGTGTATCGAAATCTAGATATTTCAGTAATTTTCATTTTTCATATGGAAATTTTTGTTTTTATCAAAATTCACTACGATTTTAGATCTGAACCCTATTTACTATCTCTTTTTTCATATGTCTCATTTATGGAAACTTACGAACCACAAATTCTACAATTTAAAAGTTTGCATTAGGTTTTTATCAGGATGTAGTACGATCGTAATAGATCTACTTCACTATTTGAAAGTAATTAAATTATGCATTTTTTTCGAATATTAGACATTTTTCGAAATTTATTTTGTTCTTCTTATTTCATATTTTGTTTAGGGAACGATTTTTAGGATTACTTGAAATTTCTCACGGTCTTTCTCTAGGACAAGATTTTCCCTTTCTCACTGTCTCCCTGACTTTCTAATACTTTTCCTATCTACCTCTTAAATCCTCTATCTCTTTCTCCCCCTCTCTCTCTTACCTCCTCTACCTCTCACCCACCATCCTCTTTCTAGATAATCCTCCGTGTGATGAAAGCAAATTCCTTCCGATGTTCGCGATTTCATCGAATCTTTCCACAAAGTCTTTGGCGACTGAAGACTTGGGCAGAATAAATTCTTAGGATTTTCCGCCGAACCAAAGGATGTCCTCGAATTCAATCACGGGATCCCTCGTCGAGGGAGGACTTCATCTAGGCGAAAGTTTGCTCTTGCGATAAAATCGAAAAAAGTAGGAAAACAGCCGAATGTCCGAAAAGAGCAAAGTCGAGGAAAGTCAAAGTGAAAAAAAGCAAAGTCGGGGAAAAAGTCAAAGTATCTGAATGAAAGCGAGGGCCGAATTTCCGAAAAATCCCCAAAGTTCAACGTTCAGAGTTTTGCCGGCCGCAGTCAACGAACGGAAAATACTTCCAAAACAAAGTGTCGACCCCGAGGACACGACGACGATGGAGATGAACCAATGGACACCAAAAATATCCTCGCAACCCTCCCTTGGTCACCGCTCTTAATCCTCTCTAGGCCTCGCCTCTTAACCCTCTCTAAACTTCCTCTCTTAACCCTCTGTGGGCCTCCTTCTCGCCCAAGTGTGGCCACGAAGGACAAATATTTGCGCCTCAGTTTATGCAAAGAGTTCGACAAACACCGTCGGCCGTTTCCACGACCCCCACCCCCCACCAGCTCTCCAGTCACGCCCCCCAAATCGTCCGACGTGCACTTTAGAAAGAGGTTGATGTGGGGAGAAATAGGCGAAAAAGGGGGCGTGGCTCGAATGCAGTCGGCCTCACTGAAACTCACTGATTCAGCCGAATTTTCCAAAGTCAGACTTTTGAAATGCAAACAAAAGCGAAAGAAAAGAGAGAAAACAAGAAGAACAAAATCAACTCGAACCACAACAAAATCAATTTGAACAACAAGAAAATAATCTCGATATGTCTGGGTGTTGCAACCAAAAACAATAACAACAGCCATGAGAGAGACAACAACAAATGCAACACCATCGAATAATTTTGGGTTGAATGTGGGTTGACCGGCTCAGCTCACATTTTTACAACAATAACAACAAAAATACCACCAACAATAACGAAAACAACGCCAACAACAACTACAACAACAGAAAGGAAGAAGAAGAACAAACACAACCACATTCACATTTACATCCACAGTTACAGATGCATCTCACAGAAACACGAGATACATTTTGGGTAGAAACATGTTAAAATAACCAAATAACAACAACAACATCAACAACAACAGCTGTTGATGACGAGGAAAACGAAGGCGAAGAAGAAAAAGGGAAACCAAAATATTGCTCCAGAAACTGCCGATCGAGACAAATTTAATTTTAACCTCCGGCAATAAGAAAAACAACAGCAACAGCAACAATAACAAAATCACATCTGCATCAGCATCAAAACTTTCAGTTCAATGTTGTTTTTGTTGTTGTCGATGATGCTGATGGTGATGAAGACAACAACAGCAACAAAAAACAACAATAACAACGACAACGTGTGGGCTCAAGCTCAATGATTTACAACGCCAACAACAACATCAACAAATTGAACCTTTTGTTTCCTGACTTCTCTTTCTCGCTCCCTTCATCCATCCCTTTCTTTCTTTTTTCGGCCACCTTTTTGCCTCTTCTCCATCTATTTCTCTTCTCTTTCTTCATCTCTTTCACCTCTTTTTCCATCTCTCTCTCCTCTCTTCTCCTTCTCTTTCTCCATGTCTTTCTATCCACTGTTGTAACTGCCATTTACAATAATATGTGTTGTTGTTTTTATTGTTGTTGTAGACATCGTTTGTGTGGATTTCAAAATTTCTTGTTATTAATTCTCTATTGAGCGGATTTTCGACTCTCACCGAGATTGTTGTTTCTTTTGTGGTTTTTGTTGTGTTATTATTGTTCTTCATTTTGTTGCTGTTGCTGATTTTGTTATTATTTTTGTTGTTGTTAATTTTCTTGTTGTTTTTGTGGCATACATAATTATGATATAATCGGAGCACAAATCGATTCGCGCCGCGCTCGAAATGCAGCGCCAACGAGTACAACAGCAACAACCAAGAATAAAAACAACAACAAAATAATAAAACAACAATAAAAGCAACAAGAAGAACTGATTCAAAAATTACAACAAATTGAAAATACAACTACAACTACTGATGTTAAACTAACAACAAGTGAATCGACAACAACTAAGTTTGAACCAACAACAACTAAGTTTGAACCAACAACTAAATTTGAACCAACAACAATTGAATTTGAATTAACTACAACTGTTTTTAAACCAACATCAACTGAGTTAAGACTTCCAAAAGCACGCTGAATCACTAAAACTACAGCAATAACACAATCAACAACAACATCATCAACAATAACACCATGAGCCAAGAGAAACACAAGCCACCGCATTCACGGCTCGTTTGAATCACGGATTGAGTGGAAACCAGTGGCCGGAGGGGAATCGAGGAGGAGGAGGGGGGACGCTTGTGTTCGGGGATCCCGCATGCTGCAGCCCCTGGAGTGCGTGAGCGTGCGGAGTCTGGACCAGATTTTTCGGAGAGTTTCGAGATCTCGAGACTCAAACTCAACTCAACTCCAGTCGAATCCACTTGAAATTCGAGATTCGCGGTTCGATATTCGAGGTTTTCTCCCACATTCCAAAGCGAGTGCAGATACGTTCAACAATCTGTGAGATACTGTATCTGTTGCCATCGCCGAATTGAGTTTCGACTGGATTTTGGATGCGATTTTCGATTTTCAACTGGTGTCGGTAGCTTCAGAGACGAATCCGAGGCGATCCTAGAAGACGTCGACAGTGCCTTCAAAGAACGCAGACCGTTGGATACGGATACGCTCGGATGTATCTAGTCGATGCGTATCTGCGGGATACATTTCAGTCGTTTGTTTCTTGAATGAAGGCTGCTGATATTTGTTGCTTTCTTTTGTTGGTGTTGGTCTTGTTATTGTTCTTTTTGTTCTTGGTATTATTCTCTTGATTTGTGTTTTATTGTTCTTATTGTTATTCTTTATGTTGTTATTGTTCTTGTTGTTGTTCTTTTTTTTGTTATTGTTCTTAATGTTGTTCTTGTAGTCATTCTTGTTTTTGTTCTTATTTCTCTTGTTTATGTTCTCGTTGTTTTGTTTGAAATTTTATTTTCTCCACTCAGCATCAGCTTCTTATTCTACTTCCAAAGCCTCCACTGCTTTTGTTGTTTTTGATGCTATTGGCTTATTAGAGAAGTTCTCGTCTAATTTATTGTTTTTGTTGTTGTTGATATTCTTACACTTTTATTGTTGTCTTATTCGTATGCTATAATCTTTGTTGTTGTTATTCTTATGCTATTCTAATTGTTGTTTTCTGTTGCCGATGCAGCAATTTGTATTTTAATTTTCCTTCTTTACGAGATCCGTTGTAAATTTCCCCATAATTCCCAAAAAAAATTCTCAAAAAGCAAAAACACAACAACCTCACAGATACACGCCGGCACAATGACGCAAAGTCTGTGAGATACAAATGTACTTCAACATGTTGTCGAAGTGATTCAGACAAATTCCCCCCACTTCCTTTCTCGCCCCCTCACTAGAAACACCTACACCACAGGGAGGGGGGGAGAGTAGGAGGAACATGTGGGTGGCTGGGAAATTACTGTATAAGAGTGTAATATGTGTGTGTATGTGAGTGTATATGTTAGTGTGTTTGTTCGAAATTAATTCTTGCCTTCAGCAGTTGCTCGCAGCACTCACGGATATGCAGATCAAAGATACACTCACACACCAAAAGACACACAGACAGACGGACAGACAGACAGAGCATCGTCACATATCGAGAGGAGTGTCTGTCTTTATTTCTGTCTGTCCGTATGTATATTTTGTCTGTCTGTCTACCTTCCCGTCTGTCTGTCTGTCGGCAATTACAAGCTGAAATACGCACTCAGAAATTTTAATATGTTTTTCATTGGTGCGGAAAAAAGGGTTAACATTTTAAGCTAAGATACTTTCCACGGATGAAGTTATTGTTGTTGTTGGTTTTGTTTTTATTGTTGTCGAGCTGTGGTTTTTATTGTTGTTATTCTCTTTATTGTTGTTGTTATTCTTTTTATTGTTATTGCTGTTGTTGTTTTTATTAATGTTGAGCTGTGGTTTTGATTGTTCTTTTTACTGTTGTTATTACTCTTACTTTTTCATTGTTGTTGTTGTTCTTTTTATTTTTGATATTGCTCTTTAATTATTTTATTGTATTTGTTGTTTTTATTATTGCTCTTGTCTCTCAATCGCCCTCCGGTAGTGAAAGGGTTAGGGCAGCAATCAAGGGAAAGAAATTAATTATTTAATTTGCTCAATACGAAGTCGACTACAGAGTTGTGTCTTTCTTTCATACTTTCAAGATTAGTATTCACAAATGTCTCCTAGGTTCATTGAAAACACTTCCAACCGATTGAAAGCTCTCCAGCTCTTCTGTATCAAACCCTTGGCGAAGACGTCAGGGCCGCCAATTGGCCACGCAAGAGACCTGGAGCAGCTATTTTTAACCCCTCCAATCGGCCTACATAGTGTATTTGGCTTCACTACCCATAGGGAGAGATGGTAGAGAGACAGATATAGTGAAAGACTTAGTGAAAAATATAGAGACAGACATTCAAAAAGACAGATAGTCAAAGAGACACATAGTCAAAAACACAGACAGTTAACGACACAGACAGTGAAACAGGAAGATAGTGAAAGTGACAGACAGCGAAAGAGACAAGCAGTGAAAGAGACAAATAGTCAAAGAGACAGACATTCAAATCGAGGAACGGACAGAATTTCCAAATTATGTACACTTCAAAAGTTCGCTCAGATTAAAATTTAAACCCGAAGCAAAACATTTCAAAAACACATTCTTTCGCCGTGACGCGGAAACAAAAGCGAATGATGGGGTGAGGATGATGACAGAGAGAGAGAGAAAGAGAGACAGAGTGTATGAGTGAGAGGGATCGAGAAAAAAGAAAGAGAGATAGATAAAGAATGAGTTAGATAGAGAAAGAGACATGCTGTCAGTTGGTTGCGTCGAAGGTTTTGAGTCAAATGCCACATGACGATGCGGTGTCTTTTATGCGAATGCGACGTTGATGGATGCGGGCGTCACGTGTGCCACGCCCCCCGCCCTTCTCTTCACACATCCACCACGCCACAACCCATCACACGAAGGGTGGCGCGAACAGAAACAAAAAGCAAAATATGTTGCTTTGGTTGGATTCTTGAAAAATTTTAATGTCGGCGTTGTCGTGATCATTGTTGTTGTCATTGTTGTTGTTGTCATTGTTATTGTATTTGTTGTTGTCATTTTGTTGTCATTATTGTTTTTGTAATGGTTCTCGTCGTCGGAAGGCGAAAGTGTTGGCCCAGCTGTTGTCACTTAATAATTGTGGTCAACGAGAATAGTTGAGAACGAGAATAGTTTGTAAAGAACTGAGGGTCGAGGGACGTCTGGGAACGGTTGGGGGTCAGGTGACGAAAATATGAAAAATCGAAGACATTCATCATTCGGCAAATTAACGTCAACAGGAGGAAGAAGTCTGCAAGTAGTCTCAATCGAGGTCTTCGGAGGACTTCGAGGTAATCTCGATCGAGGCCATGAGATTTCGAGGAAAAGTTGATCGAGGTAATCGATTCCTTGGCCAACAATTTACTTCTTTGGCGAAGGATTTATTCCTCATGTAAGGTTTTCCTCCGATGGCCAAGGTTTTACTCCAAGACTCATTTTCGAAGTCATCCGGAAGTCATTGAGTCTGACCTTCGACAAGAGTCAAGAGTCGACGGCCGCGTATCGCGAATGGTTCTCGAATGCTAAATCAATACAACTTCCCCTCTTTATCAATCCCTCCTTCTATCATTCCCTCCTTCTCTCTCCGTCTTACTATCTCCCTCCCTCCCTCCTTCTATCACTCCCTCCATCATTCTGCCAATAACTCAAAAAAACACGAACACAAACTTTGAGAGCTTCCTCAGAGCACCTGAAAGTTCTACGAGAAGAGGCTTCGAGTGAGTAATCTTATTGTTGGAGTTGAAGCTGTTGTTGGTGTGGAAGTTGTAGTAGTTGTTCTAATAGTTGTTGTTTTATTTACTCGCACTACCGTCGTCGCTATCTCGTTGCAGTTGTCGACGGCAATCAAAATTGCAATTGCGAATATCAACAAAGACAACAACAACAAGAATATGATGATATGACTCAACACATGGAGCGCAACTATATTTGAAAACAATGACAACAACAACAACACGAACTATATTGACAACAATAACACTGACAACAATAACACCATTGACAACAACAACAATTCCATCAACAACCACTTCCAATCCAATTTACGACTACTTCACGACAACAATATAGCTAGCAATTGCTACAGGAACAACAAAAACACATCAAGGATTTCAACAACGATTTCGACTTGAGTGTGAATATATAGGGATGAGAGTTGTACTGAACAACAACAACAATAACAGCAGAAAAAACAACAACAACAATAACAGCAGAAAAAACAACAATTCCAAAATGATAAAAACATTTATAAACAATAACAACAAACAATAAGAACAAACACCAACATTTTCGTCCTCGTCATCAACGTGTAGCAGTTGCTATAAACTTCGGCAACAACTAGAATCCAGTGGTTGTTGTTATTGTTGTTGCCTTTCACCCTTCCACCGATTTCCTTCCTTCTTCTCTCTTTACCAACTTCCCTTCTCTCTCTTGTTGGAGTTTTTCAATTCGACAACAACAACAAGAATAACAAAACAAAAACATCAATAAAATCGTGCAACAATAGTTGTTGCAATGCTAAAAATAAAAATAATAAAAACAACAACAAGTAGTAGAACCACATCAAGCAATGATGACAACACTCGAAACAGGAAGAAGAGCATAACAATAACAACAACTACAACATCACCATCACACCAACAACATGTCACTCATACATGGAAATACGCCGTTGATGTCTCATGTTGTGACACTAGCTGCAGTCGTAAAAGAGAGAGCGAAAGAGAAGGAAAACGCGATGCACCATTCACCTCTCTCTTTCTAACTCCACTATCTATCTGTCCGTCTTTCTGTCTGTCTGTCTGTCTGTCTGTCCGTCTGCCTGTGTATATCTATGTGTATCTGTGTTTGTCGACAGTCTCTTCGAAATGTGAACTAAATCACGAAAGCTCTTAAATTTGCCAAAAACTTCGCCAACAATATTGCGAACAGTGGCAACAAAAATAACAATAACAACTACAACAATCAACGAGTGCATTCGGCGACAGACACTAACACACCCAAACACACAAACATAGGAACACGATGCCCTCCTCGGTGTGCTTGTGTTTGTCGACGCTTCCTTCCTCGTCGTTTAGCAGATGACATATGGAGCTCGCGATGAAGCAGACGGCGGAAGGAGGACGGAAGAACAGGGCAAAGAAAAGGAGGAAGAAGATTGTGAAGAAGAGGAGCAACAAGAGAAGCAACAGAAATAGAATCAACCCAAAGAGAGATGGCCGAAGGGTGGAGGCGGAAGAAAATCCTTTTGAATAAAAATGAAATCCCTTTCATTGCATTTCGCGCTTTTTTCTCTCCCGTTCTGCCTCTATTTATTTCCTCTTTCTCTCTCTTCACTTCCCCTATTTTTTTCCTTTTCTCTCCTACTTCCCCTTTCACCCTTCTCCTTCGAACTTTTTCCGTTGGGCTTAGAAGGAAAAACCGTCAACGGGCGTCGCTTGTGGTTGTCTTTGCATTCGTAATGAGTTTTTTCCAGGTTTTTGACGTTGTGGTTGTTGTCAATGTATGTGTGTTTGATTTGGTTGGATTTGTTGTTATTGCCGTTAAATTTGTTGTTATTGCCGTTGAATTTGTTGTTATTGCTGTTGAATGTGGCAAGGATTTCGATTCCTAGGTCTTTATTTTCATTTTATTTAGACAGTTTTTGGTGAAAATACAGTGGGACCAATCGAATGGAATTCAAGTAGTGTCATTTATGATCATCTGGGAGACTTCATTTAGGAGAGGTCATCAAAGCCCGAATTAGATTGCAGAACTTACTAAAATATTTTTTTAGGAAATTATTGTCAACTTCACTCAAATTCAACAAAAGAAAACTTTAATGAGATTGCAAATTAATAGAACTATTAGTAAATCCATCATTATTTCATCAATTCATTCAGAGATGTACTTTGTCCAGTTTTACCGCCAATGAATTGCTGAAGAATTCATTGTAAATATTTGTTTAAAACAGAAAAATCGAATCATGAAAAGTATTTAATTTTACAGGCTTATTTCTACTCATAAATAATTCAATTTGTATGCTCATCAAATTGGACCCCAGAAAACGATGGATGACGAAAACTCCTCGTTATCATCCCACTTTTACCGATTCGTCCCACTGTGCCGTCCCTAAAAACGCTACAGTTCCGATGCGCCATCGTTGGATGTTCATGAAGAAATGCAACCGGTGAATGATCGAAGTTGCGACTTGAATCTTAGTTGTTGTAATAGATGGAGTCATTGTTGCCATTATTGTTGTTGTACTTCCCAATCTTATTGTTGTTATTTCTTTCTTGTTGTTGTACTTCACAAACTTGTTGTTGTTCTTTCCAATCTTGTTGTTGTCGCCATTGTTGCTGGTTGTACAACGAGCTTCCACGTCGCTCGTGGATATTCGAAAGAGCAGACAAAGCACCGGAGAAGACTTAGCGAACGAGACACAGACATCGTCAGAGTAACGAGCGAGAGAGAAAGAGAGAGGGAGAGAGGAGAGTAAGAGAGAGAGGACAAGAAGAGAAAGAAAGGAGAGCGCAACAAGAACGAATGAGTAACGACAAAGCGGAGTAGGAGAAATTTTCCATTTTCTTTAATCTCGGATCCTAACGCGAAAATCTTTATTATTTCGAATAAAAGAAGAAGTTGTAAAAACCCAGATGAAAAAGAGGTGGAGAAACGAACGAGGGTGGAGAAAGGAAGAGGGTGGGGAAAAGAAGAGAGGTAGAAAAAAAAGAGAGTGGAGAAAGAAAGAGAGGGTGAGGAGGAAGAGTGGGATAGCAACAATAGCTCGATGCAGTAACAACGAGGACGAAGCGACGACGACAGATGCGGCGCCAGGATTCCACCGTCCTGTGGGTGTGGGAGTCGGTCGGAATCGAAACAGGTGTTCGTTTGTCCAAACGGTAGCAACATTTTATCAGAAGAGGAGCAGCGTCAGCAACATCGGAAGGTAGAAGTAGCAACAGCCACATCTATTCCATTCCATTCCAATCTATTTATATTTGCAGTGGGAACGCGACGTCGGCGTTAACTCATGTTTGAAAATAAACCCGTCCTACGTTCTTCTTCTCTCCATTTGGCTCGTGCCAAATGTTGCGCCGTCGCTCGAAAACGACAACGACAGCAATCGCAATCCTAGGCCGGGCCTATTGCTGCCGCCCAAGAACAATGGATCGAGGTCGGGACTGGGACTGAGACTGAGACTGGGACGTTGGACTGGAGGACGTTGCATCGAGTCGCGTGGCAAAGCCTTTGTTTCGGCGGCGAGCGTCGCCGTTGCCAGGCTTTGTTATCGCTCAGGAGATCCTCATTACGGGTGGTTTATGGCCCAAAAAACCCCGTCCCTCTCTCCTCCCTCTGAAATCCTTTTAATTCAAGTCCTTTGGCTGTGCCCGCCCAGATCGGATCGAATCGGATCGGCTTCGCATACGAAATGGAATTTATTTTTACGAATATTGATCAATTCGCGAACAATTGCAGCGAGCTTTTTATGTCGGAGTCATGTGTTCATGTGTTGGGGGCGAGAGTGAGGGGTGAGAGCGAGGGAAGAGAGCGTGGGGTGAGATCGAGGGGAGAGAGCGTGGGGTGAGGAGAGGTAAAATGAAGTAATTTTATGACCTCTTCCTAACGGCGAAGATGCCGAATCATCGTTTTCTGGGCCGACGAGGGAGGGTTTTTGGATTTTTGGCTTATGTCGAGTTGATCATAAATTCAGCCGTCGGTTTAGGAGACCCCAGGGACCTCGGTATTGGCCGAGGCATTTACGAGTGAGGTTTACAACTCCGGAAGGAGCCGAGCATAGACAGGTGCATAGACAGGACTTCGCTAGAAAGAAAGACCAAAGGCCAATAGACTCTAGGAGAGAGAGACTGAAGAGAGTGAGAAAGACTCTTGGATGAGACTGAAAGGAATGAGAAAGATTCGTGGAAAGATATTGAAAAGAGTGAGAAAGACTCTAGGAATGAAAATATTAAGAACGACTCTTGGAACGAGACTGAATAAAATGAGAAAGATATTGATTCACTTTGGAAGTCAATCAAAAAGCCTCCAAGAGTCAATCTGTCCCAGGGACAGAAATTTTTAGAAGCAAAAACATAAACATTTACGTCGATCGTGGAGAAGGAGGCGGAGAAGGAAATGAACGGAGATTAAATCGCACGGCATCGCCACGCAGCGAGTGTTAATTATTTTGGAAAACACTTTCCGCTCATTACGTTCACTTTTGCCGCTTCCCTTCACTTCACTTCATCCCCCTCCTCCTCTTCTTGTTGGGGACGCCAATGAGAAAAAAATAAATCTCCAAGTCATGGGAGGAGAGCAAAAAAGAATTGATCGAAAATAGACGAATGTCAGACACGACGAAGGTAAGAAAAAAAATCTCTGCTAAATCTTTCAAAAAGCCATCAGCGGCTGATATTGTTGTTTGATTGTTGGTGCTAAGCTTTTTGTTACAGTGATTGTTATTGTTGCTACCTCAATACATGTTGTTGTCAAAATAATGAAAATAAATAGTTTTAAGCTTTTTGACTCCTCCTCCCCACTTCGTCCCAGTCTCTTAAACACGACAAGTGACGATTGTTACTTTGTTTCTTTTGAGGCTTTTGTTCCGTCCGTCCACCCGTCTGTCTTCTGTTTGTCTGTCCTTCCGTCTGTACGTCCGCCATCGACACGTCGAGCGATTCGCCACAAACCACAAGAAATTACAAACGAAATAAAAGCGAAAATAGAAGAACACGTGAAGCGTGCGGAGCTTTGGAGAAGAAGAGGGATAAACGAAGAAGAAAGAGAAGAGGAAGGAGAAGAGGAGGCGAAGAGGGATAAGCGAAGAGGAAAAAGAGAAGAGGAGGCGTATGAGAACGAGAAGAACGGAAAACAAAAGTAATCAACCTGATGTTATTTCGTCGATGGCGAACTCAAAATCGTTAGAAAACAAGAAGAGGTTGATGCGAGAGATCGATCGATTGATGAAGAATGAAACCAAATTCTCCATTTTGGAGACTTGAAGGAGGAACGAGGAAGCGTGGACCAAATCGAATATTTAATAAATGATCTGCTGATTGATTTTGGTGCTATTTTTTAGAGAAATCTTCCTGCTGTGTTTACTAATTTTTCCTTCCGGGTTCCCGAGTGGCTTTTGATTAAGAGCCGGGGGGCCGAGGTCTCTGGACAATCGTCCCCCTGACTCTAAGAGCTTTGGCAGCCCTGGTCTTAAGAGCTCTCGAAGCCCTTGTCCTAAAAGCTCTCGACTCCCTGGTAAATCGTTCGTGACCGATTCGTATTCGTCGTCGCAGCGTCGAAGCGTGACCAAGCAACCACTCTATAGTGAAATTCTACATTCCATGTCCTTCAACAGCAGCAACATCATCAACAACAACAACAATTCAGCCGACCCCCCTTGGGATGTCGTCATAAAAATCAAATCGAAAGCCGCTCGTGTCGAAGCCATTCAAATCACCTTCGGCTCCGGACATTTAATGATGAATAATTTGTCACCGCCGTCTGGTAAATTGACGAACGGTCGGTCGGTTGGTCGAGAAACTCGAGGTGGATTTGTTCGCGTATAAATTGATAATAACTCAAAAACAACAACAACAACTTTGACACGGATGCTGTGCTCAGGACCCGCTGAACTCTCGACAACAGACGGATGGACAGACAGATGTTCGACAGGTTCTCAAGTCTCTAATTCGAAGACGAACATAATTTCTGGCAGCTCTGGTAATTTGTCTCGTTCTTATTGTTGTCGTTGTTGTTGCTCTTATTGTTGCTGCTATTTTTGTTGTTGCTATTTTTGTTGCTGCTATTGTTGTAGTTATGGTTGTAGTTGTTGTGGCTTAAATTACGCTTGCAATAAATTTCCTAAAATCAATTGTTTCGGTGAATTTATTTTAAGATTTCTTAAAAATTTATTTCGTAATATTTTTTGTGATATTATGTGATTGCTTTGTTGAGTGTTTTGGTTGTTGTTGTCGATTATTGAAAGTATTATTTTTGTTGTTATTGTTATTTTGGTTATTATTGTTATTTAGGTTGAAGTTATTATTGATGTGAATATTTTTGTTAAATTTATTGTTGCTTTTAATGTAGATAGATTGTTGTTCTTCGTACTGTTGTTGCTATGGGTATTGTTGTTGCCATTGTTATTATTGCTGCTATTTTAGTTCTATTTTGTTGTTGCTGCTATTTCTGTTTCTGCTGTCGAAGTAATAGGTATTCATTTAGTTGTTATTGTTTTGAAACTTAAACTCTCGTTAACATCATTTTTCGACTGAAGCTAACAACATCAATAACAACAGAAGTTAGCAACAACAAGACGACCACAAAACAACAAAAACCCCATGATGAGCAATAACATACTATACCAGTACAACAACAACAATAAATCTCATCGCCTCGAGCGATTCCACAACGTTACCAAGGTCAAGGGGAGTCGAAACAACCGCCTGCTGATTGGGATCCATCGATGATGTTAATGTGACCCTTGTTGGTTGCTGTGCTTAGTCTTATTTATGTTGTTGTTAGAGTTATTTATGTTTTTGCTGCTGTTGTTGTTGTTACTACTGTTGTTTTTCTGCTATTTATATTGTTTTTTTTTTGTCTACTATTGATGTTACCTCCATAGACATTGTTGTTGGAATCATCATTAGCCAAAAACACGCTTTGATAAATCGTGTGAGCCAAGTCTTCAAACAAACCTATTCTCTATCTATCTATCTATCTCTATCTATCTATCTATCTCTCTCTCCCGGTATTTCTCTCCCTCTATATCTCACTCATTCTCACGCATTCCTCTCTGCTCCTCCTCCTCCTTCCCTCAACTCTCGTCTTCTCTCCCTTCACAACGTCCCAGTTTCTCTTTGATTAAAATTAAAATTGAATAAATAAATTATTTTCCAAACACAAAAATAGATGAGTGTGCAATTGTTTGTAGCTTGTTGTTATTATTGCGGATATTGTTGTTGTTGGTTTTTATTATTATTGTTGTATTTTTTAATATTTTTTTTATTATTTTTGTTGTTGTTTTCATTGTTGTTGTTGTTGTTGTTATTGTTTTTATTATTGTTCGCTGACACTTTGCCGCGATTTACGACGACTCCTACATGAATTTTATGCAGATTTTTTTATGTCGCGCATGTTGCGCCGACACGGTATTAATGTTGTTGTTGTTATTGTTGCTCCCAGATTGCATGTCGATGCTGCCTCTACCATAGTTGTTGTTCTTATTGCATTTGCTTTTTCTGCTGATTTCATGTTCTTCGCATAAAATTTTCGCCGTCATCGTCGAGACTTTTCGTCTTTCGTTAACGAGTCCGAGTCTCCGAACGCAACCCACAGAAGTCGCCTCCTTCCCTTCCTTCCTCCCTCTCTCCCACCTTCTCCACTCCTTCTCTCCCTTCTTCTTCTTCTCCTCATCCTAATCATCATCATCATTGCGTTGGAAGATTTACTATTTTTATCAATGGCTGCCGCCGCTTGACGCCCCAGCAACCGTCGGAGTCGCCAGGACTACGGAGCAGACGTCGAAGTAAAGAAGACCTTGAGATGACGTCCGAGCACGTTCGTCGTTGGCGTCGTCGTCTTTGCAAAAGTGACGACGACTTCAACAGTGGGCAGGATTGTGGGATGGCGGGAGAAGGAGGACGATAGTGGGCAGGCGAAAGGATAAGGAGAAGG
Organism: Coelopa frigida; assembly: GCA_017309665.1. Lineage (NCBI taxonomy): Eukaryota > Metazoa > Arthropoda > Insecta > Diptera > Coelopidae > Coelopa > Coelopa frigida. Next base: position 22,728,593 of record CM029565.1, on the reverse strand, counting down.
AAAGGAGTACGAGAAGGAGGGACGAAGGTTTTTACAATCGATAAGATATTCGCCGAAGGAGGATGATGATGATAAACAGCGAGAAAGCTTTGGCCATTCGTCCCAAAGGAAATCGAAGGGATTTCACCAGCTGTCCGAAGAACTCGAGAGCACTCTCTTTCTTTCTAACTCTCACTCTCTTTCGATGTATCTCTTTCTATGTCTCTCAAATAATCTTTCTCTCTACGTCCTCTTCATGTTCTCTTCACATTCCCTCCACATTCCCTCCACATTATCTCCACGTTTTTTTACACCGACTCCTGTTGCCAGAACCAGGTTCGTTGAATGAGACACGACATGACACCTCAGTGCAGGACAGACATGTCACAACCTCGACGGACAGACAGACATGTGGCAACCCGTCCGACGAACTCGAAGGAAGCCGTGTGAAACCGCAGATAGCCACGGTCGAAAAGTGTGCAGTGAAATGACCTCGTCGAGTGTGAGATCGCAGGACGTATGCCTCGTACATCGTCGTCGATTGTCGTCGTCGGTCGGTCCAGCGTGGATGGAATAATTAAAATTCTGAAAAAGTCCACTCGCAATGATGCTGAAAATTGTGCAAAGAGTAAGATTGCAGTCATTAACGGAGCGTGCTTGGGGTGAACCGAGGGGGGGAGAACGAAGAGGTGGAGAATAAATAAAGAGAGGGCGAGGGGGAGCGACGAAGATGAGGATAAGGAGGAGGAGGAGAAGAACGAGGATGAGGAGGACATCGACAAAGTCGATGACGACGCGGGCGAAATACAAATGAACTCGTTCGCAATCAGCTGAACAAGCAAGCGGAGACTTCGGGATCTGAAGTTGGGCAGGACAAACGAACGACGTCCGCCGGCCGACCGCAGGACGAAACGAAGACAAGCGACCGCAGGACGAACCGACGACGCTCGCTTTAAATTGAAAATGAACGCAATTAAAGCGCGACGTGAAAGTGGGGGGGCGGAGGGCGTGGTCCAACCCCCTCCTCCCCAGAGACGTCCGAACGTCGTCGTCGCCCGGCAGCCGGAAAATTATTCGCTGACAAAAGCGATGTTCTTCACGCCTCGAGGACTCGGGGGAATCGAGCGTTTTCTCGAATCGCTCGCTCGTTTTATTTCGTTCTCTCTTTCGTTCTCTCTCTTTTTCCATAATCGCTCTCTCTCTTTCTTTCATCACTCTGTCTTTTCCTTCACCAATTGCTCTCTTTTTCCTTCCCCAATCGCTCTCTCTTTCCTTCTCCAATCGCTTTCCTTCCTTCCTGTCCTTCCAATCGCACACGGTTTTCACAATCCCTCCCTCTCTTTCTCCTCATCAATCCCTCTCTCTCTCTTTCTCTCTTTCTCTTCGCCATTCGCCGTATTTTTCCGCCACCTCCTCCTCATCCCAGAAGCCGATTAAGTGCGAATCTTCACGGGAATCGCATTTGAACGCCGGGGATTCCGCCGGATGTGATGCTTGCTTTCACGACTTTTGACGAATTCGTGGGGATTTCGAAGAAATGTCGATGAAGGACGTCCTTCTTTCCCTTCTCTTTCTCTTCCCGTCTCTTTCCCTTTTGCTTATTCTTTCTCTTCCCTTGCCTCCCTTTAGCTTCCTTCAACTTCTCTTCGCCCCAACTCAACTCTCAGAAGTGCGAAGATCCCCGGAGAATCCGTCGAAGCCGACCGCCGACAATGCGAGAGGCTCCCGCAGGATTTACGCGAGCGGCTTCTTGCATCTCGATTGGCAGGCATTCAACGGCCACGCCCACTCCGCCCACCAGGGTTTTAAAATCCAACAGCCTCACATTTCAAAGTTAATGAAGAGAAGACGAGGATGACGACAACGATGTCGACGAGTGGCGGATATTAAAAAACAGCAACAATTGTTGGAAATCCTGCTTGGCGGAAAGGCGATTAGAGAATCAAGGATATTAACACGAAAATCGCAAAATGACACACTTGAGGGAATGGCGAATGGCGGGAGGCGGAGGGTGTGGAGGAGGAGGAGGAGGATAGAAGAGAAGAGAAAGAGGGGATCAGTCGACGACAAGTGGATGACGATGCTCAACGATGGTCGTGGGTTGGGGTTCGAGACCGTGGTTGGGGTCGAGAGCGAAACATGGGGTCGGGTGGCAACGCACGTTTAATTGCGGAAGCGCGCCATTGACACGTAGCCAACCGCATGCAGAGCGAACAAAGGGCCAAAAGACACACATACACACAAACACTCCCTCACACAGAGATAGATGTGGATGAATGTGTTGCAGGGCCCGGGGGTCGTGGGAGGAGGGAGCGGGATTTGTTGGAGGAGAGGTTTGTGCAAATCCACTCCAAGGATCAGCGCACAAATGACTTCTTCTCGCAATTGCTTGTTGTCCGACGTTAAGCCGTAAATGCAAACACTTGTACGGTAATCCAGCAACCGCAACAACTACAACAACAATGACAACAAACAATAGGTTCAACGACAATGTTGTCGTCATCATCATCAGGAGCAACAACAATAGTAGTGACAACAACAACAGTAGTGACACTAACAACAGCAATGATATCAACTATAACAACAAGAGTAGCAACAATTTCAACACAATGGCAACAATAACCGACCGCAGCAGCAACGACAACAGCAACAGCAACGAAGCCGAGAACATCCTGATCATAATAATAAAAATATTTCGCACATGTCGCCCCACAGGACAAACGATGGAACATCCTGCTCCTTCATCCTCCTCCCATGCGACACCCCCACATCCTTGAAGACGCATCTCCTTGGTGAGATTGCGACACGAGTCAAGTCACAAGGCAGGAGCCCGGGAGACCGTGTTTTTTGTGGAGATGGAGGGGGAGATGTAGGGGGAGAAGGAGGTAGAGGCGAAGATGGAGGCGGAGATGGAGACGAAGGTGGAGGCGGAGAAGGACGCGACGATGAAGGCGACGGTGGCGGCAAGCCAAGGGCTCGAAAGGTTAGATAAAGAAAATGTCCTTGCGCGGGATTCTTTGGCCCCTCCGAAGGACTCTTCGACCCTCTTGCGAGGGACTCTTTGCCCCTTGCGAAGGATACTTAGGCCCGTTGCGAACAATTCTTTTGCCCCCTTCCGAATGACTCTTTGGCCCCCTTGCGTAGGATTCTTTGCTCCAGATTCGCGCCAACTGAGGCCGGCCCGCACCGCTCGGCTCGGCGCAAAACCCCGCATTATTTGTCGGACCAGATGTGAGGCGAACGTGTTTTGTAGGAGGAGGGAAGCAATGGGAACCAAAGGGGGTTTGAGAGGGTGTTCAGGGTAGGACCACCAACTGCCGCCGAAAACTAACTACCTTCAGTGCTTTGTCGCAGGATGCGTTGGGTGTGGGACGTGCCTCGCGAACCGCGGGATTCTCTTCAAAAGGGGACGGCAAACAAAAAAACAAACAATGTGTAGAACGGCAAGAGAAGAGTACACAACGGCAACAACAAAAAAGGATACAATGACAACAAGAAAGTATAGAATGAAAACAACAACGAAGTATACAATGACAACAACAAAAACGTATAGAACGACGTCAACAACATCATGTAGAAGGACATCATGTTGAAGGACAACAACTTGTACAACCACATCAACAACAACATTTATAACGACGTCAACAACAACAAAGTGTAGAACGACGTCAACAACTACAACAACTTGTATGTCGATGTGCTTCGATGAGGGCGCAAATGTTGCCGCCCGCTTTTGTGCGTCAGTGCCTCAAAAACCTCAACCCGCTCTCTTCGCCCTCTCTTCACCCTCTTCAGACCTCCCTCGCTCCACGACTCAACTCAACTCGAAAACGTCCTCCAAACTGAATTCAACGGTAGACCTGAAGGACTCGCGACCGCGGTCGAGGTGCTGCCACCCGGACGAAAGAGTTTCCGCATTCGTAGACATTTCCACGTGAGACGAGCGTCGAGTGAGAAAGCCTCGAGTTAATTTCGTGTGGATAAAAAACTGCGTACTTTGGTTTTATTTTTGTTTTCTTACTCGAGCCCACACTCTTTCTCTCCCACTATCGTAGTTCAGACTCCCTCTTACTCTATCGTAGATCCGACTTCATCTCGCTCAGACTCAGGACTTCTCTCTTTCTCTGTCCTAGCTCAGTCTATCGTTCACCCATCCTCTCATCTCTCCTTTAGAAAAGTTGGAGCACCTGTTTGTAGATGGAGCTCTCAGTTTGACTAGCCCGAAAACAACTAACAATAGTTTAGGCCATGGCAACCAACATGCGGACGATGTTAGAAGGTTATAGGAGATGGAGGAGACGAATTGAGGAGGAGAAAATAGAGGAGGAGGAAATAGTGGAGAAGAAGAAGAAAGCTGTCGGTAGCGAAAAAAAATGGAATGGAAAAACCGTGAAACGTCCTATCCGTGGAGACAAGTGATTTTCGGACAGATTTGACAACCAATTAGTCGTCGTGAGGAATGAACGAGGAATGAAAGAACGAGGTTGGAACGAACGCGTGTAGAACGAATTCCACAGTTGATGAACTGACTGTTGACAGCCCAAGAGGAACCAACCTCTGATAAATGCGCGTAAAAAGTCGCGAAAACTCATTCATTCGACAGGGTTTCGTTCGAAATTTGACAGGTTGAAATTTTGGCAGAAGCATCCAGCTGACTGATATATTGATTAATGAATGCTCCCAAAAGAGCCTCCACTCAACCTCTGCCACCGCATCCCTATCTCTGTCTCTTTCTCTCTCCACACCGACGCCATGTCATGTGATTATAGACGCTGTCACACACACACAAGCACGCACGCATCTTCAGACATGCGGAGACAGTCGAACGAGAGTTGAATGCGAAACGAGCGACGACGACGGGGGTCGTGAACCAAATGCGGGTGCCGAAAATTTGTTGCGGTGACGAGGAGGAGGTTGAGGAGAAAGAGCGAAGGAGGATGGCAGGAAAGGGCGAAGGAAGATGGTGAGAAAGGACGAAGGAGGATAGTGGGAAAGGGCGAAGGAGGATGAAGTGAGGACGCGACGCAAAAAGGATGACAAAGCAATCAGGATGTGTCCTTGGAGCGCCGTCAGCCGGGCAGCCACAGTTTCCTGCGGCTCGTCGCCATCGTCGTCTTCGTGTTGTGGGCCACAAAAAACCGGATCAATTGGTGGCCCCATGTGCAACGAGAACGGACGAATGATGGGGGAGAAACAGGACGAGGGCGTGGCCAATGGTCGCCTCCCACCAGGAGCAACAACTGCTGCTGTGGGAAGCGACTTCGACGGCGAAAGTGAAGTGAGGATGCGAAGTCCAGGCGTCGAGAGATGAATCCGGAGAGGAAGAAGACGAGGATGAAGGAGAGGAAGAAGACAAGGAAGAAGATGAGAAAGAAGGAGAGGATGAAGGTGAGGATGGAGAAAAGGATGAAGAAAAGTATGAAGGGGAGGTTGAAGATGAGGATCAAGACGAAGAAGACGAGGATAAAAACGAGGATGAAGACAAGGAAACAGGCCAGTAGCAGACCGTCGAAGGACATTGAAAAATGGCGAACACGGAGGAAGTTTTCTCATCAACTGCAGGATTTACAGGCGCTTCAATTGTGCACTCGTTCTCGCACAGATCGCCGTCGCCGCCGCCCCTTGTTTCCATCGTGGTCATGTTCTTTCGTCCTGTTGCACGCTTCAATCTTTCTCATTGTCCTTTTTTGCTTCTCTCTCCTCCTCCTTTTTGTTCTCTCCTCCTTCCTTTTTTCTTCTCTCCTCCTCCTTTTTGCTCCCACATTCTCCTTCTCTCTCCCTGTTTTTCTCTCACAATCTCTTCCTCCCCTTTTTTGGTGCGTCTTCCCGCGATCGTTTACGAGTTTTGGACAAAATGCAATCATCTCGTCGCTCAGACTCCCCGACCACCAAACACCGCCCACTTCCACGCCCCACCCCGACGATGTCGACGTCCCAGCTGCGCCTTTGCGTCTGCAACCATCAACTGCCCTCCACACCATCCACCCTCCACCAACGACCAACGAAGAAACGACGTCGATGGCGGCCACAGACGCATCTTCTTCACATCTTCCTCAGCAGTCGTCAGTCAGTCAAGCGAAATGTTCTTTGAGGACGTGTTGCGACTTCATATATGATTAACTTGTGAAACGCAGAGATGCCGCCCGGGACGACGACGACGTCGACGGCCACCGACCCGCCACGCCCCCAACCCCTCGTCGCTGTTGCCTCTTGACGAGAAAGTCTCGTAGAAAAAGCCTAATTTACTCTGACGGCGGTTTTGCTTTTCATTTCTATGAGAGTGCTCCATTGTAGCTACCGAGGCTGATGCACAGTGGGCCTCATACTTATAATATATGTATATCGGAGTCAACGAAAGTGAGAGCATAGAGTGAAATACAGATTAAGAGAGAAATAATTGACTCGATCTGTCTTCATCTGATGATCTTCAGTGGATCATAAATTCTCAAATAGAGATTATTTAGAAGGAGAAATTCTCAAATGAAGATTATCGAGGAGGAGAAATTCTGAAATGGAGATTATTTAGGTGAAGAAACCTCATAAAGACCATTAAACTGGATCATGAATTGTGAAGATCCGAGTCATCTCCACACATACGATCAGTAAATACCCAAAATTACTCTATATGAAGATTGTATATGAGATGAAGATGAGTGAGAGGCTCCAGGCAGACGGTATCGAACTTCCACACTTTGGTCCATCGTCCACCACCCTTCAATGACCCAGTCCATCTCTCGTTCCAATTGCTCTCTCCACCAGATTCGCTAGACATCTCCTCGAGACCGCTCCTTTTAATTGAGACAGACTGTCCGTCGTCATTTGCCGACGTAGACGTCGTCGTCTCCGTCACTGATGGAAAGATGGAGATGTCGTTGGACGGACGAATAGTGGAAGGCGCAAATTAATTAATGAGAAGTAGTCGTCATCGAGACCGATGCCGATGGCGAGTGTTTGTATTTCGCATGCGACCGATGGCATGTCTGACTCTCAATGCATAGTCAGTGGGAGATGGAGGCACTCCAGAAAGGGGGGGGCGGGGTAGGTGCTCCAGTAGGAGGGTCTGGCGGGGAAGACGTTCCATCGACACCGACACAAACAGAGCAAAGTTTCTGCGGTGAGAGTTTGAAGTGTTGGGAAATTTCTACGACTTCCGCGCGATGATGCTCGGCTTCTGAGCGAACAGGTTGGCAAAGGAAGGTGGGCGAAGGGCATGGGAGAGGACGATGGGCGGGCGGTAGGAGACGATGGGCGGTAAGAGACGTTGGGCGGGTCGGTTGTTGATGGTGGGCGATAGGAGAACGATGGGTGGAGACGTCGGGCGCACGCTGCTGGCAACGTGTTCCAGCAAATTGTTATTAATGCGAAATCAGTTAAGGGAGAATTTATGAAAGCCCAAATTGGAGCCGAGTAACTTTCTGTCTTCCGCACGTTCCGACGCCTCCTGCTCCTCGCTTTCACTCTTGGGTTCCATTGACTCGACTGACGATGAGAAGGATGAGAGGTAGACGAGGTGCAGCCGAGAGAGAGGCGCAGAGTCAAAGGAGCGACGTGCGAAGTAAATTGCGGATGTTTATCTTCGGCCTCGACGAAGGTGTTCTGAAGGACGATGGCGGATGAAATCGGAAATCGGCGTGAGTTACAGCGAGCCATCGTCAGGATGAGCCACGATGGGGTGTCGGTCGTCGTCGTCGCCGCCAACGCATGCCAAAGTTAACGCAGACAAACATTTATCGCTCGCAATAAACATAAATCAAGGCTCATTACATTGGCCGAAACAGGGTGAACCGGGTGAAGGGCGATAGCGGGGGATTCGGTTCGACTCGACACGATTCGGTTCGTTTCGGCTCAGTTCGTCTCGTCTCAACTCGAAGACCTTTCGCCATCCTGCCAAGTCCAAGTGAGTGCCCAAAATAATCGAGTGCGTGGATGATACAATCCCGTTCGATGTTGTTGCTGTTGTTGTTGTTGATTACTTGGTCCGCATTTGGATAACCTTTGGCCTGAAATCCTCCCAACGCCTCCCAGGTAATTACGGCCTAATATATGGCTCATACCTTCCACTCCATCTCTACTTCCTCCTTCATCTAAATGGAGCAGCTCCTTCGCCCCTCGACCACCCCTTTGGAGACTTCGTTTCATGCCTCCGCAGCCCCATTGAGACTTCATTTAAATCGAGTGACTGAGCACCCGTCGGATCGTCAATTTGTCAGTCTCGACATCATGACCCACTCCATTCCATTCATTCATTTCGATTTCGGCGTACGTGTTGCCACATTATGCAACACAAGTTATGGAATTCCCAGATAATTACAATCGACAAGGAGAAGGTGAATTCCCAGTTCGATTAGCATGAGAGAGAGACTGAGAGAGAGAGACAGAGTGAGAGGGTTCATCCTCCATCATTGACTTGGGTATTAGAAGCTAATACAGCCTCATGAAGCATGTGGTAGAAACTTGAATGAGGGGTTTATGTTGTGTTTGCTGATGATTGTGATGATGAAGTCAACTTCTGGGGGTTTGGTCGAGACCCCTCGAGACTGACACACAGGTAAAGAAAAACCTCGAGGAGTGGGAAGATTTATTTCCAAGGTTTCAGAGGGTCACGCAGAAGGTCTCTAAAGGTAATTTACTACTGATACACTGTACTAAATACTTCTGATACACTGTACAAAGTACACCTGATACTACTGTAAAAATACTCCTGATACACTGTAAAAATACTCCAACTACACTGTAAAATATAAATTTATTTTATTATTACGCGTGATTTATTCGCATACTTTAACCTTCTCCCTAAATATAACCGATGACATGATGCTGAATTCATATTTCAGACCAACAAGTCGACAAATTGAATGAAACTACCAGCATAGGGATTAACGTATTTCATGAAGAACCAGTTCAATCGATCGGTCGAGTGATAAAAGCTCTCGCATATGTGAAATAAACTTCACAATTTCAATATAGTCCAGTCGAAAAGAGCGGAAACCACTCGACTTCTCGTCCCGTGACAATTCGAGTGGATCATAAAGAAATAAATCGTGGTCAATTAACGCAGCAGCAGCAACAACATCAACAGCAGCGAAGTGCTATCGACGGATTTTTAAGCCAACAATTTCGCAGCAAATGACCGAGCTCAATTATTTTGCATTCAAAACCTTTAAAGAGTTCGAACGAACGCGGCAGCCTTTTAATTGATGATCGAGCGATGTGGAAATCGTGGATTTTTCATGCGGCGACGTTCGACGAACACATGAGGTAATGAACTATAAATAACCGAACAAAGCCGGGGGAGACAATGCGCCAGTCGCTCCATCCATCCATCCATCCGTCTGTCTGTCCGTCAGTCTGTCCTACTGACTGACTATGGATGAGTTGCAAACTGCATGATGACAAACTATGTACATAGTTGAAGCTCCAGAGGGAGGCTGAGAGAGGATGAGATGAAAGCTTTAGTGGGAGGCAACCGGAAGGAACTGAGCTGTCGTTGTGGTCGAGGGTGGCAGGAGAGAGAGAGAGACCGACACATGTGGTTTGCACGGGAGAAATGTGTATTTTGTAATCGCAGCACGAGTAGTTTGTGTCATAAGTCTCTCTCTCTGCTCTGAGCCCAATTCTTGGAACGGAACATGACAGTGGAATCCCAGTCACTTGGAGAATGCGAAAACCACTGCCAAAACAATGGAGAGAGAGGGAGAGAGAGAGGGAAAATCCACAAATTTCCTGCTTCGATGAAGGTTTAGAGAAATGCTGGAGAGAAATGAAGACCAAGTTGGGAATGCGTTGTGAAAATGTTTTTATTGAAAATCCCGAATTGGATGAAACTAACTGATGTCAGAGGACAGAGAATGTTTCGATGTTTACAACCACGAGAGAATTCGAGAGAATCGAGAGAATTGTGGGACGGACATTCGGTCTTCACGACGGGATGTAAACGAATGTTTATTTTGGTTCGAAAGGAAGAAGCGCATTTCGATAAATTTTATTGTGAAGCGTATTCCGGAGAATTGACTGAAACATGTCGGAAACATGAGCAGCCCGAGAGTTCTATTTGTGAACCCACTTGTAATCGCATTCGTCTCGGTGGGGATGGAATGAGTTGCAGGAGTTGTTGGAGTAGATGAGGTTGATGGGAATCATTGGATACGATGGAGTAATGAGAAGACAAGTACTAGAGTCGGCAGCAATTAAAATAAATCCAATTATTCGAAATATACTTTCAATATTTTTTGAACTCGATTTTATTTTTTTGAACTCGACGGTCGAGGAACTCGATATCGAGACAGAGAGCTTAAATTGACGATTCATTCGATTCATTCGTCAGAACAGAAATGATTGAAAGAAATCAATACGAACTCGAGATTTATTTGGCTGGAATTGTGCTTGGTTTTGTTATGTTTTTGACCAGTGTTTTTTCTACCAATTCTCACCTAACAAGTTCAATTAACGGAGGATCAGATCGAACATCGACGTCGGCATCGGCGTCGTCGTCTTTTTGATATTCGACACTACGTAGTTTAATGTAGTTTTATTTTATTCCAAAAATATTTTTGCCTTGACATAACACACACACTCATACAACGCAAGGTTGGAAATTTTTGCGGGAATCGTGCTAAACCCGGTTCTAAAAGCGAGAACAATAATTCATTTAACACTTCGACAAACGCCGCCCTCTCCATCGCAATGCAAAGGAGTGAAGCTTTTACTTTTGTGGTGGGCTGAAAGGAAGGAAGCGGTGGATTATTCGATTGAAGCTCGAACATCGTTAGCTTTGAGGCCAGAGAGAGACCAGGAATTGTGTTAATGCATGTCACGAAGGAAGAGAGAAATCCCTTTCAACTTTGAACCATTGCCTGGTGCGAGGAAAAACTTCGAAATAGTCGATGAAAACTCAAAGGGATTTGAAATTAAGGGGTATGAGGTAGAAGAAATTATGACTTTAGGGAAGTTCACTGCTTCAGATCTGCTCGAAGGAACCTTCTATTTGGGCTGAATTCAAAAGGAAAGAGTGAAATTTCCAACGAAAAATCAGCATTTGCGAAAATCTTTTAATAGAACTATGGCTAGAAGAATTTATAGCTTTTTGATATAAGGAATTTAAGAAGAAATTTAAGAAATTCATCTTCGGTGAAAAGAAAGACCAAGGCAAGGCTGATCTTGTCCAAGTTGAGATCTTGTTGAGACCCTGAGATCCTGAAACTTACTTCCACGATCAGTTGATCAGGCTTCATGAGACATCGATGATGATGATCGATGCCCACTTACATCGTATTAAAGTGATTTAAGAGGATATTCGCGTTCCTTTAACCACAACACTGGTTGGCACTCGGGGGATTTCATTCTCGACTCGACGACGTGGGACGAATAAAACGACATCGAGCCATAAAACGCGACAGCGACCGAAATGAACGACAGCAACTGAATAAAACGACAGCAACCGAATAATCAACCGACATCGAACGCGAATCCATCAATTGATTAGTTTCCGCCGCTCGCTCGACCGACTTCCGCCGAAATTTTTGTCGATCCGTGAAATTTTAATGGAACCGCGTACAGGCCAAATGACTGCGCCCAGTTGGGTTGGGGCCGAGACCGCAGGACGAAGGACGTCATTTGGCCGAAACGAGGGATGCTTAAAATGCGCGGCGTTGCCACTGGGTCTCGTTTGCGTTTTCGTTTCATTTCGTTTGCGTTTTATTTCGTTTTCGGTGTAAATGCGAGTGTAATTACGCGCAATTAAATGTAAACAATTCAGGCGCCAGAATTTTTGCGATTTTTTTCGCCTTCCTCCGGCTTCATTTTTCAAAAAAAAACAAAAGCAGGACAACAAGAGGGCGACGAGGATCCGAGTCCTGCCAGTCAGATTAATGGCTTCTCGGCGATTGTTGTTGTAGTTGATGTTTTTGTTGTTGTAGTGGTTGTTAATGTTGTAGTAGTTGTTGTTAATGTTGTTGCTGACATTATTGTTAATTTTGTACTGGGTATTGTTGAAATCTAAATTGTTGTAATGTAAATTGTTGTAATGTAAATTGTTGTGATGGAAACCGTTTTAATGTAACTTGTTGTAATGTGAATTGTTGTATTGTGAATGTGAGTTGTAACGAAAATTGTTATTTTTGTTGTTGTTATTATTGTTGTAAATTTGTTATTTTTGTTGCTTTCATTATTCGTTTCGTTTCTGTTGTTGCTTCTCTTCCTGTTGCTAATTCACAAATTCAACGTTTAATCATTACAAACACTTTCGCATCGAATTAAACACTGTGTCGATGGTTGGTGGGAGGTCGTTTTGGGGGGCGGGGCAGACGTCGTCATCGTCGTCGTTGACGTTGGCGCCAGGATGCTTTGTTTATTATCCTGGCCAGCGAGTTTCGTCGGTGCGGAAGTCAAATTAAACGTTGGCCGCTGATGAAGATGAAGTTTTCAATTACAGCGATGGCGGCGGCTGCAGCCGTCATTAAAAAGACTCATGCTCTGTCTCTCTCCCTCCAATCAGTGGGTGCCACACCCTCCCCTAACGCCCACTCGCCCACCTGCCCTTGATGCGGCCCCATTTTATGCTTTATATTCCTGGTTTTTATGTTTCCGCCGATTGCTCGCGCTCTGCCGCGTCGGATGTTGTCGTTATTTGAAGGTGGCCGGGCTTCCTTTGGAACCCTCCCTCCCACTACTGCCCAACGCACAAGGCCATTGTTTGGACTTCAATTTCCGTCTCACACACATACACAAACAACAAGGACACCACCACACACACAAACACGGACACCATCTCCCACAAAATCATACACAGACAGACTAACGCAAATACAGACACAAACACTTGAATGCTATAAATTGAGCAAACAAATGGATTTTTAATAACGTCTTCGTCTTCGTCGAGAGTTTATGGTCGATTCTGAGGGCGTGGAGGACAGTGAAGATGAAGGAAAAATGAGGGAAGAAAGTGAAGAGGAGGAGAGAGTGAAGAAGAAGGGAAAGAGAGGAAGAGAAAGAGGAGAAAGTGAATGAGGATGAGGTCGGATTTGGTGCGTGGATGGAAATTGGAAAATTTGTAACGTCTTCATTTCATTTAATGGCGAATATTTTTTGGGAAATTGGATTCTTTTCCGACCCCCCGCCCACCACTCATCATCATCATCTATCGCTCGCTCCCATTCACTTTTTCTTCCAACTTTTCGGTCTTCTTCATTCTCTGTTTTGAGCTCATTCTCTGTTTTTGCCGCCCTCTCTGTTTTTGAGTTCTATCCCTCTCTGTCTTGAGTTCTCTCCCTCTCTCTGTTCTTGTCTCCCCCTCCCACATCTCATCGACGTCTGTGCGAAATTAAAACGAGTGCGAAAACGATGTCCCCGCGCCCTCAGTCCAAGTCCCGGCCCCCCTCCCGCAGCAGCATCGACGGGGATTTATCGCAGTCGGTTGGCAGCCCTGCGCCCGCGACACAATCACAATCAATTACCGTTAGAGGAGACGCGAGGAGGGGGACAAAAACAAGGCAAGGGACGAGAAGGAGGCAAAGGAGGACAAAAAGGCGAGGGAGATTAGGACCAGGGTGAGGACGAGGAAGGATCAGGAGATGAGGAAGGACGACAAAGACGAAGGACGACAAAGAGGAGAAGATGTTGAAGAATATCAAGACGATGAGGGCGAGGACCAAAACGTCGAGGACGAGAACTAGGAGGCGGCATGAGAATAATTGAAAAGTCAAATGCAGGAGGAATCGCAGACGCCGTGAAATCGAGGTTGTTAATGCGACAATTCTGGCGGCTCCTCCTTCCCACAGAACCTCGTCCTTCGTCCCTTAGACTTCGTCCTTCTTCCCTCAGACTTCGTTCTTCTTCTCTTAAACCTTGTCCTTCTTCCCTCAGACCTCGTCCTTGGTTTCGTCGTCCCCCTCTAACGGTTATTAACGACGCGCGCCCTGAGGCGGAAAACGACAACGACGACGAAGACACACACACATACACATCGACCAACACAATCACAATTGGGCACAAACCAACAAATGGCGGCCAATTAATAATCCTTCGGGAGACGCAACAGGGATCGAATCGTGAAAAGATGGCGCGACCGGAAGGAAGGGGAAATGTTAAATGCGTTGCCGTTAACAATACAATAACAATAATAGCGAGGCCACAAAGAGCCTCGATATAACAACAACAACATTTTGAACAATAACAACAAAATGTAAAACAATAATTTCAATAATAACAACAACAATTTTGAATAACACCAACATTTTGAACTACATTTGATATCGAATTCATTCATTGAAACGCAATCACAGCAATTGTTGCTGCATTTCGGCGCCATTTTCGTGAAAGGTATTTTCACTCGTAAAACAATAACAACAACAATAACATTATCGATATTTTCAACACCATCATCATCAATAACAACAACAACAATATTGGGCTCAAGACGTCGCCCTACTGTCGTCCCGATGTCTTCATTAATTTATTAGATTTCATTTCAATAATTTATTTTGTCAATTCGTAATTTATTTCTTGGATTCGATTTCATTTCAATTGAACTGAAGTGAATTTTTTTGGAATTTTGATTTTTACCACGATTTGGTTTTTTTTTTTTTAGACACTGAGTTTTGGGCTGGAGGGCTGATTGACTGATTGACAACAGCTCGAGGAAAATCCACTTGTCGAATACTATGTCGTTTCAATTCAATCGACTCAAGCTGATGCGATTCAACTTGTTTTGTTTCAATTCAACTTGATACAATTCAACGCGATTTATAATCAACGCGATTTAAATTCAACACGATTCAATTCAATACAACGCGATTCAAATAGAATTCAAATACAATTCGATTTGAAATTCGACTTCGATTTGACTCGATTCAATTCACTGTGCGAGGCAGGAAAACACGTTAGAACAGTTTCGCAGCCAAGACGATTAGCAGGTCCGCGCTCATCGAAAGATCACGACGAACTGACATTCGAGAGCCGAGCGCCACACACAACAGCCGACGGTCGTCCACCGCTGCGCCACGAGGCCTTGCTCGGCTCCATTCGTGTGGAGCCCATCGCTCGGTGCTCGGCACCATTCACTCACTCACTCAGCTCAGTCACTTGTCTACTCGCTCACCCTCTCTCATTTCTTTTCTTCACTCACTCATTCATTCACTGGGGCGCTCTCTCTCTTCCCCAGTGGGCTCCACAAGTGTTGTCGTCGTCGTCGTCGCTGGCTCCAAATTGTGTCGGCTCTCCCACAACAAAAAATAAAACAAAAATAACAACAGCAATAATATTGCGTCGGCAGCAACACTTGCCGCTGCTCAGCTGTTGGCTGTCTGTTGAGCTCGACGAAGATGACATCGACGACGACGACAACTAGGGGAGGTCGCCGTGTGGGGGAGTTTGAGCAAGACTATGTAAGTGAGAGAATGATTGGAAGAGTGATAGAATGACTGGGAGAGTGAGAGATTGATTGCGAGAGTGACAACATGTTGGGAGCCCTTGGAGAGAAGCCATTTAAAATAAGCCCCCAATCGAAAGGAAGTTCCTGGGGTTCAATTTCAAAATAAGGTGACTTAAGTGCTTACAAAAGTTTTTTGGTAAAGATAAATTTTATTGATGATGTAATTTAGTTGAAATTCTCTTCCTCTACCATAATTAACTTTAAAATATGGTATTTAATCAAGCTTCGAACTCGGGTCGAATGTCAAATGCTTGGTTAAACGTGAAATTCTTGATCAAAGGTCAAATGCCTGGTAAAATTCCAAACTAAAACTTGGGTAAATTTCAAAAACCTTCTCAAATTTCAAACTCCTGAACAACTTTCAAACTCCCACTAGCCGGAAGTTTCCGTTGAGTATTTTTCCAATCATCCAACGCTTTCCAAACTGTTTTCACTCAACCAACGACAACGACAACTCTCTCTCCCTCTCTCACACTCGCTTTCACTCTCAGTCTCGCTCTTGTTCTCTCCCAATCCCACTCTTTGCTCTCTCACTCGTTGTTCTCCCACTCTTTGTTGTCTCACTCATGGTTCTCCCGCTTCATTTGATACGAAGCGAACTGAACGACTTCGGTCGAGAACCATGTTCCACGGTCCACACTCCACACGCGATCCACCCGAAGCACAACCCGAACAGCTGGCACGGAGTGGGCACACGAAGGTGTTGGCAATGTTTATATCGCGTGTTTAGGCATTAGGTCACCGGATGTGGCCCAGTCACCCCCATACGAACTCAAGCACATACACACACAGACATCGGCTTCATCACAAACACCGGCACCAACACAAACACCGGTACCAACACCGACACCACCACCATTCCAACACACCCATACTAACCGGCAACCACAGCGCCAGTTGAAAGTTTCACCCACAAAGCAAACATTTCAAGTTAAGCTTGTTCATGTCCACACGCACACACACACACCAACACACACAATGACTGACGTCGTTTGTTGTGAATGACTGGCAGGTGCGTGTAGTGGTAGTAAGCATGATGGTAAAGGTGATTGTATGTGTGTGTGAGTGCGAGGACCCCAAGTCACTGGACTCCGGTTCGAAGTTGTAAATTTTTCACCCTCGCCCTCATCCTCGTGGCAACCGAGCCTTCGACACCTCATCATATGCCTCGGGCCAAAGTGTGGCGAGAGCAGGATGTGGTCTGTCCGAAGAAAAGGGTGCGGGGTGTCCGGGGGTAAAGAAAAGGGTGCGGTGACCCCACCCCCAACCTAGGGTTTCGATAGAGATCATCGGTGTCATCCCGAATTAAAGCACCAAGCGATGAACTCTCTCTCGACCGGTCGGACCAGGTGCGTCCAGTGGGAAAGAAGAACCCCCGTTGATCCTTTCTTCCGACCCACTGTCTGTCCGTCCCATCCGGTTGTCTGTCGGCTGAGCTGAGCGCTGTCTGAGTGTGCGTGTGTTCGTTTGTCCATGTGTCCGTGTGTCTGTCCCGGGTGTTGAGGGTGGGCGTGTCGGACGGACGGACAGACAAACAGCCGGCCGGTCTGGCTGGATTGCATATCTAAGTTGATGACTGCCAAAACGATTTATTGGCTTTCGCTGGCAACTAATTGAAAATCCATTCCAGCGATTTCTGCACTAGTAGTTCTGTTCTAGTTTCCTCTCTTTCTGTTATTCTATCCTCCCACTATCTCTCTGCCCTCTCTACCTCTCTCTCTCCCTCTCTCTCTCTCCCTCTCTCTCTCTCTTTCTCTTGGTCGATGATATTGATTTTGTCCGCACGGCCGAGCTGTCGAGCGGAAATGCGATTTTTTTTTAGTGCACTAGCTTCAACGCGATTTCTAATTAATGGCGCTTTAAACGCTGACCCAACCTGCTCTTTCCTTGTTCTCACTTCTCTCTCCTTGTTCCCACTTCTCTTTCCTCGTTCCCACTTCTCTCTCCTGACCTCACGTGTCCACCCATCATGAAATGCGTTTGAACGAGTTGAGTTTGCATTGATTACGACTCCCATAGAAGCAATTGATAGAAATGAATGAAACTGGTTGAAAGGATCAATGGAACTGTATGTACAAGGACTTCAAATTGTGCTTGGGGTCCGTAAGACAAAGGTTTCAGGATGGTTGGGGAAAAGGCTCACCTTCCCTTTCCCCCCTCTTACCCATGAGAATGGTGAAGGTACAATAAAGCTTCGTAATTCGTGCGTTTCGGCAGCATTTTTGCGATAAATCAAGGTCAACGCCAGAGGTATTTTTAGCCCAAGGGAAAAACTTTCAACCAGATCCACATCGTCGGCGTCGGCTGCGAAACTTACCTGAAACGAATAAAGAAAGGAAGGAAGGAAGAGAAAATAAGAACAAAGTTAATTAAATTGAAATTTAAAAGAAAAACTTATAAGGCTGAAATCTCGACACATTAATAAAGTTTGTGGCAACTTGGTGGAAACTTGAGTGATTTTCCACGAATGCCAACAATAACAACAACAACACCAAACCCACCACCACCCAACGCCCTTTGACCACCTCCACCCCCTGCCCCACATAAGCCCCAATTAACAGCAGCTCATTTACGCATTTCCGACGCGATTCGCCCCCGTCCCCGCGCTGGGCCGCGCCGCGTGTCGCCTCCTGAATACGAGAACACTTCGGGCGCAAATTAGCCTCCAGGATTAGTTGACGACTGTGGATACAACATCGTCGACGTCTTCGTCTTTGCCTTCGTCTTCGCTTTCGTCTTTACCTTCGCATTTGTCTTCGACTCCGACTCGATCTTCGTGCGTCGCTCGTCGTTCGTCGGGCGGCGCCGACTCCAGACGCTGCCGGAAACGCACCGCACGCGACGGACGTGAGGAAAATGAAAACTTTCCGAGCACGCGACAAACTTTGCGTCGACCGCCATCGCCGCTCCCTCGACGCCAACTCACGCCGCCTCGACTCCAATACACGCCCCTCGACCCCACCGACCACGCCCCTCTGCCACAAATCTCACAGTCGCATATTGAGGCCAACTGGAGGGGGAGCAGGGTAGAAGCAGGGGGGATCCCTAGCAGAAGATGCCGCCGGTCAGCAAATCGGACACTGAACGAGAAACGGTCGAGGGACGACTTTCATCAGAGTTGCCATCGACAACTTTGTGTTTACGACTCTAACTCTGACTCCGACTCCAGATCGCAGACTAAGACTCAGAGCTAGAACGAGAGGGACCCCGAGGGGAGGTGGGGGGATGGCAGCCATTTTGTTTTCATTGACGTTATGAAAACAAATGTCATTTCCTTTGAATTCAATTCCATGAATGGACGGACTAATGACTGAATTTATCCCTTTCAACAGAGGGGTCCCAGTATAAAATCGAGAGAAAGAGAGAAAAGAGGGGAGAAGAGGGGGTAAGAGGGGCGAAGGTTGGGGCCATGTGCTCTGATCCACAGAAGCTGCTCGGACTCAAAGAGAGCGAGAGCGAGGGAACGAATGACTGTTGGGAGAAACTTTTCCAAGAAACAGTAAACATTTCCTGTCCGTCCATCCGTCGAATCCGTCGTGCGAAAGGAAACGGATATGGAGATGGACAGCGAAAGGGGGGAGACGAATGGTGAGGGGAGGGTGGGGTGAGAGAGATAGAGAGAGTGAGAGGGAGTGAGAAAGAGAGAGAGAATGAGAATGAGAGGGGAAGAGGTCCAGCTGCAGTTCCATTTGCACTGCTTTGCACGGACTTAGATTTATTTCTCCGACATCTTCGAGTGGACGGATATCATTTGCTTCGTACTCCATTCCTTCTCGTCCTTCTCGTCATTTTCCTTCCGACCTCCGACTTTGACGTCTGCTGCAGTAGAGCGAGCGCATCGCATGCTGTACGTGGCAATGGTTGGAACTTTCTCCAGATGGACGGACAGACAGACAGACAGACAGACGGTCTGGCGGAAGAATGGACGGATGGATGGAAGTGACGTGGCGGCTGCGGAAACGGAAGCGAGACGAAGCGAAGTCCTCGTAAATAAAACCGATTTGACAGCGAATCAAACTTTGTTGCGCGCACTCTTGGCCAGTTCTTCATTCAGTCAAAATGAAATCAAGGGGGTGGTGTGGTGAGGGGAGATGTAGAGGGAGATCTTCTACAATTACTAAGCAAATGATAATTGCGGTTAATTATGTCTTCATCGGAATCAATTTAATGGATCCGATTTCGATTTCGCATCAAACAGTTTCACATCATCGACTCAAGTGGGATTTAGGTGCAAAGCTTTCTCTCTAACTCACTATCTTCCTGGAAATCTCTCGTCTCTCTTTTCCTTATTCTCGATCTCTCTCGAGTATCCTTTCGCCCCCTTTTGATCTCCTTCAATCGCTTTCTGTTAACTCTTCGATTTATGTTTTTGATTTTATTTCAATTCTTGTTCTCATTTTTGCCGAATTTTGCGTCTCTTACAATTTTTGCCATCATTTACTACGATTTCATTTATTTACGATTTCTGTTTCTCTTGTCAAAACCCTAATTCGGACATTAATCTGAACACGATGAAGAAAAGTCCGAATAATTGAATCACTATTTGAATCTGTTGCTCATCAACATCTTCTGATCCACGACCGGTACTTCCGGTAGTCATCTCATGTCCTCGAATAGCATCAAATCCATCCACCAATTCATCCATCTAAATATCCAGAAATCCATCCATCCAAACATCCACCAATCCATTCATCCAAACATTCTCCAATCCATTCATTCATCCATCCATGCATCCTTCCATGCATCCTTCCATCCCTCCATTCATCCCTCCAACCTCCCATTCATCCATGTTCCGATCCTGACACGTGCAAAGCAATCACTACGTCCATGTTACCACTTCATTCGAATGGGTGTTCGTCTGTCTTTCTGTCCGTCCGTCTGTCTTTCTGTCCGTCCGTCTGTCTTTCTGTCGGTCGGTCGTTCTGTCCGTTCCTTTGTCTGTCTTTATTCATCTCTTTTCATGGTCTCCCCCAGCTGCCCACTTCGCCTCGAGAGCATCTTCTCTTCGAACTACATCTTCGGTGTGAAAATTTTTCACATTTTTAAATAATAAATTTTAATAAATTCATCGCTCATCTCCATCAAACTGGGAATGAGTCTGTCTGCTCCTGTGTTGGTGTATGTGTGTGAGTTTGTTGATGCACGCTGCATCGATGTGAGCTCTGGATTTTCTCCAACTCCTGAAAATCCACCAACTAATGCCTCTCTCTTCACCCTCTCTTCTCTCTCTTCACCCTCTTTCACCCTCTCATCCTCGGCCAAATCCCTCCGAAGCCAACGTCGTCGTCATCGTTATCGTCCTCGTTGAGCCGAGGATCCACTCGTTTCCCACTCACGTGCGGGCTTGAATTTGAATTCGTTGCTCATTCGGCGCCCGATGGAGGTTGGAGAAAGAGGAGGGAGAGGGACGGAGGAAAGGGTTGGAGCAGGACGAAAGACGGGGATGGAGCAGGCCGAAGTCAAGAGAGACCGAGTCGAACGCCGTGACCGAGGAGTGGCGAGAGGAGGCGTGGGGCAGGGGGGGCGTGGTCCGGGTGCTGTGGCGGAAAATGAAGTAGTTCCGTAGCGAAACATGAAATGCGTTCGCCTTTCGCTGCGTCGACGTGAGTCGAGTGAATGATCGGGAAGAGAGCGGGCGGGAATCAGAGGAGGGCGAGGGATCGGAACGGACGCAGCTGTCGTGTGTGTGGGCATGTGTGTGGGTATTCGTGGGATTGTGTTTGTGTGTGTGTCCGTGTGCGAACATCAACAACTGCAGATTGTTTTCAAAGTTTAAAAGCTTTACGGTAGGTTTTTCTGTCGTTTATTTGTCTTCTTTCTCCTCCACTTCCACGTCGTTTTTTTATATTTTCCTTTTCTTTCATCTTTTTATTTATTCCTTTACTTTTTTCTTTTACCTTTTTTCCTTTACTTTTTCCTTTTCTTTTTTTCTTTTTTATTTTATGTCTTCTTTTTTTCGCATTTCCTTTTCTATTCAACTCTTTTTCTTCTGCGTTTCCTGTCTCTTTGTTTTTTCTTTCTGTTTTATTTTTGTTGTTTCATTCTGTTGTTTTTCTCTGTTTTTTTTTATCTTTTGTTTTTTAGTTTTCCATTCTTTTATTTTTAATTTCTGTTTTTGTTTTAACTTTTGTTTTATTTTGACTTTTGTTTTTGCTTTGCAACCTTTGTGTTTCCTTTTCTGTTTACACTGTGTGCACTTCTGCCAATGTGTGTGTGTGCGTGGGTGAGCAACTGAGTCTGTGTTTGTTTGTTTATTTGCGCGTGTGTGTGTGATTAAGTGTTTATGTAGTTGTTGGTGCCGAAGTATTTTAATCGTGTTTTCTCTTGTTCCCCACAGTCGCAAATAGTCGCACATAATGAGATTGAAATCGAAAAGTTTAAATGGGGAAAATCCAAATAATGAAAGGATTCGCACGAGAAATAGCCATTAAGTGATTGATGGTGGGACAAATCAACATTGGTCGTAGTTTTAGTGAAATAACTATTTTACCAAAATTGGTCAAATAATTATTTTTGCTACAGCTTTTTTTTCCCAAAAGTTATCAAACTTATATTCGAATCTTTTTATTTTTTTAACCAATTTGAATTTATACCGGAATCTAATTCCAATTTTCCAAAATACAAAAAGTTATCTGAGTTAAAAATACTTTAGCCGGAAATATTTTATTATGATATAATTTATTATGATATAATTTGTTATGATGTGTTTTGTTGTGATGTGTTTTATTATGATATGATTTATTACTATATGTTTTGTTATAATTTATTTTATTATGCCATTTTTTATAAAAATAAATTTTTGATTACGATATTATTATTATTTTTTGACATTCAAAGTTCCAACAAATTATTTATAATTTTCCTTTCCGCGAAATCATAATCTAAAAAAAATTATAATCCAATACCCTTCATTCACTTCATCCCCAACAGAATCAGTCGTAGGCGAAGTGTGGAAAAGTCAAAGGACTCAAAGGACTCCAGGGATTCGGCGAGTGAAATCCGCCCCCTGCATCACCCATCTCTTTCGCACCTCGCGCCAATGAAGCGAAAAGTTCTCTTCTCGCTTTCCTTCTCGCCGCATTCGAATCCCAACGAGATGGACAGCCATCAATTAGCATAAAGGACTCGTCTGGATGGGACGAAACAAACAACAACGATAAAGAGCTGCAAAAATAACTACTACAACAACAAGAATAATAACAACAACGAGAACAAGAATAGTAAAAACAATAACAAAAAATAAGAGCTATGAACAACAATGAGAGGAGGAAAAATGAAAACGAAACGGAACGAAATCGTATTCATGAGAGCAGCGTGTCGTATGAATAATTTTAATTAATTAAAAGTGTTGTCGACCATTTAACTGTCAACGAGCATCACTGGAATTTCACTCAAATCCATGAAAATCCACTCATCTGAACTGAATTATACTCAAATCCACGAAAATCCACTCATCTCATCTCAAATCAAATTCACTCACCTGAATAAAATTCTATTCACCTCAATTCAATTCTTCTCTCATTTCAGCACAAATCAACTCATCTCAGCAAGAATCTACTCAACCTAAAGAGCGAAGAAATCCACTCCAACTATTCTATACTCAATAAATTCTCTCAGTTTCTCTTGTATATGAGTGGTGTGAGTTGGGGGTGAAAAGCAACAGTTTCTCGATGAATCACTCTCACCCCCTTTCCTTGGCTCTCTGTGTTTATTCTCTCATTCAATCTATTCTCTCATTCACTCTATTCTCTAATTCACTCTCTTCTCTCATTCTCTTTACTCTGCATTGATTTAGTCTATAGATTCCCTGATGGAAGGCAACCACGTTCCACAAGCTGTGTTGAAGACCAGCAGGAGTTTGGAACGTATCGCCGTCGGTGGCCGAGAGACGGAATCCTTCTCTCTCACCCCCTCATTCAACCCGTCCTTCATCCCCCTCCCCCTCACACCCCCTCGCTTCATTGCAACCCCCCATCGCTCTTGCAATTGTCTGCCAGCCAAGTCTCGCATTCAATTCAGCTCGTATTCATGGGGTTCTCGCTCCTCCCACCCACTTTCGTTCACACGTCATTTATGATGACGTGAACGGAGGTTGAGTGGGGTTGTTGTAATGAGGAGTTGTTGTTGTTGTTGTTATTGCACTCACTCACTCAGCTCCCGTCGCGGTCAAATTGGACAAATGGACGTGTTGACGAAGCCGTCGCCCCATCATCGTGAAGCGACGTTGAAAGCTTTCGACTGCTGCACCCTGTTAAGTCATCGTTGTGTGAGTGTGCGTGTGTGAGTGTGTACATGACTTTATGCATGTGTGTGTTCATGACTTTATGCATATGTGTGTGCGTGTGTGTGTGAGTGAGGCATCCATTAATCCTTGCGGCAGGCTTAAACAGATTGACAATCATTCAATAGCATGTGTTCAGCTTTATCAGGAATTTAGGCGGGGGGCCTCAAGGCGGGTGGTCGTTGGGCGGCGTACGGGGGGCGTGGCCAACGATGATGAATCAAACCGAGTTGATCGGTGGCAGATTAAAGGAAATGTGAGCGAAACGAAGGAGAACGAAATTAAGAGTTGCGTGTTGGGGGGGGAAATCGCATGCGACAAAAATGTTTCCTGCCT
Source organism: Coelopa frigida (assembly GCA_017309665.1). NCBI lineage: Eukaryota > Metazoa > Arthropoda > Insecta > Diptera > Coelopidae > Coelopa > Coelopa frigida. Next base: position 22,704,570 of record CM029565.1, on the reverse strand, counting down.
TTCGCCAAAGTTGACACCTCAAAGTAGGACGACGATGATCTTGGGGATAAAGAGTAGCACGATGCAAAGTCGCATGTTAGAAAAAATGCAGTCGACTTTTTCGGTGAAGCATTATCCACAAAATAGCATGCAAGCTCATGATATCGAGGAAGTAGGTTTGACATGAGAGAAAAAAGGAATTTTACCTAAATATCGCATGGTAAAAAAATCTTTTAGTACATGGCTTTCAAGAGGGGCGTTGAATTTTTCACGATTTTTCATTAATTGCTTCAAATATGAACCAATTAACTTTAAATTAGCTTAATTTATTTAAACTCATTTATACTCGATTTCTATATGAGGACTAAATTTCTGTACCAAATGATCGCATGACACAAAAATCTATTAAATCACGACTTTCAAAAAGAGAGTTAGTTGAGTTTTCTACGATTTTTATTTAATGCTTCAAATATGAAGTAGTTAACTTGAAATTAGTTTAATTTATTTAATTTGATTTATACTCAATTGCTTGTGTTCAGGACTAAATTTCTGTATATAAAGGCTCTCTTGTCTTTTGTCCCACTGTTCCTGGCACACCAGCCACCATCTGTCTGTCTCCCTCTCTCCATCCGTAGATTCACAGATGTCCTGTGAAACCGTTTCACACGTAGCCGCTGGCCTCGGCCACAGCTCGTTGTTGACAACGTCGTTTTGGGCTCCGCGCGATGGGGCCCAATGCCAAATGTTGGTGGCTTTTATCGCGACCCTCAGTCATAACTGACTCCTGCGCTAATTGCGAATAATTGCAAATGGACTTGCGGACTCGGCTCGCGGAGATTCCATCGTGAGCCCACGACCTGACGCCTGACGACTCTCGGACCAGTTGCCAACCAGGAACAACAAGAAAAACAACTATAGCAAGAACAAAAACTACACCAAGAACAAAAACTACAGCAAGAACAACAACTACAACAACATCTACAACAAGAACAACATCTACAACAATTAGAAAAACTACAACAAAAACAACTACAACAAGAAAAACAACAACATTCACGACGACAACAACTTATTTTAGCAATTTAAATGTTTCACATTCTGCGATCGTTGGCCAAAAACCAAGCGACGCCCCCTGGCACTGGTTTTGGCTGTGACAAAAAGTAAAGGGGCAACCATTGCATTGTAGTGTGTTGCCAACAAACAACAAAAATAATTACAACAACAAGAAACGCCACATCAACAACATCAAACATTTCAAAACAACAATTAGAAGTAGTCACAGAGCAAAGGAATCGGCGATCATAATTAATGACAATCGCCATGACATCGTTTTGACTGATAGATGGACGAACTGAAGGATGGACGGACAGATGGATGGACGGACAAATAGATGAACAGAAAGATGGACAGACAAAGAACGGATGACAACGACGAACGCATCTGGCGCGGGGTTCGAAGAAGCAACAATTTGACAAATTTCGCGCAAGTTTCGTCGGCTATCAGAACAACCGTGTTATAATTCTTCAATTCTACACGGGGCCAAAGAAATGAAATCTCCCTAAAATTCCTCCCATCGATAGAGTTTCCACAAGTCCTTTAACAAATCCCTACAAATCTCAAGACTTTAAATAATTAAATCACCTCTTGTTTGCTATCGATGTTTCTGGTATTTGGGGGGCGGTTGCCGTTTAATTCATGAGGATTAGAAGGAAATAAATTATAAATGCAATGTTTAGCATTGTTTGCACATGGTAACAGACGACAAGCTAAATAACATTGAGATATTGAAGTGCAAATTTGGCAATTAATTATGTGGGGGGCGAGGGTTTTGAATACCAAACAAATTATCATTAATTGGGGATTGAGTTGGCTTCCATCGAAGATTCAATTTCAAGATTAAAAGAAACTATTTGTAATCAATGAAAATAATAATGAAAAATACCGTTTGAAGCATCAATCAATCAATCGAAATTGAGAAGAGATTGATTCAAGGATTGTCATCTTTTGGTCCTCGCCTACCCCTTCTCCTTCGTCTCCTCCTTCCTCTCTTTCTTCCCCTCTTCTTTTGTCTCCTCCTTCCCCTCCTCCGCTTGTCCTTGTGTCGATTTCCTGTGACATATATTAAAACACACATCTACCCCAAAGTATTCGATTGGGAATTTCCTCGACCATGTCCTTCAGAGTTCATTCGGTTGTGGACTCCATTAGCGAAGTGTCCTCAAGAGGTGGCATCGCCAAAGGATTCACAACAACAACAGTCGACCCTTCACGATGGAAAAGGGTGAATTGAATTCAAAGTGCTTTGGACTATGTTCCATAATGGGCATTGTTATTTCAATTTTGTTCTTGTTGTTGCTCCTATTGAATCCTTACGCGAGAGCTTTCGAGGCTAATTGATTATTTGGCTTTCGTATTGAATTCGAACCATGGCAACGAAAACACACAGACACAAGCGGCCAAGCCACCCACACCCACACACAAACAACCAAGCCCACCCACACACATGCATGCGAGTGAGTCCCGACCGATCGGTTCCTGCCTGCGAAACAATTATTCCAATCAGCTCAATGAGGCTCCACTGAACGAGGTGCTCCAATTACCAGGGCGGCTCGAGTTGGTCGCAAGAACCCGAGGGCGAGGGCTCTTGGATCGAAGACTCAGAGGCTCGAAAGGGCCTGCGGCGAATGGAGGGAGTCGAGTCGCCGAGCTAGCAATTCGCCACAGGGCGAAATTTCCAAGGATGTTTTCCCAGAGACAGAGGACAAAAGATTACTTTGCGCTCGGGACGAATGGAACGAAGGCCGATGACGACGACGACGATGGCGGGCGTTGGGAGGAGGGGGCGCAATTTGTGCCAACGAGGAAGAGTCGAGAGAAAAGGACAGAGAAAAGTACAGAGAGAAAGAAAGAGTCAGAGGGAGGCGTGGCAACGACGTATGGAGACAAGAACGAGACTGGAACCGAGAATCGCCTGCAGGCTGATTTTGCGGCCAGCAATGACATTTATGTGACGAAACTTTTGCAATGACGGCGGTTTTCACCACGAACAGGAGATGTCGAGGAGATGGACAACAACAACAAAAATAAGAACAACAACAACAGGAACAACAACAATAACAGTACTTGAAGAAAAAAAAGCCCATTTCCCAGAACATCACGATGAAATACGAACGCATTAGAGACAACGGGAGGCGACGTCCGACGATGAAGTGAACGCCTGAGCGAGACGGCGATGGACAGGACAGGAGGATATGCAGGCAGGAAAGGACAGGATGGACAGACAGCCAGAACGATGGAGGCTGGAAGGGCAGATGGACGATGGAGGCTGGAAGGACAGAAGGACGAAGCTGGATAAAGGATCTCGACTCAGGATGCAGCGAAAAACCGCAGACCATTGCAAGGCGCAACTTGGACGACTGCAAGGACGACTTGAATATTCATGTGGTGTGGTTTGTCTTTTCACTATTCATGTTGTTCTTGTTGTAGGTAGTGGTTCTTCTCATCACAATTGTTGTTGTTCTTCTCATCATTGTTGTTGTTCTTCTCACCACTATTGTTGTTTTTAGTCCTTCTCACTATTGTTGTTTTTAGTCTTTCTCACTATTATCATAGTTCTCACCACACCATTGTTGTTGTTGTTCTTGTTCTAGTTATGCAGTTGCCAACATATTTACGGTAGCTTGGAATTTTTTTCGTTTCTTCCACACCCTTCCACACCTTGTGGATCCGTGGGTGACACTCGGATTTACTTATCAGTGGCGGAAATGGAACAACACAACAACAAGAATAATTAAAACAACAACCACTATTAAAACAACAACAGTAACAATCACAACAAAAACACACTCAAGTAGCGAGTGAGTTAGGGAGAGAAAAGTTTTGCTGATTATGGTGGAACTTTTACAGAAATTACTAACACCAAACTCGTTTTCAGCTTCCGTTGGTGTTGGCAGCCAGACCAACCAAAGAGAAAGAGTGAGCCACAATCTGAGTCGGAGTCTGAGAGTGGGAACCGGAAGCCGAGCCAAAGATCTTTCCGGATACGAGTCCTTGAGCACACTCCGGTATTTGCGGCTCTCATGATGGAAGCGCCAAAGGAATCTCCGGTCATTGAGGTGCTGCAAATTCAAGGAGAACCCCAGAACCGGAAGCGGATCTTGCAGCCACTCACGCACACGTGAACATAAACAATGCAATACATACACAGACTCAGACTCACTCACTCATACATGCACGCATGCATGCGAACGTCACCAGTCGGGAACGTAGTAGTTGTAGTTGTACAGAGGATCTCGACTAGGAGGAGGACTTTAATGTCAAAGAAAAACTTCCTCAGACATTTGAAATGCTTGCACTTATTTCGAGGACGTGCAAAGTTATGCCACGTTATGCGAAGGGCTCCGGACTGCTGCACTGGAAGAAATTCCGGATCTGTCGAAGGGTTTTCTTCGGGTCTTTAGTCTTTCGAGACATTCGGTTCTCTTTGTAGTCTATCATGACTTTTGGTTCACTTTAGTCTATCATGATATTTGATTTTCTTTATCCCATCATGATTTTTGGTTCTCTTTAGTCTGACACGACTTTTGCCTTCATTCTCCTTTCCGATCAATCTGTCTCAAAATTCCACTCTCCCCATTTATCTTTCCTTTCAACTATCTTTCGTCTGTCTCCCCATTCGATTTAATGCGCCTCTTCTTTTCTCGAAGTGTACAAATTCATCGACTCAAGAATAGTTTTTTCTCTGAACTCCGCCCAAATCATCTGCAATGTCTGTGTCTAGGAGCAAAGAGTTTGAAAAAAACTTTCTTCATGTCTACATCGAATTGATTTTCCGCCATGAACCGACTTGGCTCCAACCCTCTCCAACCTCCCTCCAACCTCTCTCTCCACTCTTCCTCCTTCATCTGACCCTCTGAACTAACCAGACAGTGAAATATAAAACAATAAACTTCATGTTTACAAGTTCAAAACAATGTTACAAAAATGAAGTTCTTCTTTATAACGAATTTTTATGATCCAACAGTGCCAGACTGGACCACTGGGATTTCAACTAACTTATCCGATTTGGCCAGCTTAACCCATGATTGTGAAGAACTCAACAATCCCTCGACAATTCACCCAAGTTCACCGACCCCAGGTCCAGACAACATCAACTTTTCTGCTTTTCGGGATGCAAGACAAATTGGATCTAATCAAATACAAAATGATAATTTTTAAATCCGCAATTCCGACTTTTATCCTTTTGTTCCTTCCGAACAATTGAAGCTCTAGTGGAAAACGTCCGGGGAACATGTTGATGTTAAGCCGAAGCTTAGGCTGAGACTCCACATTTTGCGCAGACATTACAAAGGATTATTCGGCAATTGACACGAGCATCTGGTCTACGAAAGTTGAGCAACAGGTCTCGAGCCTCGTGTCTGGTCTCACCTGGGGAACGAACGATAGGCCAGAGTTCGTTCAGGAGTCAGTGAAGCAGATGACGGAGTTTTCCGTGCGATTGACCACGCTGTCGTCTGCGATGGATGTGAATTGAAAGGGCGGTGAATAGACAAGGGGAATCATAGAAGCAGGATGACTACCAAATATAGAGGGGAAATGGAGGCAAATCTTGTGATGGAGAAAATCGTGATGGAGAAAATCATGATGGAGAAAAAATTGATGGAGAAACATTTGGAGGAGAAAGTCATGATGGCGACAAACTTGATGAAGAACAAACGGATGGAAGACAAAAGGATGAAGAACAAGGGGATGCAGGTCAAAAGTATGAAGATCAAAGGGATGGAGGTCAAAAGAATGGAGAACAAAGGGATGGAAGATAAAATGATCTCTTTCCCAGGAGTTCCAGAAGTGATTTAAAAATTTTAAAATATATAAAGACGATGATATTTTCTTCCAAATTAATTCAATTACATGCCAACTTCACTTAGTATATCGCGACCTCATTTAAATAAAAGATTTCTCTAACGATGATATTCTGTCACCCCAAATTGAAATTTTTTCCTAGACCTTATCGACCTTAGAATGAGAAGAGAACGACCTTATAATGAGAAGATAAAAACCTTAGAGTGAGAAAAGAAGGTCCCTAATTAATGGGGCTGCTACAAAGCAACCTTTCGCCCCATTGAGGTTGCAATCGACCTACACACACAAAGAACGACGAACACTTGGTGGACGAATGCGGGAAAAAACTGGAAATAAATTAGTCAATGGTCATGCATCAAGTGATCGGACAAACCCAGCAAACTTCGCCAGCAAATGACGCAGTCGGTGTCAATGCTGATGGATGCGAAAAAAAAGGGAGAGAAAGAGAGAGAGAGAAACAGAGAGAGGGGAAAATTCATATTGGATAGCAAGGCGTCATTCAAGCGATTTTCTTCTCCCTCATCATCATCATAGCAGTCGTCATGGTCCTCTTCTTCTTTTCCACTATGGGTCCATCTCCTTCCTCAATTCTGGTCGCCTCTTTCCTCAGTTTTGGTCGTCTCTTTCCTCTGTTTTGGTCGTCTCTTTCCTCTATTCTGGTCGTCTCTTTTCTCAATTTTGGTCGCCTTCTTCCTCAGTTTTGGTCCTCTCTTTCCTTAGTTATTCTCGCCTTCTTCTTCAATCCTGGTCGTCTTCTTCCTAAGTCGTCGTAGTCGTCATCATCATCGTTGACTCGGACTCCTCATCATCGTTGACTCGGACTCCTCATCAGCGTCAAAAGAGGACGAACATAATTTATGTGGTTAGGACGATGGTCGATGAAGCCCGCCAGATAGCGCTGCGGAGCGATGCAACCTGAACAAAGAGGAGGAGGCCGTCGAAGGAGGAGGTTCGGAGGCGATGCTGCTGCTTTTCCGGTCATAAACTTTATACACTTTTTAAGTGGATGTATGAGCGAGACGGCATCTGAGTCTCGGCATGTGTGCGTATGTATGTGAATTATGTGTATGTGAGTTTGTATGTGAGTTATGTGTATCTGAGTTTGTCTGTGAGTTATGTCTATGTGTGTGTGTGAGTGTCCAATCTCTCGGTGCGGAGCTTTCATGTGGCTGTGATTTATTCCTTCGTCCAAGACAAGAGTGAAAGTTGCTGGAATGTCTTGGTGTGTGTCTGTGTCCATCTTTGTGTCTATGAGTCTGTGTTTGTATTTCTCTTTTGTATATATGTAGGTATTTCTTTTGGTGTATGTGTGAATGTGTCGGTTCTAAGGATCCGTCAAGGATGAAATTGCTTTCGACTTTTGAAAAGACTTTCGTCCTTTGCATGCAGAAAGCAAGCAGAAAGAAAGAAAAAATGTCGCATCTCCTGCTGAATGCGAGTGTCTGCGACAGTGAGTGTCGGGAATATATGTGAATGTGTGTGTCTCGGGTGTCCAACCATCTGTGAGAAAATGCGAGTGTATATGTGTGTGTATTTATGAGCAAATATGCATTCATTAGACCCTCTGCGTGTTCTTGTTGTTGCGGTTGCTGGTGTTTGCGTTCTTTGTTGGTGTTACCATTGTTGTTGTTGTCATTGTTGTTGTTAGAATGGATGTTGTTAGAAAGGTTGTTGTTAGTATTGTTGTTGCTTCTATTTTTTTATATTTGCTACTTGGGTTACTGACTATAAAATAAATATAAAAAACTTTACTCGCTTGTTAACACATTTTTTAGGATTTTTATTACAATTCCAACAAAAGCAACCGCCACAACAACACACACTCTCAATGGTGTTAATAATGAGAGGGAATGGGAGAGAGCGAATAAGTAAAAAAAGGGAGAAAGAGACAGCCACTAAGTAAGAGGGAGATAGGGGGAAGCTTTCGAACGAAGGACGAACCACTTTTATTTGATGACTTTAAACATTGAGAGAGCAGAGTGAATTTTTTTCCCTTTCAACTCGAATGTCCTGGCACACACACACACACACACAAGCATCGAAACACACACACACACAGAGAGAGATGCATGCACTCACATGCAGCCATGCAACGACACGGACATGTCCCTGATGAAGGATTTGCATGTCTTCGGTCGGATTGGGTTGAGTTCGGTCTCGGGTTTTCGCCCCATTTTCCCGAAGCCCTTGCGACGGAAAATGATTGTAATTCGTTTCACAAAATATTGCAAAACCCCAATTCAATTTCAGACCACGCCAGAGGGACGGGGCGGGGCCGGAGGGAGGGAGGTTGGGTTGGGATGGAGAAATGTTAATGCTCTCGGCGCTATATCCATCGAGCAGGCGACGGCTTCGAGGGCTAATGAATAAATTTCGTCTCTCTTGACGTCTCGTCGGAGCCAATTTTTATTTTATTTTTTTCTTTTACGCCCTCCGGCCTCTTCAGAGTTTATTGGCCCGAAAGTTGTTTGCATTAAATTTAGAGAGCCCAACCAAAAACAAAAAAAAAGGATGTCATTTTACGCTTCATTTGCTTCGGATTCTGACGTTAGCTCTGGCTATGAAGTCTTTCGATTGGCTTTTCATCTCATCCTGCATCCTGTTATAAAAATAGTTTATGATACGTAGATCGAATACCAGGAATCCATGTGATCTATGTGGGCTCTTTGGAGGGCTTCTAATGGAAGTTTCGTTAGTCTAAACTCTAATAAAAGAATGATGAGCTTTAAAAATTTACTCTCATCATTCCATCAGCAACAGGTATTGGAACATGTTTCATGACGCAAAACCACCTGAGCTCCTTGGAAATCGAGGATTTTACCCATGAGGTCAATGCTTGTTGACCTCGTGCTCGTCGTCGTCGTGGTTTTTTTTGGGAAGATTACAGCACTAGAGGCATGCAAAAGAGAGCCCTGAGGACAGTTGGCGTTCTCTGCATTCGACACGTGGCCTGCCCTCGCAACATCCGCTTTAATTTATTTTTTGAAAATTCCACTGCAATATTAATGAAGCGGAAATTTTGTGCCAACGTTGTTTGGACGCAGACCCTGGCCTTGCCCTGGTCGCGGGCCCAATTGGCCACGTAGTCAAACAACGTCGTTATCTTCGACAACAACAATATGTCAAACATCATAGCACAACAAGAACAATATGATAGAACAAGAACAATAACAATATATCACAACAAGAACAATATGTCACAACAAGTACAATAAACAACGTTAAAAAATCCAATCGTGTAGAGATTTCGAATCTGATCCGTGTTCGCAAATCAAGGATATAATTTATCCTCGAGCAAACAAGTGGCAGTGACTCAGTGAAATAGAGAAGGAGGGAGAAGGAGAGAGAGAGAGAGAGAAGGAGAGAGAGGTCAGGTGAGAGCCATCGGTTGAAAGTTGCGCCGGTAGCCAATTAAACAAATGAGCATGTAATTAAAGCCACATCCACAATAACAAGAACAAAACAAACACCAGAAGAACAATAACAAAATGACAATAACAACAACAATTACAATAAAAACAAGAAAAAAAACAAAAATAACGCCAACAACCTTCCATAGCTTAAGTCAACAAATTTTCCAATTAGATTCGAGCGCGCGTTAGAAAATAAATTCGTTTATTATTAAAATAATTAGTTTTCATCATACGCTACACCAGCCCCACCATCAAGATCCCTAGCTTATCACCAGTACATACATGGTATTCATCTCCTTCTCCTCTTCACGCCCCTTTTATGGAAAAGTGGGCGGAAACCTCAAGAACTTTCGACTTCTACGACATAGGTAGGTTTTATCGGCGCCTAGTCGGAGGAGGTTAGGACAGGACAAGAGAAGAGAAATGGGCGGGATGAGGAGAAGTAAGTGAAAGCTTCAGGTACTCATACACACGCAGACAAACACTCACTCATACACACACACACACAGCCATGCGAGGCAATACAGGTTGCATGTTGGCAGCAAAATGGAAAGTTTCGAAACGCGACTCGGCCTAATGACCGCATATATTTTTTGATAGATGTCGTTGTGGTTGTTTTTGTTGTTTGCTCCTTCTCGTCTTTCTTGTTGTTGTTGGTCCTTCTCGTCTTTCTTGTTGTTGTTGGTGGGTTTCTAGCATTACTTCAAGCTTATTCTTCTTTGTTGTTATTATTTCTTTTTGCTCATTTTTCTATTTGTTGTTTATATTTCTTTGTTGTTGTTTATTATTCTTTGTTGTTGTTTATTGTCCTATGTTGTTGTTTATTGTCCTTTTGTTGTTGTTTATTGTCCTTTTTTTCTTATTTATACTTCTTTGTTGTTGTTTATTGCTCTTTGTTTATTATTATTGTTTGTTGTATTTTTTTCTTAATCACACAAAAAAGAAGCAGCACATTTTTTATTTATATAGAAGCAAAGGTAAAATCCTCTAGCAAAAAGTTATAAACTGCAACTGATTGCGAAGTAAAGGTAAGGAAAGAGAAGGAACGATTGAGGGGGAAGGAGGCGGGACAGTTAAGGGGGACGGAGACGGAGGCAGCAGGTTTATTAATTTGAAAGTCCTGTCGCAGGATTCCGTGCGCCGACCAAACCAACAAACACCCACCCATCCATCCATGGACGGCCAAAAAGGGTGCAACGAACACGCCACGATGACAGCGAATCACGCACACATCTAATTCAACCACCTTCCACCATCTTTCGCCTTCCTCAAGCCACCAACTTCCTCTATCCCCAACCTTCCTCTATCCCCAACCTTCCTTTATCCACAACCTTCCTCTATCCTTCACCTTCCTCTATCCACCACCTTCCACCTTTTTCTCGCCTTTCTTTCCACCTTTCTCCACAACCTCGCTTCACTCCTGGGCTCCACTTTCATGCTCCTTTCTAACCCCCACCTGCCCCCGCTGCTTTCATTTATGGCTTTTCCAGCTCGCCACCGACTCAACTCAAAAAATAACAATAAAAATTAATGAATTTAAGTTTCACTTCCCGCAGTTCAAGCAGACCAAAACCTCATGATTCAACGGCGATGACCGCACAGTGGGACGAACTTCGCACAGAACTCCCACAGTTCGCTTAATCTCAGAATTTCTTATAGAAATATCAACCTTCGATCGTCATATTCAGAAGTGCTCGCATTAGAATTTGTGGAACTTTGCAATAAAAACCAAATGATTTGTTATTTTTGCCTTGTTTCTAGGAGCCTCCCACGAAGGCAATGATTTAATTTTTCGTTGACTGCTCTGGGCCACGTAATCTGCTGGTTAAAATAGAAAGCTTGTCATGACTTTGGCCACCCCCATCTTCTGTCCTGTTTAGGGGGCGTTGTGAAGAAAACACACAGACGCACGCAGACATTGCGTTTTATGGGCCGGGCTGGGCCGAGTTCGGTCGGTTTCGACGGCGTTTGAAGGCCTGCAACTATTGCGCCGCCAACGACTCGGCCGGAACAAGGCGAGCCCGACCGCCGCCCACACATCGACCACACGCCCCCCTCCCTGCTTCCTTCCTTCCTTCCGAAGAACATTCATTTAGATCACTCGACTCGATTCCCGACTCCGAAGACCTCACGGCGGATAAAAAAGAAACATGTCCTTTTCGCATGTTCGACTCGATTCGACTTGATTCGAGTTGACGACGCAGAGATACACGAGGCATAGGTTGGAGCAAGCAAGAGGCCGACCGGAGTCCGATCCGTGGCTAGTTAAAACGTTATCCGACGTGCCCTCAGTGGCATATTTACCTTTAATGCGACGGCAGCCGCTGGACTCATAAACCGCCAACGTAGTCGCGCGAGCATTCGTACTTATTTCACTTAAGTACGCGCGTTCCTCAAACGACGCCACAACAAATACGCGACCTCCCTCCCTTCGTGCATTTTTCTATAACGAACGGAATGCGTCGGTGGCAAAAGAGGGGTGGAAGAGGGGGGCTGGGTCTGGGCCAAGATGAACGCTCAACCTCGGTGTTGACCATAAAAGCGTAGCCATTAAAAAGTAATGCGAAAATAAGAACATGATTCAAACTTTCACTCGGGAGCATTTTTTGCTTTTTTTGCTTTTTGTTTCCATTGGCGGAACTCCTCAATGGCTTCGTAAAGAATGAGAACGTGTGGATTCTGGGCGAGTTCACCCCAAGTTAATGGCCATTGTAGAGGGATTCACATTTTACTGCCTCCGGAACGACGGAATCGACGGCCGCACATTGTTCGGAACCCAAGGGTCCGTTTGACTTGGGTGCAATTGCAATATGTATTATAGTATAGTTCAGTATATGGATGGCCACTCAAAGGATTTATTAGTCCCACCATATTTCATGTTTCATCAAAACCATGACCCGGATTTGATGTCTTTCCAAGCCTTTCACTTTTCACTCAAGATTGTGTTAAAATATCATAAAAATTTTTCAAATTAAATTAATTTCAAAAAACGTATCCTTTTTCAGTTCGCTGCTCGCTCATGTTTGCAATGTTTTTTTTTAACTCTGAAACTACCTTCTGGACATGGTGAAAGGGACGACTCGTGTCTAATATGAAGATAAACTTTCTCCAGGTAAACTATGTAAATGTTATTAACAAGGCTCTCGGTGTGTCCTTTGATCCAAGTTGCGAAATTCCACTCGTCTCAAACTTTAAATTCATTAACTGAAATCCTCGGTGAGCTTCCCCGACAGGAGGACGATTTCACCATTCTATCCTCCGTCCTTCTCTCCTCAGTCCTTCTATCCTCCTTCCTTGCTTCGTCTTCTCTATCCTCCATTCTTCTCACTCCCTCCCGTCCTTCATGAATCCGAACGTGCCTTCGGTAGTTTTGAATATTTCAACATACATATTTTCGCAATCATAAAAAGCACCTCATGACCCGACATTTTTAACTTTCGCAAAGTGACTCGCTTCGAAATATGTTTAACCCTTGGCCATCCGTCGACTCCATCCAGCAGCCAGACAAAGTTTAGGGTTGGACACACCTGTGCGCATATGGTTTGTGATGAGCGGGGTTTTTGGATGAGGGGCTCGGGTAGGAAGAAGGATACTTTTACGACTGCCATTTGTATAATAAGGTCCTTGAAGAAGCCACGGCCGAGATGAAGCGACAAGCGAAGCAGCCAAAAGTCAACTTTATGTGTGTTTTATTAAAATGCCTTCGATTTTATCGACGACGAGTTTCAGAGGCGAAAATTGGTGAATTTCGCACGAATAATAAACTTCATTGTTCGATCTTCATTTATCAATCCTTTACGATGAAATATAAGAGACACAGAATAAACCTTTTTAACCTGAGGCGAAATGCTTGAGGCGGACCCTCATCACATGGTATTAAGATCTAAGACATGGTAGAAGATCTAAGTATTAAGATTTCCACGAGTTCACACTTTCGTAAATTATCTCAGGATTTCGAGTAACTCAGTGGGATAGTTCTCTCAAGTTTGATAATCTCCTTGAAATATGTTAAATAAATCCGTCGGACAAATCTCTGAAGGAAAAGTTCGAGGTGGAATCCTCAAGACCTGCCAAAAGTCGAACCCTTTAATCCGTCGCTTCAGCTTTGCGACACGACACAAACACACACATGTCGACGTCGCGCCTGATTCTTGGGGACAGACAGTTCTTTCCACACATCATCGTCGGCCTCCTCCACCTTCACCAGGTCATTGCGACGCCTCGAAAACAATTTCCACTCCATGGCGAATTTTGTTTATCAAAAACTTGTGCTCGGCTTCTTTGTCGACGAGGCTCCTTTTGATTACGGCAGCAGCCCGATATGACATGATACGATGACGGGGGCCATTTTTCACCTCAGCCCCAAACGGTCCACGGACAACGAGCCACGGGTCGGAGACGTCAGCTTGCAACATTTCCCGCAGGTGTATTTTTTCCGAAATGGTCGGTGGGCAGAAGGAAGGACAAAAGGAAGAGACGAGTTTTCGCCTTTTTGCTCTTTGTTGAATATGAATTTGTCCCTCGTGCGACCCATCAACTGGCGCGAGACAGAGCAAGGGAGGGGGAGAGAGACAGAGGTTGAGCTATAGAAGGAGATAGGAGTTGAGCGATAGAGGGAGACAGGGGTTGAGGGATGGAGGGAGAGATTGAGAGAGAGAGGGATCCCTAATGCTCGCTGTAAGAACGTTCGTTTCACTGATGGGTTACACAACAAATTTGCACAACTCGAGTAAGTTCTTCTCCATCTCCTGAGTTCTCGCTGGGTCCGAGGATTTCGAAGTCCATGAAGTCTTCGCCAACGTAGTCGTCATCGTTGTCGGTACCGCTTTCGTCATCGGAGTCGTCATCGTTGCCGCTGTCCTCGTTGTCGTCGTAGATGCCGTCGTCGTTGCCGTCATCGCTGTCGTCATCGCCACGTGCCTCCACATGGTGAACATTTTGCGGTTGATATTTTCTGAAGGCTTTCCACGATAACTTTTCGCATTAAAGAGCCGACAAAGTTGGTCGGCCGATCACTTCAGCAATTGTTGCTCCAATGGGGAGTGATGGAGATGAAGAAAGGGGGTGATAGAGGTAAAGGAAGGAGATGATGAAGGTGAAGGAGGTGAAATTAGGTGAAGGAAGTGGTTGACAAACCGCAGTAAATTCGCCACCGGATCAAACGAGACCACTGTTGATTTAATTTCTATTTACTTAATCGTTGGTGGGAACTGCGGCGACTATTTAGTTTATTTAGTTTAGCCATATGCCCTAATAGACTTTCAACTGAGGTCTCTGAAAGCGACTAATGAACGGGCTAATGAAAGCCTCTTAGGTAGATTACGTCAAGTCTCAATTCATTCATTAACTCTTAATAAGATAAAATAAATAAATAATAGTCTATTTTACGAACTTTTTCTCTCCTTTTAATGTTTTGGTTTGGGCATCTCGCAATTATTTGTGTGATGGGTTTTACCACAAATGAAAGAGACCAACAGTTTTACGTTGAAACCAAACACATGAGAAATTGCCTCCTCGGAAGATTTGCATTACTTTTCATCAAAATACTGATGATTTAATAATGAATTGTAAAGCTGATGTAGTTACACTTGTTTAATATTGTCGATTTATTTATTTTTGTTTGTATTTGTATTATTAAATTGGGTTCATAAATTGATATTCATAAATTACATTGATTATGGAACTTTTTTAGTGATCACCATTAAATTCCCTTAAAAATATTAATATGTATTTTTCGGTAATAAATATTTATTATTTATTTTTACTTATATTAATTCAAAATTATTTTCAATTCGAAATAATTGTTTAATTTAAATTGGTTTGTTGAACGTTCATTCAACTTTTCATTCATTTCATTCATTAAAATGGAATAATTGTATTACAATTATAATTATCAACAGTAATTATCATTTTATGACTACTTAATTGATATTGAATTCTTTGAAAAATATTCAAATTTTTTGTATTATTAAAAATAAACAATACCCAAGTGGGGGGGCTTTTGTTAACACAAAATGACGATATTTTAGCCGTGTTTAAACTGTGTCTCGCCCCCCCGACTGTCGCTTGCAGTGGCGTGAAATTCGTTTGAAATTCTTTTGCGAGACACTTTGTTGCAGTCTATTTCGGAAGCCTCTATTAAAGTGACACCAAGGCTGACAAGACGCCAATCATTTTGTGAAAATAGAAGAAGATCACTTATTTAAAAATTAAAGTGCACCCGCGCCACTAAAAATAATATTTACAATGAAGACATAGAGACACAGAGAGACAAATGGACAGACAGAAAGATGGACAGAGCGACAGACAGACAAAAGATGGACAGAGACAGACAGACAGGCGGATAGAGAGACAGACAGATAGTCAGTCAAGCGGATAGTGAGACAATGAGAACGATAGATAGATGAAGGGAAAGAAACGAGAGAAAATGAATGCAGGACGGATAATGTAATTTGATCCTGCAGACGTTGCGGGAGATAGAAATGTCAGGCAAGTGTCAAACCAAGACAAAAACAGACAAAACGAAAGAAAGAAAGGAAGAAAAATAACACAAATACAATAACAACAACAACAATAACAACAAGCACACAATGAACCAATCAATATTTCTTTTTTGTCTTGTCTTGAGTTGCGCGACTTCAGTCGGAGGTGGTCCAAAGTGTCAAATAATGTCACCGTGCGTGAGATTGTATTTGTGTCTCGGTGTATGTGTGCGTATGGTTGTCTATTTGTGTGTGTGTCTTGGTGTCTATGTGTTTGTGAGATTGTCAGTCAATTATTGCAGCAATAATGTCCGGTCGTCCTTGTCACGCATTAATTACACCAAACAATGGACGATTAATGAAAGCGACTCCGGCATTAAACAACGTTGTTGTTATTGTTGAGCTTTCTATTGTTGTTCTTTCTACTGTTGTTATTATTATTGTGGTGTTGTTGTCCCTACTATTGTTGTTATTGTTATCCCTATTATTGTTGTTGTCTCTTCTATTGTTGTTATTATCCCTCCTATTATTATTGTTTCTATTGACAGCACTGATGTTGACAACAATTGAGGCTTCGTAAACATTTCGGGATTCCACGAACAAAGCGTTACCGATACGGATAACGACAGGATATTCTCGATGGCATCATTGGCGACAGGAAATTGCATTTGCTATGGTGAAGCATGATTAAAAATATTTAATCACCAAAAGGTTCAGAATAGAATCGAGAAAGGTGTGGGTGGAAGACTCTTTCTGTACTTGGTGAGAGAAGGTGAAAGAATTATACGAAGACTGATTCTAAGAAAGGACTCCGGATGGAACTCATATTTCGATTTAAGAACAATAACAAGATGAACACGGCTGGAAATCAAACTTCGATATCATAACAATAACAGGATGAACTCGGGTGAAACTCATACTTCGATTTAAGAACAATAACAGGATGAACTCTCATCGATAATGGCTTTCCAACGAGTTTCTTCCGCTGCTTTGCGCCTAGATCAAGACAAACCATGGGCTTCTCCATCCATCCATCCATTCTTCCGGAAACGATTGCCTGAGTGTGTGTGGTGAACACGAGATCGAACTCTCGAATTAACACGCGGTCGGAAACGTGGCCGCGGTCACATTTTACCACATTTTCCTGTTGGCCGTTGTTTCATCGAGAGGATGTGGATGAAACACCAACCATTCGCCGGCATAAATGTCTCATTTCGAGACTTCCGTTCGCTATAGAATACGTATTCGCAGCAATCCATTCAAAGAGAACCCAAACGGCCGAACCCGATTCGATCGATTCAATCCCATCCCGAGGGCGGCTTCCCAAGGGTGATGAGTAGGAGGGGAGGGTGATGAGAAGGGCTATGAGAAGAACGGGAGGGAGTTAGGGACGAACGACGAGTTCGATGGAAGCATTTGCTTAATTGAGTTGTTTGACGGACAAATGCCGAAAATGTGGGTTAAAGGGATTACGTGGTTTTGGGCCCAAGCCGCAGTAGAGGAACACCAACAACAACTACAGCAACTGACTACAACAAGCGACGACGACAACTACAACAACTGAAAACTACAACAACCAACATTGGCCAAAGCCAAAGAAGAACACCAACATCAGTTCCGGAACTGCAGACAGAGTGAAAACGGAATATTAATGCGAATGAAACCCACGGCGGGCTCTGACCGGGGGGATTGGGCCCAAGTCGCAAACGACTCCATTAGCTGTGAACCATTCGCAACTCCTGAAGCGCGCATTGATTTTTCGCCACCACACAAAACAACCTCCCACACTGAACCATGATCCAACCATGATGTCCTGTTTCAGTCTGCTCTCTTCTATCCCAGTCAGTTCTCTTCTTTCCCTGTCTGTTCTCCTCTGTCCCTGTCAGTTCTCTTCTGTCTCGTTCTATCTTCCTCTGGTCCTCTCCATCTCCTCCTCCTCCTCTGACCTTTTCTGTCCCATCAGGATGATCAGAAGGCCGAGGTGGACTCGCGGGTTGGGATCCACCACTCGCTGTCACTTCGCGATTAACATTTTCAAAAACAGGACGAAATGAAAATTAAACAAAATTAGATTCGGGTCCGTTGAGCCCGTTGCAGGCAGGGGTTGGTCGACGATTGGCCAAGCATTAATTGCCTGCGGATCAAGCAGAATAAACTATTAATGCGATTATTTTGTTCGTTCGCAAGTAACCTTCGTTTCGTTTTTTTTTTTCAACCCACAATTGCTCGGGGATCCCTGATTTATCGTCAACTTTTAATTGTTCACCAGTGAGAATGAAAGGATTTTCCAGGAATCATGTTCAGTTGTTGGCGTTTGGCAAAGCCGTGTTGTCACAAATCAAGAAGTGATTACAAAGGCTGTTGTAGTGTGATAGTGTTAGTTAAGTCAACTCGCTCTCACCCTCTCCAACTCACTTCCTTTCCCTCTCCATATCCCTCTCTCCCTCTCACCAGCTTCACTGGAGAATGAAATTCAATTTATCGATTGCGTACAAAAGTGATTTGCAAACATTTAATCGAGACATCCTAGCTCAAGAGCTCAACTTCGAATATCTATTTAAATGGGAGCCGCCGCTCAAAATTCCATTCGAACCGATTCCGACTTCCGGTTCGAGTCAGATTCAATCAAATTTAACTGCTAGAGGAAGGGAAAATGATAGGCAGAGGCAGTGAAAAAGAGAGAGCGAGAGTGGGAGAGCAAGAGAGACATAGCTAAGAGACATAGCTAGAGCAAGAGAGACAGAGTGAGTGAGAGAGAGATATCGCTCAATAAAATGCGCTTTAAAATACGATTCGATTCATACGATGCATACATGTGTATGTGTATGTAAAAGTCTGTAAGTAAATTCCTACATAAATTATTAACAACGTTTATATTGCGAGTAGGACAACGCAAAGCGAATTAATAAATAAATGAATAAATGAGATCGCAACGGCGGGCAAACACAACCACGGGCTCATTGGCAACATTGTTCACACTCTGTGTCTGAGACCCCATCGGGCCCCCAACCACGCCCACTGGGCGGAGGCGTCGCTCGATTTCGGAGGACTTTAAATGCATGAGCAAAAAATTACTTTCCCCATGGAAAATTTAAATATTTTATTTTGAGTTTTTTGTGTAATTTCTTTTTGTATTTTTGTAAATCACCACACGCCTCTCTCTCTCTCTCTGTCTCCCCCCTTCGCACCCCTCTCTAGGGTCCGACGATTGCCCTACGACGATTGCAATTCAACGGGAACGAAGGAGAAATTATGGATGCGAATAAAAACGGGCCGAAACAAATCAAAGTCGTCGACAACAATAAAAACACACATACACATAGATTTGCGTATGAGCAAATGATGCCAACGAGAAAAAACGCCCAGAGGCAGGGAACAGGAAGTGGTTTCATTTCGTTTTTGTTTCCAATTTTAACCTGGAGTTTTGGTTTTTTCGTTTTGCTTTGTGTTCCACATTTTGTTGCGGTTTTTGTGTGTTTTCCCCGTGTTTTTTTTTTATAGTTTTATTAAGTGCTCAGTTTAGATTTTAGCATTAGTCATGGGGTAATAAACTGCAAACACAGGTGCACGAGCGCTGATTGCTCAAAGGATAATAACAGCGACCGCGTTTGCCGAACGGAAAGGGCGGAAATTGTGACCAAATAAACATGCAGAGGGCGTGGCAGGCGGTCGGTTTAATTAGTGGATTTCGAAACGATTGAAATTCAATTTAACGATTCAAACGTGGATGAACAAAAACCGCATCAACTCGAACTCGGCCCAATCAGGACACTTCGATGGAAAATTATGTTGTAAATACATGATGAAATACTTCAATTAGTCGATTTGATTTTTGTGTTTGATTAAATAAATAAAATAAAATATAGAAAATACCAGATAATATATAGAAAATAAAATATAAATATAGTAAAATAAAATATAGCAAAATAAATTAAAATATAGAAAATAAATTAGAAGCATCCTGCCGAAATAAATGGTCAAGCTGTCGACTTGAATTTTGACTTTAATAAGCCAGACTATAATCCAATGAAGGAGGAAGTTCGAGGATTTTACTAATGAGTTGTCTGCATATGTGTAAAGCTGTGTTTGTTTAAGCCCTTGAGTGGTTTCTTGGTCTAAACGCCCAATGCACAATCTTCCGGTTCATGTGTGTGAAGTTTATTGATAAGCGATTGAACTCTCGAATCCATGTCGGAGCCAAGCGTATCCTTTGAGTCGGCTTCGTCTGTGGAATGCGCCCCAAAGTATGCAATGCAATGCAATTTGATAAGCCATTCGGAATTCCGTAATTATCGCTGTATGTTTGCCTTGTAATGTGTGTCGATGTTGTAACTGAGAGTGCGAATGTGTTTGTATTGCATGCATATGTGTGTGTGTTTGTATTGCATGTATGTGGGTGTGTATGTATATGTGTGAGGAATGCTCATAAACGCATACTTATGCAAAGCCATGACTAATTAATTATAAACGAAATTAACACAAAACAATAGACGATTCATTTGTCAAACCTTCGCACACACTCAAACACTAGGAGTGTGTGGGAAATATTGAGCGAGTGAGAGTGAGATATTGAGAGAGTGATAGGGATATATTGAGAGAGAGGGAGAGATACTGAGCGAGAGAAAGTGAGAGAGAGAGACAGTTGGAACACGTGTTTATTGTGTTAACGTAATCGTAAATGTATAGTTGTCAGCGTGTGTGTGTGTGAGTCATCATGTTGTAGATGTGTAGATGTGTGCGTAGTTTAATGATGAAATCTACTTGATTAAGTGACGATGGCAGAAATGCACAAATGCAATCGGAATTAGTTTAAATAATAAATGTGCAAATTGTCAGCAATGACAGCCTGTACATCTGGGAGCAATAACACGAACACACATTACACTAATAACACACACTCACACTAACAATAATAACACACCACACATCACTAACAATAATAACCCACCCACACACACACACTCACTAACACTAACTCATTCACACGCCCCGTCAATCACAAGAGACGGATTCGACCGTCAGATGGTGTTAATGAAATTTATGATTTACATTCTGATTAACGCAAATAATTTATGTCGCGACATGCGTGGACCGACGAATGGATCAAATGGAATTTAAGCTTGTCATATTGTTTAATTGAAATTGCGACAATGACGACAAACTCGAACAAATCGCTTACTCCAGGCCGTTAGATGATGACAAACTCATACAAAATCATTGGACACTAATTTGAGCTGAAGTTCACTTGGGGACATGTGAAATCGAAAGCTTCCTATTTCTTGTTGAGCTTCTTAAAGATCTTTTGAAACCACTTCTTCAATTCCTCTTCTTCAGTTCCACTTCTACAATTCTACCTTTAACACCGACTTAACTCAATTGCATCGAGCAACAAAGTGGCTGGAGAAGGACAATAGATAATAATCAGTCAAAGCAATTTAAAATCAATTTTCGTAATTAATTGCATTGAATTCTAGAGGCAGTAAAAAATATTGAAGACAAGGTGGATTGCCAAGCTCTATTGTCTGGCCTCGCCAGCAGATCCTGAGGTGCATTTCACATCATATCATTGCCCTGTGACACTTTAATCGAGTTAAAAATTAATTGGCAGTACAACGCAGGCGTCAGGACAACAACAACAAGAAGTAAGTACAAGTGGCAGAAGCAGGAGGCGTAGAGCAACAAGAAGGACAACAACAAGCCACTAGTCAACCATATGGGGAAAGCAAAGCAAGAACCCGTCTAATAAAAACAATGTGACAACTGCGATGATGATGGGTCAGAGAAGGAGGATGGCGGACGGGGTGAATGTAGTAGGAGTCACATGCCAAGTTAATACATTTAAGCCACAAATGGACGCAGCAGCAGCCACATAACAAGCAGGCAATGTCTGGCACGCTGTCGTTGCCTGGGAATTAATGCCAATGAGAGGATGACGAAGAAAAGAAAAGAAGGAAAAAAACACAATTTCCCGATTGTATTTCAATTTCATGCGGCCGGGCAGCGACATTGGCGACAACGACGACGACGATGTCTGTGATTAATTGGTTTAAGTTGCAATAGACACACACGCGTCGACGAGGAGGCGACGGATCCACCCCAAGCCGGGTCAACATCGCTGGCTCACCTCTCGAGCCCAGCGCAAACAAGCCCTCGAAACGAACCAAAGTCAGTGTTGGGAATAAGCCTTGGAGAGGAAGCGTCGGAATATGATTTCATTGCTTTATTTCGCCAGTTTTATCGTCAACCAACTACACAATGGCCTTCCGTGTCCATGTCTGAGTTTGTCAGTGTGTCTGTGTGAGCTTCCCAAGGGTGTGCGCGAAGCTCATTTAACCTCTGAAACCTCCGCTTGCGTTTGTGTATTAGCAAAGTTAATTTCATTAATTATCACAACACACCCAGAAAATGGAGAAAATGCGGGCGTGATAAGATTTCCTTTTTTTCGCAAGCGATAAAATAAAAATGTCCACGTGGGGCACTTCATACAATCGTTTTGGTGGCTTTTAATGACAACTTCACATGCGAATTCCGGTGATTATTCCGGTTATTAATGGATATTAATTGGAGGCTTCCAATCCAAGTGAAAGGCACGGAAATCATTTCGGACGTAATTCTCGAAATATTGGCTACCGAAATCGCAAATACACACCCTTCATTCACGGAATTGGGTCTCGTAATTTGCTCGCGGAATGTTGGGTTCAACTCAGAAAGAATGCATATTCATGGATTTAGTTAGGTTTTAGTTTCTGTTCATTACTGCAGAGGTAACATTTCAATAAAAAGATCCTCTACGGTATAAGAGTAAAGTTTATTAACTCTCGAAGGGCGGAGATGAGGAACTCACCTGCTCTGTTCGGGGCTCCTGGGGCTCGACTTCATGAAACCAAACGCACTGCGGCGACTCGGGACGCAGCGCAGTACGCAGTGTCATCGGCTGCAGCTTCATTTCCAGAACGGCCAGAGCCGGTGGCGACCTCATCCATTGGCACGTCATCGCATTGACCCTCGGCAGCAGAAGTTCCCACAGGAGTTTCACCGGTTTCCGGACTGCTGTGACGATGGAGGAAACAGCATGGCTTTAATCAGCACAATGTTCTCCTCGTCCACGGTGGCATCTCCGTGTTGTGTCTGAGCGTGACGAAATGTTTTCGGGGCCAACATCGTTTGGAGCGCAGGTAAAGCGAACGAATCGAGCGAGATTTTTGGTGCACTTCGAGGGATTCTAGAGTTAATTCGTAGTTTTGTAACAAACGATTTGCATGAGCGCTACAGGAGAAAAGAATAACATATCTTAGAGCTTGATGACAAAGTGTAAACAGATCTATTGCACGTGTAGTTCTCCGATTTTGTTTATTTATCAGTTCATTTGCAGTCGAATTGGAGCGCCAACGGACGAGCAGCTGACATCGCTGACCTTCCAAATGAAGAAGTGGGCAAATAGGAGCGAATACTAACGAGGTAATTGATTGTGTGCAGCAGAAACTTCATTAAGTAGTTGATCACTTTTTATTCCTGTGGGAAATTCAATCGGAAAACTCGGAAAATCGCGAAAATGCAAATAAACAAAGTCTGTCTTGACGAAGCCGGATCGGTCGCGTAGAAGAGAGAGAGGGAGAGAGAGCTCCAGACGTTTGACATGTGCTGCTGTCTGGAGGAACATATGATGTCGATATTGCAGCTCATTGGGCGCATACAAGCAGTGTGATGCAGGTGAGGGAAGTCAGTCGTACAGAGAATGTAGGATTTTCTTAAATATTTGGCGTTAGCTTTCATATGGAATTTTTATACATCTAATTGTATTTTTACACGGTAGATTGGTTCAAGGAAAAACGTGTAAAAAAAACCGAGTAAAAAAAGAATAAGGTACATCTGTACATATTCTCTAGGTGTTTGAGAGCTGTGTGTTTTTATTTATTTGTGTTCGGTTAAAATCGTGTAAAAAATTAAAATTAATTTTGATTTTCAAATCGTGTTAAATCAAAACCGTGTAAAAACAGAATTAGGTGTATAACTAATTCAAACCCATTTGAAATAGTAACAATATCTCCATCCATAAGCGATTATTTCAACAACTCCTTTTATTGATACCTTTGGAATCCTCGACTAATGTCCTCTTTTTCTGAACTTCCCCTTCAACCAAGCAATTGAAATCCTAGAGATAGTTCATTGACTCCCCTCATTCGAAAGACAGAAAACAATAGCAATTGTTTTAAAGAGAAGCAAACCTAATTAATTCTGCGTGTACAACTTCTATGGAATATTTACTATGGGGCAATTAAAAAACCGGGAAATAGAATAAAGCCAAAGCTAGCGCGCATGCCACCGGGGAGACGACGAACAAATGCGGAAACGCAATTAAAAGGTTGAATTCAGAAGACACTGAACTCCATCCACAACAATATCATCCTCTGCCATGCATTGTTTGACTTTACGCATGGATGAAACAAAGAGATAAAGGATGTGGTGAGGATAACATAATGAGTGAAAGGTCACTGTCCGCAGCCATATTAAAAAGCTTAGAGGATTTCTTCACTTATAGTTGTATTTTCATGACATCGCTTTTTTATAAAATTTATATTTTAATACAAGTCTTATGTCTATTTTTAGCTTCTTAAATAAAAGAGAAATTTTAATTTATATTTCCACAGCTACTTTCACTACTTTCGATTTTTGTTTCCTTGTGCCAGAGGCCGATTTCCTTGTGATGCAGGCCTGGAACCAGCGTTGCCACCAATGCCGCCGCCGCCTCCCTGATTATTCCGGTTTCCGAAGTTGTTTCGGTTGCCAGGTCGTCCGCGTTGATTCTGATTTTGTCCACCGCCCTGGCCACCGCCTCCCGAGCGACCTTTGTTCATTTCGGCGCGATTGCGTGACTTCGCCTGCGCATCCTCCTTCACCATATCGATAACTTCGTCGGGTATGCGAAGGTATTTAATTGTGCTACCGCGTATGTAGCACTCAGGCATACGCCAGAAGCGGTCACCATCCTGAGAACATACATAATTAGACCTCCAAAAAAGATATTCTTTAAAAAACGAACCTTGGAAGTGCAGATGACATCGCGCAGATTGATGTTCATCCATGAGTCGCAGCTAACGAGATGTCCGTTGTAGGTCTCCCCGTTCTTCAGCTCCACCAACTACAATAAAATTCACCCGATTAATTCCATATTTATTATTCGTGGCCGCAATGTGCCGGTTTCCATTTGGTGGACTTACCATTGGGTGACTCTGGGCGGTTTTCAGCAGTGATAGTGGCAACTATAAAATGTTATTACTCAGAATTGGACCTTTTCAAATGTATAGACAATTTACTCACCATTTCTGTGGAATTTTTTCTGTTCTTAATTGAAAATTTGTGAAATAAACAAATTCCACCGAAAATAAAAGCAGTCAGTCCGCCAATTGTCAAATACACCCAGTTCCAGGGTTGCCAAATGCACTGCAATCGAAGTATTTCACTTCACTTTTTATCCGAAGTGGAGTGCCGTCCATTTTTTCAGAAAACACTTCAGAAACACTTAGCTAAACGCAGATTTTCGGGATATTAATACCAATTTTGTCGCGTTTTCTGAAATTAAACAGTCATCAACCAATTTTTTAGGCTAGTTTTCGGTGACTTTGATCCAACTTCATCAAATCACTCCACAACACTTCAAAACACTTCACTTTTCGCCCTTTTGCACTAAACCCAAAAATTCTGGCGCTGCAACCCTGCACCCAGTTCTGTTCAATTTTCAAAGAGATGTGTTTAGCAATGGGTTATTCATAAAAAAAATCTGTTCTAACGAAACACATAATATAGTTATCATACTTCAAATTTAATTCATGGAGTGTTTTAATAAAAAGTGGATTAAACCACTTCATTTGAAGTGACTTTGACAACCCTGTCGCTGTTGTTTTGAAAGAGGGAAAAAACCGAACGAAAAAAGAAGAAGAATTGAAACATCCCTGTATTTTAGTATTTGTTGTTGTTTTGTTTATTTTTTTCTTTAACTTCCCTGTTGCTATCTTGACGGACGTACTAACAGTGAAAAACAGAAGAAAGAAAGACGTGAAAAAACAGAAAGAAATTAGGAAATTTTTCGATTTTTTTGATTTTAATAAGAAAATTTTAAGAAAAATCGAGCAGAGTTTATTTCGAATATATCAATTGAATTCACACATAGCTGCCTTACAAACAACTATCGCAATGGCGAGTTCTTCTAGGTGAGCAGAAAAAAATCTCTTTTCTTTCAGGTGCGTTGTTGGCCAACGAAGGGGAAAAGTCCGCACTTACACCCTCGGTTTTTCCAAAAGACTTTTCCTGCCTGCCACACAAAAGCCAGACATTAGGTCGTAGATGAAAACCCAGTCAACATATGGAAATAAACTATTTCGCAACAATTGCATTTTTATTAACAAATAACTTTCCAAATGCAGGCCAGACGCCAGCAATAAGGTGTGTTGTTATGCACACCCAGAGGCAGCTCTCATCGAGGACTATCGCGCAGGTGACATGATCTGCTCCGAGTGCGGACTCGTGGTGGGCGACCGCGTCATCGATGTCGGCTCTGAGTGGCGTACATTCAGTAATGAGAAGAGCGGCGTCGACCCCAGTCGTGTGGGTGGACCCGAGAATCCGTTGCTCAGCGGTGGCGACCTTTCCACGATCATCGGTCCCGGTACAGGATCTGCATCGTTCGACTCGTTTGGATCGCCCAAATATCAGAATCGTAGAACTATGAGCAGTTCGGATCGCTCATTGATTTCAGCTTTCAAAGAAATCTCCACCATGGCAGATCGCATCAACTTGCCGAAGACAATCGTGGACCGTGCAAATAATCTGTTCAAACAGGCAAGAAAATATTCATATTCATTCATTTATGATGTCTGGTAATAACATCAGTTTCAAAATTTCAGGTTCACGATGGTAAAAATCTTAAGGGACGCTCAAATGACGCAAAGGCGTCAGCATGTCTGTATATTGCGTGTCGTCAAGAAGGCGTCCCACGCACATTTAAGGAAATCTGCGCTGTGAGTAAAATCAGCAAAAAGGAAATCGGGCGATGTTTTAAGTTGACATTGAAGGCCCTTGAGACTAGTGTTGATCTCATCACTACTGCAGACTTTATGTCCAGATTTTGCGCAAATCTTGGTATGAACAATTTATTTATTGTCATTCGTGTATTACGTCTTATTAAACATACGTATGTATAGATTTACCCAACATGGTGCAACGCGCTGCTACGCACATCGCTAAGAAGGCCGTCGAAATGGATATCGTTCCTGGCAGGTCGCCAATTTCAGTTGCTGCCGCCGCTATATACATGGCTTCACAGGTTGCTCACCTTCAGTTTATACTGCTATAACAATAGGTGAACTCCACATCTCATTTCTCAGGCTTCTGAACATAAACGCAGCCAAAAGGAAATTGGAGATATCGCCGGTGTTGCTGATGTGACAATCCGCCAGTCGTACAAGCTGATGTATCCGCACGCTGCGAAGCTATTCCCAGAGGACTTCAAATTCACAACACCTATCGAGCAGCTGCCTCAAATGTAAACTTTATACCCAATCGCACACCCAACTATTTCATTTAGAAATCATACGTGTATTCTATGCTTATTATGCTAATATTCTATAGCACTACTACATTTATATACATATATTATTTCTACAGTTTTCTTACAATAATTTCAGTTTCTATTAAAATATTTTTCTTGCTTATTCTTTTACAGATAACATAATAAAGATATTTTAACTTTGTTCGAAAACTAGTATTAATTTAAGTAAACTGTAAGGTTCATTTAAAATAAAAACAATTTCTTAGTGATCGTAACACTTTCTACCATCTTTTTACTTTTCTATTTTGTGATAGTTACTGAAGAATAATTGAAATGTAGATGTTCATTAAATTTCCACAAAGTTTATAAAATTTAAGTAAAATATTGATACTATAGAGAGAAATAACCATAAGAAGACGTTCAGGATATTTCCATGCAGAAACACCAAATCTACCCACTTGGACCAAAGGAAACACTTCGTCTACATAGTAGCATGTATAGTTTATTTGAAGCATAATAGCAAAACATAATGGTACAGTAATACAATAGTATACTTACATATATATCAACAACATATAAATAGCATTTAAATTTGTAATAGTCGGTAGCATATTTAAATACGCACTTGTCTCTATTCAGTATACCTTTTGAAATTGGTAAAATATTTATTTGAGTAATATTGAAACGAGGCAAGCTTTAGTTTATTAACATAATCAGTTTAAATATTGACTAATTTCGTGAATAGTATAGTATCTTTTCTTTGGTATAATTTGAAATCATATAATCATGTATGAAGTAACAAGTAATTTCTAAGTTAAAGAATACTTTTGTGAAAATAATACTTGGTGTATTTGTAATTTTTACTGAAATGCGATTCGTTAATGATAGATAAAATTTGAGAATTGGTGAAGAATCAAATTAAAGTTAACAGTAACGAATCGCACCACTAGTGACTAGATTGAAATCTGGTGAATAATATTTCCAATAGTAACTACAGAAAATATAAACCACATTGGAATGTTTAACTGTTTCTAATCAATGGCCAGTGAACATTTCTCTTCGTCAGTGTGGCCGACACACTCCAATGCCGGACGATGCTCCGAGTCCCACATGCCGGGTCCACAACGCTTGCACAGCCCACTCAAAGTACACGGGATTTTCGGCAACAGCCTGTACTGATGCAGAAGACCACGAGCCTTTCGCAATATCAATTGACCATCCATATACATGGCCAACGAGCTGAAGTGGAGCAACATCTCGTCAGCGCGCAAGTTTTGTGCAACAACGTCGTCGGCATAGACGGCAATAATGGCCAAGCACAGGAACAAGTGGAAATAGTCCGTGAGATAGTTTGACCAGCAAGCCTCCCACATCCGTATAACAACAGCCTCGGTGAATTCGCGTTTGAAACAAAGTAGTAGCCAGCGATGACAGAAGAGCAACTCCATGGCATTGTTGTGCTTCTGCAGATGCTCGTAGAAGCGCGGCAACATGATGCGTATCAATTCGCGCAAGTAGCTCAAGTTTCGATCGATGTCGTTGTCGGTAGGTGTGCAAACAAAGAATGCCCGTTGCATGAGACCAACAAAGCACCAGAAGGCTTCCGATTCGTTTTGTATTTCGCAAAGTACAGGAGCGAGAAGATCACTCATGCCCTAAAGAGAAAACGGTGAGCAACAAGATTTCATAGTAAAAAGCCTCATACGAACCTGCGAGTAAGAGATTCCCGAATTGTAATATGCATAGTTTAAGAGAATATTTTTCATAATCTCCGTATTGGGATTGTCGTCGCCGCAAAAGAACGGATTCGAACGATCTGTGCGCACCACATCTTTCTCAACGACACACTGGACAGTCTTCCAAAAGTGAATCTGTTCTTCCGGCGACATCGAATACAATCGTCTCCTGGTAATCTCTTCGTACTCCTGCCGCTTGATGTCCATCAGAACGGCACGATCCTCGAATGTCGATGAGAACGAATAGCATTTGAGCAAAAATGGCCACACGGTTTTGCGTAGACTTTTCTCCAAGCCGCCGAAGAAAACACACTTTCGCAGCAGCAAATCATCGTCAATCTGGCCTTTTTCATTAAGCAGTGTACCATAGAAGAAATTAGTGGTAATTTTCTTAACATTTCCTTCATCCGGGTGCAACTCGGACTTCTTGACCTCGGGTCGGCAAACCATGAAATGACGATAGGGTAGATTTTGTTTTTCGTGTCCCGGAGCCAATGTTATATTATGCAAGAAACAATGCCACTGGTGAAGAACCTAGAAGAAAAACCATGAGGTTACCTATTCTTTTATTCAAATTCCATGAGTTTTACCTGTGCCAAATGATCTAATCCACCAAAGTGGAAATGTAGAATTTTATACTGAGATTCTCGCGACGCAATAACCAATTGTCCGGAAGTGCAATTGTCATCGTTGAAGAACAAACGGAGCGATCGCATTTGACTCAGATCGACAGAGAATCTCCGACATTTAATCATGGCCTTGCGCTTAACCGTTGGCGTTGCATTTGCACTGTCTGGAAAGGCGAGATTGTGCTTAAAAGCCAACAGTTCTGGTGTCATCCAGTTGGGATTGTTATCATCAGACACCGAGCCATCGGAGTTCAGCTGCATTTTGTCACGATCGGCGACCACCACACAATTGTAGGTCTGAGGAATATTCGAATTCTCGATTTGCGGATTCGAAATTGTTATGTTCACCGATGTGATTTGATTCTTTTTCAGCAGAACCTCGAGGTCATCAATGGAAGCTGTATTCCCGCCCAACAGCGGTTGCAATTCATTCTTGAGCTCTTGCATTTCAGCAGCCGCGTCGTCCGATTCTTTACATTGATCCACTGCGTCGGCATTGGAACCGTTTGGATCCGTGTCCGCTTGCTTTGTGTCTTTGTGTCCGGAAGTCGACGTCGATTTCTTCTGATCCGACTTGCCGTTTGGGCATTTACTGCCATTTGTTGTGTGCTGCTCCTCGAGGACTCGACAATGATTCGGTGTTTGAGAATTTCGTTGTTTGTTGCTCTCCTGCAATGCCGCATGCATGGCAGCGCTGCCCGTGTAGTAGGCTGGGCAATTGTCGTCGGTCGAAGTGCACTTGCACAACGATGAATTCGGTATCCAGGTGAGGAGCAACGTCGGCCTCTTCGCATTGTTGTACTGATCGACGAAGGTGTTCGTGGTGACCGTCAGGTAGCCTGGATAGTGAAGAATGTCGGATTCCTGTCGCGCCACCGTCGGCGGATGGATGCAGACGTTGTTCTTGCAGAAGAGGATTTCGTTGTCTTCGTAAACAATATCGATTTTTTCATCGAATTTATCATCGCCCAGTATGAGGCTTGAGGCCTTTTTGATTATGTTTGCTATCGGCATTTTTTGAGTCTTTTGGAACCTTATTTGCAAATATCTTCTTCGTTCGAGTTCCTTTTACTTCAATTTTAGCTTTATGAACGAATTTTCAACAATAAAATCGAATTCCTTCTCTCTGCCAATGCGAAAATCTCTTCTCATCTGATTCTATATCGAATTCATTGATTCCAATTCCGTGCGCCTCTTTCACTAAATCTATTCTTCGGTTACTTTCTCCTCTTCTGCGAAATGTTTACAATTTTTTTGTTAATCTTTTAACTAATACTAGAAATTTACACAAAACTCTCTCCGAAAAATCTGACCTTTAAAGAGATTCCAATAAGAAAACTTTTGACATTTACCACCAAGCATTTAAGGTTCTCACACAGGAATGCATTCTCTTTGAAATCTATGTAAACTCTGATCAGCTGTTCGATTGAAACGATTCTGTAGTTGAAAATGCTACAACTGTAATGTAAACTGTATGTAACATGACAATTTTATTAACAGCAGTATTTTTATATTCCTTGTTTTACCGATATAATTAAATTTAAATAAAAAAAACGTTGCGCTTCACATGAGTTTTTATTATTTATTACATAAATACACTCAAATACTTATACATATTCATATATCTTAACATATACATATACTCATATATATAAAGGCCTACACAAACGTTGTACATTACATTACACACAGTGTAAAAGTCTGTACGGGAATATTATTATTACTACTACATATACATAGATACTATAGACTACATTAGGCTACATATCCACCCAGTGGACAACTGCTGGAGGCATCGTTACTGTTGTTGCTATTGCTGCAGAACACAGGACAACTGAACTTGTCCTCGGCCACGCAAATCTCCCCATTGAAGCGTTTGCCCAACGGACACGACAGCTTCGATGCCTTGCCGCCGATGCAGAAGAAATAATCCCTACAATCGGTATTGAGGTCGGGATAGAAGCCATCGTTCCTACACTGATGGATGCAATGCTTCGGCATGCAATTCAACTGGCGATGGTTGTAGAGACTGGGGCAGGCGTATTCCGCGGGCGGCACGCATTTCTGCCCATTGAAGACGTTGTTGTCGCGACACGTGAGTTGTGTGATCTTCTCGTAGTTCTTGCAGAACACATAGTTGCGACAATTGGAGCGATAGTCGGCATGATAGCCGTCCGATTTTCCATAGCACAGGAAGTCGGAGCGACAACGAAGCCCACCACCACTATTTCCGCTCAGCTGCTGGCGGACGCACTTCTTCGACCGGCCATCGAAAGTGTGGCCCTCTTCGCAGAGGTACGTGATCTTGTGACCGCTGGAGCAGAAATGATACGAACGACATCCGTCGCTGTGGTCTTTGAAGTAGCCGTCGGGTCGATTGGCGCACGACGCGTCGCCTCCGGCCGTGGGACAGACGTAGTGCGATTTGGACACGCACCGCTCACCGTTGAAGACCTTGCCGGTGGAGCATTTGTACTCGGTCTTGTAGCCGCCGTAGCAATGGTAGTAGACCTGGCAGTTGGGCTCGCGATAGAAGCCATTCGCCTTGCCGTCACAGTCCAGAGAGATGCCACGATCGAAGCATCGTCGACGCTCGATGAACTTCTCGAACACGCAGTTGCGGCTCTCAGCATCGAAATATTGGCCAGCGGGACATTCGTTGATCTCCACCGCTCGGCCGGCCATGCAGCGAGCATACGACCGACAGCCGTGTTGTGGACTGGCGTAGAAACCGTTCGCCCGCTTGTGGCAAAGGTCGACCAGCAGCAGCTGGACATTCGCCGACGTCCTCCTGGCCATTGGGCATTCGAAGAGCGGGCTGGGCACACAGCTCTCACCGTTGAAGATCGCCTGATTGCTGCATCGCCGCTGCGACTCCAGCCTGCCATCCTTGCACATCAAGTACCCCGTGCAATCGGCCGACGTGGGGTCGACGTTGGCCCCATTTCGCTTGTTCCGACAGACATTCTCGTCCACCGCCGCCGCGTCGTCCTCATCGCTGCAATAGGGAATCAGATGCTTCGGCAGGCACACTTGCTTCTCGTGCTCGAAGTGATAGCCACTCGGACAGTGCTTCACATCGCTCACCTCTTGGCCGAGGCACACCAAATACTCGGAGCAGTTGCCCACCACCCCATAGTAGCCGTCGATCTTCCCAACACAGCGTTGATCACCAGGCAAACGGATATCCAATGGCGGTGGTTTCGGGAGCACCACAAGAAACCAGCTGCTGGTCGACGCACTTCTGGCCGTTGTGCAGTTGTTTGGGCGGGCAGTTGTCGATGCTGGTCACACGGCCAGCGTAGCAGGTGTAGGCGAGGCGACAGGCGTGCGTCGTGTCCTGGTAGATGCCATTCGAGCGCCCCGTGCAGATCGGTTCGTAGCAGATGCCTGCAAAGGAGCAGCTCGTGTGAAGATGTGGGGAGAGATGGAGATGGCTCTGGTGATGATGCCTCTTACCTGATGACCTCGTGCACGCCTGCTTGCTGAAGTCAAACATCGAGCCCGGCGGACACTCCTCGTCCTCGTGCTGGCCACGGCTCGTACATCGGTAGTAAGTGGTGCAGTGACTGTCGGGGCTGGCGTAGTAGAACTCATCGATGTTGGTGCACTTGACTTTGATGCCGTCACAGGAGCACAAAACCACTGCAAAGAAAAAAGACAAGCAAGACCCATTATAAGAAACTTGTTCTCACCCGAAACGGGAGTCAATTGAGAGCCAAGTGCCGATGGTTCTGTAGTGGAAGAAACGCAATGATGATGATGATGACGAAGGCGAAGACGACGTCGGCGTAGATGAAGCTCTTCAGAAGCAAAGTTCAAGAGCTATTCTCGCCTGACACACGACGTCAATCGCTAATCACTTATGGCCAGTGGGGTATTTTAATGAGCCAGGGGAAATCCTCGTTATTAATTTTAATTTCAACATTCGTGTGTGCTTATTGTCTGATTGAGAGACGAACAGAAAGACAAACAGTCAGACAGAAAGAAAGACAGACAGACAAACATACATCTAGTCATTGTTATAGTTGCCCCATGCCGGTTTGGTATATTTGGCTAGATTTCCATTTCATTCTTAGACAAATGTTGAATAGTAGAATCAAGCGATCACTTCACAATTAGCGGATCTTCCGAATGAGTCTGCAGTATACACACAGACAGACTGAGGTCTTGATCTTCTTCATAAATATGCTAAATAGGTGCGTTCGTTCATATTTTATCCCATATCACACAGCTTGAGCGACGAATAGTTAATTCAAAGCATTTATGTCCGCATTCATGATTTGAATATCGTTTAGTCTAAAAAAAAAAACATACATCTCTATACCCGGTTCTATATACATATGTATGTATGTAATTCTGTACAGAATGTGGGAACGGCATTAATATTAATAAATTTCGATCGGGGCTCATTCTGGGAACACATGTTTACATTAGGTTATATTTGAACATTAACTGCGATTAGTATGCAATAATTTATCATTAGGCCAGGCGAAAGAATGAAGATGCCAAAGGTGGGTTTCTAAGCCAAGCTGTTGAAAGCGGTGTTCAAGAATCAGGTAAGCGCCAGAGGTCTTGGACTATTTTTTATCAGCTATTTTTGGCATGTCTTACTTTTTATTGTCGATAAAGATCAAGAATAGACTACGAGCTATCGAGTAAGAAAGAATCCAGCTTGCTCTGTCCAGAAACCTGATGGATAACAAACCGATCTTGTTAATGGCTTTTGTTCATAATCTAACATTTTTATTAACACACCAATGATTAATGACCATGGCACATGGTCGGAGTCAACGGGGTTTCGCCTCTTGCAGAGTGTGGTTAACATTTAAACTTGACAGTAAAACAATGACTAATGAGTTCAACTCTTGGAACTTGGTAAAGAGCAGGGTTTGAGACCGAGTGTCCCAGAATCGTGATCATCTGCCGTTCGTTTCTTACAATGGCAAATCATCACAGGATTAACCGATCAACACAAGAGAGATATAACCTGTTGGTTGTTATAATTCATCGTTCGATCGTTTCGATGGAAATTAACAACATTATAGCGCATCTTCGTCTATCGAATCTATTATTATGCAAAAGAGTTATATCACGACATCCATCCAGACATTTAGCAGCGAATAAACATGAAAAAATACTAGAAGAGACAACATCCGGATTCTGCTGCTGCTACTAATTAAAGTGGATACCAATTTCAATAATATTACTCGTTTGTTAGCATCTTTGTTTGTCCATCTGTTTGTCTGTCCATATGTCGGTCTGTCTGTCCATCTGTCTGTCTGTCTGTCTGTCTGACTTTCGAATGTTGTGTGGTCGAATATTTTGTTCGGTGGGGCAAAGGTTCATTCGAGTAGCTTGTGACATTTTTTTCCAACACACATTGGGATGAGGAATCTCGTTAATTGACATGTCTTCGAAACGCAGAACGACGACAGAATGTGAAGGAGCAAAAACTGCAATATTTGCTCATCTCATGAGGCAGCAAGGTAAGGTAAATAAACAAAACGTACTCAATTACGATTTCAAAGTCATTGGCACTTTTCAATAGAACCTTGAGTGATGAATTAATTCATATTTTTGCCTCTGCTTTTTTTCTCCTCTCTCTTTGTCTCCACAACCTTATTTAGGTGTATTGCGAAAAACGAACCGGATTTGAACCCAAACCACAGTCAGCCACCAGTTGTCTTTGATGCCTTTGTAGACATCTTGGCAACATAAACCAAGTTCGATTTTTATTGGACATTAGTTACATATAGAATAGAATAATACGAATCTATCAGGGGGAACACGTTATGCTAATTGATTTGTCTAATGAGTCGTCCCAAAGACTTGAAGAATCGTCGACATCATAAATAGTCTTCACACACTCTTGACTAGAATCAGGATTTTATGATCTAGTCATTATTACATAATTTCTCTGCAACTCGTTTAAATAGATTATACTATTGGTCAAAGGATAGGATAATGAATTCAACCAGATTATCGTGTGTAGGGTGTGGAGTTTAATGATAAACGTAATACAGTATATAAATAATAATGATGCTGACGCGTGCCCGAATTCGCAAATGAGTCGCCAAAGGGTAGATTAATTTCTATGGCACCACCTTCTGAACAGAAAGAATAGTAAACAATGACTTGCAAAAAAAAACAAAAGCAAAGTGTGAACGAAGAAATATAAATAAAATGCAAATCGAAATCAGTTGTATCAATATCGAATCCACACGAGATCGACCTCCAAGTAACAAACAAATCCCAGTTCATCTGACTAATAAAACTCTCTTAATTTAACTCAATTTACATTTGCACCTCATTCTGTTTTTACACGGTAGATTAGTTCAAGAAAAAACCGTAACCGGTATGTATTTGTGTTGTTTTATTTTGACTCGTGCTAAAATAAAAAAATCATATAAACAAAATTAAAAAATTTTGATTTTCATATCGTGTTTAACTAAAACCGTGTAAAAAAACACAGTGCAAAAAACGCCGTGTAAAAAAAGACCGTGTAAAAACAGTATGTATTTCAAGTTTATTTTCAATTTTTGAATGGTAATCATGTTAGAATTGGAATTGCAATTCGAAATTAAAACATTTTCTATAGAATATGTAGAACGATTTAAAAAATAAAAGATATCCAGAATGAGTCACGGAGTTCTATATTAATATTTAGAAATTATGAATGCTAATTTATAAACAGGACTCATTTATTAGGACATTAAAAAATACCGGGAAGAAATACTGGGGAAAATACCGGGAGTGGTTGCTTGTAGTAGGGTATCGAATCGAGATCCGGCTAACAGTAATTGAGGGCAATTGAATAAAATCAACCCAAATGCTCGAAAGTCGAAACAAACAAAATAAAATTACTACAATGCACTCATTCACAAATCCATTGATCTTGAAATCACACTCAACCCAACTCAGTCGAGTAGTAAAATCATAACAACAACAACTGTATAAACAACAGCAACAACAATAATAATACATATAAACAAGAGCAACAACAATTATAATCGTATAAACAACAACAACAGCAACAACAACTGCAATCGTATAAACAACCGCAGTAGTAGCAGGCAACAACAATTGTAAAGCATTTCGCATAAATTAAGGCGGCAACGATCGACGTCAACAACAACAATAACAACTTCAACGAAATGCAACGAACGCAAAGGAACAATGTGTACTGTGTTTTATGAAACTTTTTTACTTGATATACGAAAGATCGGCCGATATCGGAGGCAATGGCAAAATAGGCAAGGTCGATCGAACGATCGATCGCACACGATGCCGGACACCAACAACTTTTCCCCATTTTAATTTATAACCCGGGCGGTGTTGTTGCATCTGAGAGACTGTTGTTGTTGTTATTTTTGTTGTTCTTCTTGTTGTTTTTGTTGTCTTGATCCAAGCTTAACACTTTGTTATTCAGCGCACACACACACAATAACCGCCGACAAACGACGACGGCTCGTTTTGCCCCGAGAGGAACCGGAAGTGAATGATGAATTCTAGTGAGATTCTAGTCTTTCACGCCTTTCGCCATTCGTCGCGCACACTTTCTCAACCGACTTCTCGTCATCGGACGGATCTCACTCATTGCAACTGAAACTGAAAATACCTGTTTCAATCGTAAACACGGCCAAAATGTGTAAGATTCTCATGTTCCCGGTTCTGCATATACGAGGTTTCATAATTAACTTTATTTTCATGTGTATTTGATTCTTAAAATCGTAATTTATCAATCTAAATATATCAATTGTATTATTTGAATTATTTTGAATTATTCTACTTTAGATTTGTTTTATAAAAAAAACTACACTTCTTCCACTGCACGCGTCTTTAATTAATTAATATTTTTATTTGTTATTTTTCTTCATTATCTCCAAATCTGACGACGGTGAAGTTTAGCTACAAAAATTATATTTTATTCGCGTCGTTCTGTCTTGCTCGGTCCTCTCTATCTCTCTCAGTCATGACGGTTCGATCGACGCGCACCGTTGATAGTTTTAAACTTAAATGCAAGCTTTTTCTTAGCGCCGCCTGACTTTATATACGAAAAATATCGTATTCAATTCGTAGGCGAAATTTCGTCGGTCGGAACATGAATCGCTTGCGGATAAAAACATCGCCACACACACACGCTCACCTGGCCGACTATCGATGATCGGCTTTAATAAAAGCTCTCGCTATCTTTTGCTTTTGCTGCCAGTGTCTGAGATTTGAGAGGAAAAACATTGTTGAGAGATATTTTTGAGGGATCATCTTAATTACATACATTGGAAGTAATGAAGCAAATGCGGAAGGCAGTGCTAGAAACGGATATGTCCGGGTAATAAGAATTTGCCACGATTTTAGAATTATTATAAACAATTGGAAAACGACGTCAAAGACCTGAGAAACGTGCTTTCTCATTCGCCTAAGTAATTAAATGGTAATGAGGGTTTATGGCCCTTGAGTTGAGAGTTGTAAACCGCAAAACATTTATCTCAACTGTATACGTCACGAAAAAAACTCTCTAGACAAACCGTCGCCACGTTCGTTACTTGGATTTAGCGCCAGACTAAGTTCAAGTTCATTGTGACGACAAGCTTGTATATTTATAATATAACACGTTGCTTCATACATTTCATGTATTTATTATAATAATTTGGATATAAATTTACATTACAATTGTCTCAATTA
Source organism: Coelopa frigida (assembly GCA_017309665.1). Lineage (NCBI taxonomy): Eukaryota > Metazoa > Arthropoda > Insecta > Diptera > Coelopidae > Coelopa > Coelopa frigida. The sequence goes on along the minus strand of CM029565.1, from coordinate 22,666,239 downwards.
CAATTACGCTGTGATAATATACGTTCAATAATTATATAATATGCAATTCTTCAATAATAACGTTTATTGTTTTTCCTTAAATACATCAAATGTTATATATATTTTAATATATAAAGTTTCATTGCTTCTACCAAGTTTCAAGTTCTCTTCGCAAAAACTTTCAATTATTCTAAATTAGTTGTATGTTAATATCAAATATCAATACTTGCGGATTTTTCGAACAAATAGTTGTTAAAAATAGATCGATTGGTGTTTTGCTGGAATAAATATTTGCTGTAGAGTTATTACATTAATTTTGACGAGAAAGCATTCACTGTACAACGAAGGAAATAAATGTTTACATTTCTTTTTTTTTTTTTTCGTTTTTGGTTTAAGAAGTTTTTACATAGTTCAATCGCACATTTATACAGAAATCTTAAAAGGAAAACTTAGAAAATCAGCTTTAATAATGGATTCTTTCCATCTAGTTTCTCTCTATCAGTCACGAAGTATTTTGTTTAAAGAGACCAACGCATTACGATTAAAGTTAAGTTTAATTTCGGAGTTGAATTAGTGAAGAGTTGAAGATTCACTTTTGCTGTAAGTAATACACAAAAGCCGACTGCGTTGTATTTATTGCAGTAGCAGTACTGTTCCGTTGCTCAAATAAATATCCTAGATTTAGATTTGGTTGCTGACGAGTACAGCATAACGACTCACTATCATCTATACTTTTGTCCATACGTTTATGGCTGCTTATCGTTGTGAGAAGAGCATTTGGAGATGACAATGTTGTAGATGAACGTGAGCCAGAGTTGGGCGAATATTAGGCCCAAATGGTCGAAAGATCCCAGATCTTGATAATGCGATCTTGTCCTACGGTTAGTAAACGTTTTCGTTCCTCATCCAGATCCATGCATACAATCGAGTGTTTTGCATCATGAAAAGAGGCCAGGGACGGACGTCTAGCAAACGAAAATATATTGAGTATATCGATTGTTGTTGTTGTGCTAAATAAACTTACTCTACAGTCTGCAATTGCTTAAAGCAGGGATCGCAACAGCGCACATCGAATTCAAAGCCCATGATTGGAATATTAATGCGATTGGTCGAGCAACTGTCGCAAACAGCTTTTCCACAGTGACGACAATGATGCTGACGAATTCCTAGAACGAATAATTTGTGTGAATTTCGAAGGAAACATACATAAATCCTCTAATATACCAATTTGTCTTTGTTCCATCATAGACCTGAAGCTCCAGAAGAACGGACGCGAACACAGTTGACAATTACCGGATTCCACCCAAACGGGAACTTCCTTACGCATAGCGTTCATCTCCCAAAACACAACAACTGAATCCTCGCCACAGCTAATCAACTGCTGTGTGTGATTGGCAAAAGCTAGAGCAGAAACTTTGTTGCTGAAAATAAAAAATGTTAATTGTGATCCTAGTCTAGTATAGTATTAAATTGACGAACTTATGCCCCTGCAACTCATAAATGGTGCCACGTTTTCCTCCAACATCCCAAACGATTACCGACTGATCGCACGATCCGCTGAACAGTAATTGTGGTCCCTCAACCCATTTCAGAGAACGTATGCTAGCTGCAAATATAGATTATACATTATACATTTTGATCGCTAATTAGAATTTAATGTGGGCGTACCAGTGTGTCCCTTAAACGTGGTGATTAGCTGTGCACCTTGCACGTCCAGACGAAGCATCGTAATTTGTCCCGCATAATCACCAATGAAGGCGTACTTGGCCAAAGCATCGAATCTAAACACGAATAAGACAATATTATTTTTATGTAAAATGATCAACTCTCTCCAACTTACTGAAGAGCCATGCATGGTGTTTCGAATGTGTAGCCGCCGACTCGGTGCCCAGTCTCCGTACAATGATAGGCAAAGAATTTGTCCTTGCCACAGGATAAGATCCAATTGTGTGCCTTGGAGAAGACAACCTCAACCACGCGTCCCTGGTGCGCCAGATAGTCGCGCACAAACGTTAGTTTATTGCAATCCTCCGACAGAATGTACTGAGAAACGGTTCCGTTCTCTTGACCAACATAAACCTGGCGCGAATCCTGCACATAGCAGAGAGAGGTGCAGCCGGAGGGCATGCTTTGGCAAATGCAGGGCCAGTAGGTGCCCGCATCACGCTTTGTATACACCTTGATCGTTCTAGAGCGGAAGCAAAGTATTATTGTCAATTGAGAACACACCACCCACCATTCAACAGACAGAGAGCAAGCAACAGGGAAATTGATTTTTAGCACAATTGATGCGGGTGTCGCTTCTGAAGTGACGTCGTCACTTTGGAACTTACTTGTCATCTGACACGCAAATTACGCCATTTTCACCAGGAATCAGAACAGCGCAATTAACGTCATCGCTGCTGCCCTCCAGTTTGCTCAGCAGCTCGGGCTTCTTCGTGGTGCTGAAACGGTCGTTGCCACTGCGAAGAGCTGGTTTAATCTCAGCGGCCATTCTGGAATCTCTATAGACTTCTTTCCTGGATCTGGTTGACTCTGTTTTACTCTGTCGACTTTTCAATTAGTAACAATATGCTCCCGAGAATGAATGAATCACTGTTGGTTGATCAAATTACAATTGCTCAGCGAAAACACTGAATGAATACAGTTTTTTCTTTCCACCTAATTTTTCTGATTGTACGCCCTCCAAAAACGGTTCAAAAGTGAAAACAGATAAAAATGACAAGTGATTGTGGATGCCAACACTGACTTTCTTAACTTTTTGTAATGTGTAGAAACAAATCAAATCAGCTAGGGGCACATACGACAATCGTGACTTTGGAGAGTTGTCAAATTTTTATAACTAGAATTGAATCAGAGATTGTTATAAATCAACGATTGTATGGGAAAAATAAAAGTAGGAAAAAACCAGTTTAACTTTTTTCATCTCAAAACCAATTTTTTCGAATATTTTTATTGACATTTCAATATATTCAATTATTTTGACAAAAACAAAGTTTCCGAACGCACTCCACGAAACTTTGACAATTGAAAATCCACATAGTTTGTGTGTACGCACATCTTGCTGACCGTTTCGAACCGTTTGGTTAGTTGTTTGTGGTTTATCATCAATTTTTGGCGGTGTAAAAGAAATAATTTTTTATAATTAAATTTAAAACCAAAGGGCTCAATTAGAGCACTCAACCGCACTTCAATATGGTAAGCGTAAAGTATTGTTTTTCAAATATAAAAGAAAATAATAGTACGGCGATTTTGAGGTTATGCACAATCCTAAAGTTTTGCAAACAAATGTTTTCCTAGTAATTAATATTTCGTCAAATAAAATGCAATTTATACTTTCAGACGATTGGGAAAAATAATAAAATGATCCAGCACCTGAACTATCGGGTGCGGATTGTATTGCAAGATTCGCGTACATTCATTGGCACATTCAAGGCTTTCGACAAACACATGAACCTCATTCTTGGGGATTGTGAGGAATTCAGGAAAATTCGTTCGAAAAACTCCAAAGTCCCCGAACGCGAAGAGAAGCGTGTACTTGGCTTCGTTCTGCTGAGAGGAGAGAATATTGTATCGCTAACGGTGGAAGGTCCCCCACCACCGGAAGAGGGACTTCCACGAGTGCCTATCCCTGGTGCTGCTCCTGGCCCAGGAATGGGACGTGCCGCAGGTCGAGGTGTTCCAGTGAATATCTCGTCAGTGCCGGCTGGCTTGCAAGGACCCGTACGCGGAGTTGGCGGACCAGCGCAGCAACATATGGCGCCCATGGGTCGCGGTGGTCACGTACCGCGTAATCCCATGATGGGTGGACCTCCCCCGGGCATGATGCCTGGTATGCCTCCCATGGCTGGCGGAATAGGTCGTGGAGCTCCGCCACCGATGCGCGGTCCACCGCCAGGAATGATGCGTGGTGCCCCGCCACCAGGCCGCGGAGGATACTAATCAGGCAGATTTTTAATTTTAAGAATTGCATCCTTTTTTGCAGAATTGTACTATTGAATTGAATGAAACTTTCTTTACTGCTGAAATAATTCTATTAAGATATTTAAAATAAATGTATTCAAATATAACTTTTGTTATTTATTTATACAGGCATAAACTCTGAAATGTATAAGGGAAAAACTTTTTACACTAGATGGCGTATTGAAAATTGTTTCAAACGCTACCAACTTCAGACTCAAACGCAAGCTACAACAAATGTCAACGTTGATGGATAACTTTTGTCTCGTTTTCTTTGTCGTCTTGTCTCGTCGTCAAATTCTCAAAGAATCAAATTAAATCGATTTCTGTATAGAATTTAATGGTAAATAATTACAAACTCTTAACGTATAACTTATTTTTATCTAGTTCATGATTATTCCGATTGAAATTGAGGCTAATAATCTGTGTGTGCAAAGTTTTATTTAATCCGGCGTCTTGAAAATATATAAAAATTTGTTTGTGAGAATGTGTGCGTTGGTGTCGTCGTCGTCAAAACACACACACACACCCCTACATACTACCGCCATATCATAGAGTTGCCAAGTTGATGAATATTCTTATTTAAAATTCTATTGCAAAAACTGATTTGCTATGAATTTTAATATGAAAATTTATAGAAATTCTGAACTAGTTTTGAAATTCAGATCTCTAAATTCTCTAAGATCATGAAATTTGATATCTTGATATCTCGAATATTGCATTAATTAAAAAAAAAGTAATTGATAAATGAAAACTTTGCACACAACGAATGAAATAAATGTAGAATTTAGAAAGATGTGATATTTTCACTCTTAAAGTGAAACGTCAGAAAGTTATCATCACATAAACACACGCACACATGGCCACGTCACTTTGTGCTATTCTTTCTACATCCTCCGTCCGTTCTTACAAATTTATTTCTCAACTTTTTTTTTCTTCTTTTTCTCTTCTTACTACTTGTTCTACGTAGACTTGCCTTTTTAGTGGCCGACGTTTTGTTTTACATTACTTTTTGTTAATTAGTACAAGTAATTCTAAGATTAGCAATTAGGAAAATACAATTACAATTTCTAAATTTTCAGACAATAAATTTTTCAGGAATAAAAGAGCAATAACCACTAAGAAACTCAACCGGAAGACCGCGAAGGAAGGTTGACACAGATTCCAGACAGACGACGTCTACGTCTCCAAGTGTTGAACACGAACAACGAACGCAAATCTCAAGAAAAAAAGCATACAAAATGAATATCTTCCGCTTGGCCGGTGACTTGTCACACGTATTTGCAATCATAATACTGCTCCTGAAGATCTGGAAGACCCGCTCTTGTGCCGGCATCTCAGGAAAGTCCCAGATCCTCTTTGCCATTGTTTACTTCACACGTTATCTGGATCTCTTCACGACCTATGTGAGTCTCTATAATTCGGTGATGAAAGTTCTCTTCTTGGCGGCATCCGGAGCTACGGTCTATTTGATGTATGTTAAATTCAAGGCAACATATGATCACAATCATGATTCTTTCCGTGTGGAATTTCTCTTGATTCCATGTGTTTTGCTCTCGCTATTAATTAATCACGAATTCACCGTCATGGAAGTGATGTGGACGTTTTCGATATATCTGGAATCGGTCGCCATTCTGCCACAACTGTTTATGGTTAGCAAAACTGGTGAAGCCGAATCCATTACAAGCCATTATCTATTCGCTTTGGGCTCGTACCGTGCTCTCTATCTGTTGAACTGGGTCTATCGCTACATTGTGGAGTCGCACTATGATCTGATTGCGATCTTTGCTGGCATTGTCCAGACGATTTTGTACTGTGACTTCTTCTATCTGTATATCACTAAGGTGTTGAAGGGTAAGAAATTGCAATTGCCTGCTTAAATTGCAGTCACTATCACGATAAAGATGATAGCAACGATCGATGGCTGGAAGCAATTGAGGGGTAAACGCGACGCGAAGGGAAATGTTTGTTTGGGTAACGTTTTAAATAAAAATGTGTATGTAGTATATGCATGTGAAGAAGCTACAGGAGAGCGAGCATAGCCACAACAACTATAATAGAACCTTCATTTCAAATTATTACAAGCACACAACAACAACAACATGCAAACACCATTCTTAATAAATCAGTTAAATTACGATACAATTAAAATGTAGCATTTAAAATGATAATGATACTTTATAATAATAATAATAGTTAAAGCGATAATACAAGAACATTTCAAAAGGCGTTTTCTTTCAGTTGTTATTTTAACCCTAATTGCATTGCAGCAGCATGCAAGGAAATAAATACTTGGTCACTTAATCAGTTGCTCTTAAAATTTTCCACTACTAGATTTTAAGTCATGATATTTTTGAGAACTTTATAAAATTTCATGGAAAAGTATTCGAAGTTCTCATTTCCAAAGTTTTCTGCTTCTACAAAACCAAATCGTATCTTCCATCTATTGACCTATATAATCAAATATTTCATTTTATTGGCTTTCTTCATTTTCCGATGATTTATGTTAAACTCATCAATGAAATAAACATCTATTAGAATTATGTATTTACAATCAAATTAAATAAACTCTTGCTTTGTAAAATGATATATAATAATGCTTCATATATTATACTTTTAAGCTATGAGTAAAAAAAAATGTTTTTATTTTAAAATTTAATATCACGTACATTTAGTGTGTAAAAAAAAGTTGAATAAAAATTTAAGAGATAAAATAATCGATGTTTTATTTTACTTTAGTCATCTTTAGTGCAGTATCCACACTATGTTTGTAGATACGACATACACCTAATTCTGTTTTTACACGGTTTGACAATCAAACATTTTTTACACGATTTTATTCCATTTAGCACGATTCAAAATAACACAACACAAATAAATTGAAACTCATACAGCAACAGACAGCTAGAACCCATACGAGAACAAGAATTCTATTTTTAAACGTTTTTTTTTACACGTTTTTTCTGAAACCAATCTAGGAATAGTAGCAAAAAATTAAGTGTTTTTCGAAAAAAAGGAAGACGTAGTGTTTTGATCAAAAGTGTAGTGAAGCACTTCGATTGAAGTGACTTCGGCAACCCTGTTCACTCCTCTGGTTTTCCTAGTCGGCTTTTTGTGACTGTTTTTAGTTTGGATTTTAGGACAAAGAAATAAATAAATAAAGTATTTCGAAATGGCTTCAAAACGCAAACATGAGATTGATTACGATGAAGATCACCAGGAGATGCACGTTTCAAATAAAAAGCATACATTGGATTCGGATGAAGAGGATAGCGACGAATATGAAAAGTCAAAGGACTCAAAAATGTTTGCAAACATATTCTTGAACAATTAATTTATTTGTTTTAGGGATGACTTGAATGATAGCGACATCGAGGGAGAGGAAGAAGGCGTGGCTGCCATACAAGATGAGGTGAAGATCACACCGTTTAACATGCGTGAAGAACTCCAGGAGGGTCACTTTGACAAAGAAGGCCACTACCACTGGAATAAGGATGCGGAAATCAAGGACAATTGGTTGGACAATATCGATTGGGTCAAGGTATAAAATTGCATCTAAGACTAAACTTGTTAGTAACCATAAAAATATGTTTTCAGGTGAAAAGTGACAAAAATTATCTGAATTCTGATAAAAACGACGATTCCAATGACTCCAGCAAACCTCCAGAGGTTTTTAATGAAGCAAAATTTTATGCTGAAGTCCTTGAGTTCATGCAACCAAGTGAGACTGTGCAACAAACTCTTCAACGACTTGGCAAAAGTCGAGTGAAAATATCATCCACAGAACGCTTGCGAAGAAAAAAATTGGGTATAGTCGATGAAGCTGGAGAGAAAATAACAAAATTTACTGAATTAACCAATGAGATTCTAACGAGAACGGGAAACATGGATATATACCAAGAAACGTATGCAGAGATAAAAAGAAAGGTCAATAGTTTCCCCAGCACGAGCAAAGGGGCTCAATCTGCGGCGAAGAGCGCACCCGATGATGCTTTCGATATGTATGCAGATGATTTTGAAGAAAAAGAACAAAAACGCCTTGAAACATCAAAACAGCAACCAGAGGAGGTAGAACCACCGCCACCCGCAAAAGAAGAACTCAAATGGGAATTCAAATGGAAGCAGGAGGATAGCGACCTCCATGGACCGTATACATCGGAACAAATGCAAAAATGGACATTGGACAAATACTTCAAGGATGGTGTTTATGTACGAAAAGTCGGCGAGTCGACAAACTTCTACTCAAGTAATAGAATAGATTTCGACCTGTATTTATAGTAAAATCAAGATTGAATATACACAAGTTTGTTATATTATGAATACCTCATACACTTTCATTCCTAATGTAAGGTACTGTTGTAAGAACTAATGATAGCGATGAATCAAAAAATAAAAACATCGAACTTACGTCAATTATAGCTTGAAACATTTGTTTGGAGAAATTTGGCAACTAACTTAATTTAGTTCATTTTTCATGGTCGGAAAATAATAAATAATTATAATAGTAATTACTATTATTATTAACAGCAGTTAGTTCAAAATTTAATGATAAACATCAATAATAAGTAGTTAGAATTTCGAATACATTTAAATGCAGACTTAATTAATTAATAAATCTACAATATATATAAATTTGCAATCCATATACACATAATTCTGTTTAACACGGTCTCTTTTTAAACGATATTTTTTAATCGGTATTTTGTTTTACTCGGTTTTGACTTAGAGTTAGACTTACCGTGTAAAACAATAATTATGTGAATTTTGTTTTTGAACATATCAGTGGTCACAAGCCATAACCGCCTAAGTCGAGTTAGGACAAAATTGAGATTTTAGTGTCATCGTGCTCACCGTGTCTAAATCTATTTGGTATCAATTTTCTGTTTGTATCTTTTTTAGACTCCTTAAAAATGTAAAAAAGAAACACTTTCAATGATAATTTGAATCCTTAAACTGCTCTCTTGGAAATTTTGAAAAGCAGACTTAGGCGGTTTTGGCTTGTGACCACTGATATTAATTTAAAAAAAAATTGTGGGTATACTCTGTGAACACAACCAATTGAATTGCAAACATTAAAACTGTTGTATCGACACTCATTCTAGAAGTAGTTGAACGCGAATGACACCCTCCACCAGTTTGCTTTCAACAGAAATAACTCGTGTTGAACGAACGATATCACTGAACTTTTTTTGCCTTTTACTACGATTTTCGGCAGTGTAGTCACTACGATATCCGTTTCACAAGGACCGAAGCCCTGATTTATAGTTGAACGAACGAACGAGATAGAAGGTGCACGAATTCTCTCTGGTGCAACAGACAGAGTAGTGAAATTATTCAGCTAAAGTGCAGTGCGTTTCAGTTGAACGTGAGGAAAATTCGATATAAATCGAATTGTGAAATTGAACAACAGCGGATAAATAATTTAAAGTATTATTTAAAGGTAATTGGAATTGTAAAACAAGCGGAGTTTGTCGTTAAGATTATTGATTTTAAGACGTTAATACAGAGTGACCTTGTCGTATTGTTTGTTGTGCAAATAACTGCGAAATTCTTCTTCTCAATAGTCATTTCAACTCAAAGTAAGAAACACACTTGTTTCGTGATACTTTTGATTACATAGTATTTATTGCAATGGGAACTGTTTTCAATGCATTTATTTATGATTATATTGCAGTTTGTTTTCATTTTACGTGAAGCCTCACAAACCAATTTTCAAGAAAACATGCACAGAAACTTCCAGAAATGACCAGAAATCTAGAATCTTAGAGGGTTTCTTTATATAACAGTTGTGTTTATTTACGAGCAAATCCCCAATTTAAACGTCTGAATTTGCTTGCCTCTAGATATAATTCCAGCCAGTTGATAACAGATTCTGCAAACAAAAAAAAAAAAAAAAACGTTGAAAGAAAGAGTTGGGTTTGTCTTCGATTTTACGTGGGTTCCAACGAACACATGCCCGTACTTAGTTAAATACAGGTGTGCGTAGCAATGTGGTTCATTATGGTAATCGCCTTAACTCCATCCATCGATGACTCATACCACAGTTCATGACTTTTTTCGACTCTGGTCACTCGATGTGTTTCTCCTTCCTTTCCGCGTAAGATTACGAGACGAGAGTAAATGTTGTGGGAACAAAGACCACAAATTGGCATGAAGACGTCATCATACTCAACGACAAAAAAACAATAAACAAGCAACCGACCCTTGGTTCAAATGAATCATTTGCAATATGTGCATTATATATATGTACATACCATGGGGGGAAGTCTTACAATAATGGGTGCATTCCCGTCGTTGAACTGTAGCAACTGGCCTGCTGTCGTCACTTCTGCTGTCGCCGTTGTCGATTATTTATTTTGATTATTTCATGACTTATTTGGAATTCAACAGTTATGTTCTCTAACTCTAAATGTTGGATGGTGTATAATCGATTTTTTTGTTGCCGTTATCTTATCGTCAATCCTCAACTTGAATCAATGGCCAATCGGCTGGCAACTATACGTCTGATTGATATTACTTAGTGTGTCGTATTCATTGTCGAAGAATCGAAGTATTAACATATTTTGTTTTAATTTTGTTTTAGGTGCGTGTCGAATCAGTGAACGCTAATCCAACGTCGTCGTTCTTATAATGAGTGGTAAGTACCTGACGAGGGGACAAATCGACTTAAATTTCTCCTTTGATTTTACAGAGAGATAAGCCTAAATACATTGGTATTTAGCCCAAGAGATTTGAAAAATATTAAGAAAACGTGCAATAAGTAGAAAATGTCCTGGCAAGGAGGTCCTACATATTATCAAGGTTTAGTTGGATTTCCCTTAGTTTTCATAATTCTTTACTCTATTCGTAATTATTTGCATGCGACAAAATTAACAATTATTTTTTAAGTTTTTGCGTTATTTGCTTAATTAACATTCTTCATGATGAATAGAAATGTTTTAAATCAATATATACATTCATACATTGATTTGTAACAGTAATTCTTCTTCATACTTATTTGAATTCATTAACTCTATACACGAGAACTTCTTACATTTCAATTGACGTGATACTCTTAAGTTATTTTGGAGCTTCGAACCCAAAAAAATCAATGTATAATTGATTGGTAAATAATTGATAGATTTTTGAACTGTGTTGATATCGATTTTTAGATTTAAATTTAGCTAAAAATAAAATTAATTGCTCATTCTCAGTTTTTTGTGTACCTGGTGGTCTACTTATGTTGACTTCAGTTAGTCATTCGTACATGAAATTATATCTATGTAATAAACGAGATATGTCTATAAATTCGGGAGGAATTGATTGATAATATACCAAATAGTATGAACAGTTTTTATTGTACTTAATTTTACTGTAGATAAAAATAAATAATAGTAATGTAGATATATGCTTCTTTAGAATCTCTATATACAACTTCTGTTTAAAAAGCACTGTATGTATATAAAGTCATGTTCACCCATGAGCAATATGAGGAGTAGCCAGCTGTACTGGACTATTATCATTTTCTTTATCGTTATCAGTAGATAGCACATATTTGGTGTAGAAAGTTAAAACACCTGCACAACCATTCTTCTTAGCATGAAACCACACAATAACAAAAGCGAATGGATGAAATCGAATCGAACGTTGAGGATTTCAGTTTAGTTGTATTTTAGACGTGTATGATTCAATTGTGATTTTAGATAGTTATTTTTTGTATTTCATAAATTTTTTTTAAAAAACAAATTTGGTAGCAGAATGTATCAGAATCCAGGAAAGCTCCTCGTGGATACACTTAATTTTAAAAATGCAATTGATAATGTGTTTTCGAAATTATTTTACCCCACATTTAAAATACTACTTTGCGAAATCGAACGATAATACACCTAATTCTGTTTTACATGGACTTTTTTACACTGTATTTTGTATATGGTTTTGATTTAACACGGTTTGAAAATAAAAAATTTGAAATTATATACACGCTATGTTTCCATTTACCATACAAAAACAAGAAAGAACATGTGTATTTATGTATGTATTTGTTATGTATTTATGTATACGGTATTTTTTACTCGGTCTTTTTTACACGTTTTTTTTTGGAACCAATCTACCGTGTAAAAACAGAATTAGCTGTACATTCAATTTATTTACGAATGACACATCATATCATAATTTAATTTTTTAAATACGGAATTTTTTTCTATTGAATAAAATACGTTTCATAATTCCTTTTCACATAAAACATTAATAATATTAATGTGGGGTAGTTTTATTCGATATCTGCTAAGATAACACTATCACTTGTCATTTTTACTAACTGTTGTATTAGCCCGTTGATTTGTATTTTAACTGGTTAGTGAAAATTAACACAAAATATATATCAAATTCCCTTTCGGCACCTTTACTAAATCCAAAAATAAATCTATTTTTCACCGGTTTTTACAGATCCAAATCAACAATATTATGGTGGTTACCCACAAGGTGGTGCCGGTTATCCACCACCTCAAGGCGGATACCCACCGCAAGGAGGATACCCTCCACAAGGTGGTTACCCACAGGGAGGATATCCGCCCCCAGGTGGATATGGTCCACCTCCAGGCGGCTATCCTCCAGGGGATTATGCCCCTCAACCCGGCTTCATTCAACCTCCTCCTACAGGTGGTAACTATGGAGCTTACGAAGATCCTGAGGGTCAACCTAAGAACTTCTCCTTCGACGACCAGAGCATTCGTAAGGGATTCATTCGCAAAGTGTACATGATTTTGATGGTGAGTTAGAGTTAGAGAAGATAATTTGAACATATGTATAAGAGTATTTCTATGTTTTAGGGTCAACTTGTGGTCACATTTGGAGTTGTGGCATTGTTTGTTTTCCATAAGCCGACACAACAATTTGCAGAGAGGAATCCTGCAATTTTCTGGATTGCATTTGCTGTTTTGCTTGTTACCATGATTGCGATGGCCTGCTGCGAAAGTGTGCGACGTACAACACCAATGAATTTCATATTTCTTTCACTATTCACCTTGGCCGAATCGTTTTTGTTGGGAGTGTCAGCTGGACGCTATGCACCAGATGCTGTAAGTCATATACTATACAAAGAGTTATATATTACAACAAGTATTTAAATCAAACCATTGTTGCAGGTTCTAATGGCCGTTGGAATAACAGCAGCCGTTTGTCTCGCACTGACTATATTCGCCATGCAAACCAAATACGACTTCACAATGTGCGGAGGCGTTTTACTCGTGGCTATGGTTGTTTTCTTGATCTTCGGAATTGTTGCCATCTTCCTGCCCGGAAAAGTAATGACACTGGTGTATGGATCTTGTGGCGCATTGCTATTTTCCATCTATTTGATTTACGATACTCAACTGATGATGGGCGGCGATCATAAGTATTCGATCAGCCCGGAAGAGTATATCTTTGCTGCATTGAATCTTTATCTGGATATTGTTAACATTTTCATGTACATTTTGGCCATAATTGGAGCTGCGAGAGACTAAGAAGATATATAATATATGAACAGAGTTACAGTGTTATTACAAAGATAGATTATTAAACAGATCCGTTTTAAGCAAAATCTTCAGTACTAAATGTGTAATATCTACCAGTGCAGAAAAATAGCCTTAACTACACAATAATTGTAATTGTTTTGAATAACTTATCTGCTTTCATAACGAAATGTCTACTCTCTAACAAATACCCAAATAACAGACGGATCAACAAACACCATCTAATCTAAAAGTATACACAAAAATCATGAACCTGAAAATCAAATACCAAATATGAAAACAACCAAATAATTATTCGATTATTTTATTAATGAAGCGTTTAGAAAAAAGTCAAGATTTGGATATACAATTGTTAATTTTGAACGAAAGTACGAAAGTTGAATCAATTCCTTCTTTAGAATGTTACAACATGTTTAAGAACTAAATTATTTCTTTTGTTTTGTTTATTTTTTATTGTTAATTACGTTAGGAATATATAAATCGTTACCTATCTATTTAGTAATAATAGTATTAATAATTCTTCTGAGAATAAACTAAACTAAATACGCAATTAATGGTTATAAATATCAGAAAGTCTATGAATGATACAATTAAATTTTTTAGAAAGGAAGATTTATTTTGTTTTTCGTTTTTGCTGGTTTTTCCTCTTCATGTAATAAAGAAGTTTATCAGCAGTATTATATTTCAACATATGTATTTCATATTTTATATTTTCCAAAATTAAATATATTAACTTATTCTAAAAAAAAGTAACAACGTGCATTTTAACAATTGCATTACAAGTTTTTGAAATATTTACGATTTTTTAATTACACCTAATTTTCGTTTACACGGTTTTGATTTAACACGGCTTGAAAATCAAAAATTTTTTAATTTTTTTACATGTTTTTATTCCATTTAGCACGATTCAAAATTACACAGCTCACAAACATCTAGAAACCATACGAAAACAAGAAAGAGCATAAAGTAAACATAATCTCGTTTTTTTCTGGAACCAATGTACGGTGTAAAAAAATAATTAGGTGTGGATTAGGGTCTAAAAAGCAGACAATCGACGTCGTTATTCCTCTTTACACTGGCATCGCTTAAATTCTCACGTTTTTATATTCTGGCAACACTGGTTCGGACAGTTTGACAGAATCACTTATGGCAACCTCTTTGTAATTTATCGACATAAACAAATCAACATAACCTCGTAGCAAGGAGTTTTTCCTCATTCACAAAACAAAATTCAAACTTTTTCGATAAGCTCAAAATATTTGGCACTCCAATTTGTAAATTCAACCAACAACGATTAAACTGTGAAACTTCCATTAAATTCGACAAAGAAAACACAGGAACATTTCATAATATGTTCAAGAACACATTTCAGTCGGGATTCCTCTCGATTCTATACAGCATTGGAAGCAAACCGCTTCAGATATGGGACAAGAAAGTTCGCAATGGCCACATCAAACGAATCACAGACAATGACATTCAGAGTTTGGTGCTGGAAATTGTGGGCACCAATGTGAGTACGACGTTCATCACGTGTCCGGCGGACCCCAAGAAGACGCTTGGCATTAAGCTTCCTTTTCTGGTGATGATTATAAAGAACATGAAAAAGTATTTCACATTCGAAGTACAGGTGAGTACATTCATCATTGTTTGCTGTATTGATTGGTTGACATGGAGATAAAGTTGTGTGGGAAACCATTGTCATCGTCTTCCAAATCTCCTTGAGATGTACTTGTGTTCATATGAATTTGTTTCAATACTGACTATAACGTTTAAACGCAGGTTTTGGATGACAAAAATGTCCGCAGACGCTTCCGTGCCAGCAATTACCAATCGACTACCAGAGTTAAGCCATTCATTTGTACGATGCCAATGCGATTGGACGAGGGTTGGAATCAAATTCAATTCAACTTGTCCGATTTTACCCGTCGTGCCTACGGCACAAACTATGTAGAAACATTGCGAGTGCAAATTCATGCGAATTGTCGCATTAGACGTGTGTATTTTTCCGATCGCTTGTACTCGGAAGACGAGCTCCCTCCAGAATTCAAATTGTTCCTGCCCATACAAAAGCCACCTCCAAAAACTCAAGGTGTATGCAGTTAAAAGTAGAGAAGTTCATTATTAATTTGTAACATACAATTTTTTATATATATACCATATAAAACACACACATTGGAACTAGAAATCGTTTCGATATTTAAATTAATAAATAAGGTAACTGTACAATTATGATTAAAAAAATTATAATAAAATTATTTAAATTATCATCCTTGTTGCATTTTTCTGATATGGTCATAATTTTATTTAGTCACAAGAAGCATTACACTTTTGTTAGTACTTCTGCATGGTTATCAGTTATCAAAATAGTATGTTCGAATTGTGCGCTCCTTGCACCATCCACACTCATTGCTGTCCAGCCATCCTCCTCCAGCTCGATTTCAGGGCCACCTAATGTCAAAATGGGCTCAATGGTAAATGTCATACCGGTTTCCATAACTCCAGGAATATTGTTCTCTGATGTATGTGTGTTTGGAATGAAAAGAAAAATTATTGAAGGAGAGATTGTAAATAAATATTGATGTTTTTCACTTACTGTAATGCAAAATTTCCGGAGGGCCGTGAAAATAGCTACCAATACCGTGTCCAATAAACGCCGGAATCGTCTCCAAATGCTTCTCTCTGCAGTAGGCACTGATAAATTTGCCAATTGCGTTGAATGGAACGCCTGGCGCACACAATTCAATACATTTATCAAGACATTCGCGTGTGCATTCCACCAAATAACGGCCGCGATCATCCACATTACCGACTAGAAATGTTTTCGAGCAATCGCCATGGTAACCGTTGAGGAACACTGTGATGTCCACATTCACAATATCACCATCGAGGAGTTTGCGGTCATCGGGAATACCATGGCAGGCGACATTATTCACAGACGTGCAGACCGACTTGGGGAATCCAGCATAACGCAGTGGCGAAGGATATGCGTTTGCGGCAATCACTTTGTCGTGTACAAATGCATCAATATCGTCCGTAGTTGCACCTTCCTTGATGGTAGTATAATAATTTAGTATACGCTTTGAAGTTATGTTTATCTTCCATGGTAACCTTAACAACATCCTGGCAAGCATTTAGAATTGTTGCGGCCAGTTTGCAGCTGGATCGCATGCGGTGCACTTGTTCCCGATTCTTGATTTCTGGTGTTCCCTGGGTGTTGCCCGGTTCCATAAACTTGTAGTAGTAATCGGGTTTCCTAATGTGTTCGGGGACATCGCGTTCCGGCGAAACCGTCCCCAATTCGACTGCATTACATTTCCCAAAATCGCTATGAAAAATGATTGATTTACATTCACTTTTGATAAGAAATTTCTCGTTTTACGTTCGGGCCTTTCCAAAGCTGAAAATACCGCGATGGCCGATGATTCCTCGAGCAATCAAATTGCATAATGCAGGCCGGAACACTTGATTCATCATAATTTTGGAAATTGGCTGAACCTTGGAATGAATATCAATGCCGGCACAACAGCTGACATTTTGACAATCAAATTTTTTTTGATTTCTTTCTTTTTTTTTTCAAATAAAAAATCAAAACATGCACTTCAATTGCAAACAAATGTTGCCAGATTGTAGTTTTAATTGTTTTAAATATGAATGTATTTTCTATACCAAAACCAATCGGAAAAGTTAAAGTTGTACACAAGAAACTCACAAGACTTAAAAATATCTAAAAAATTAGGAAACCTTCCGTATTATTATTTTAATTTTTTATTATATCTCTGGACTTTTGACAAAACAACTTAAGTCGAGATAAGATAATTTTAAATTATATTTATTTTTAATATTAAACAATATTTGAAAAAAAAAATCAAAATAAGTGACGAATTTTTACTATAATACACCTAATTCTGTTTTTACACGGTTTGAAAATAAATAATTTTAAATTTTTTTACACGATTTTATTCCATTTAGCACGATTCAAAATAACACAACATAAATAAATAAAAACACACAGCTCATAAACAGCTAGAAACATACGAAACCAAGAAAGAGCATAAAGAGAATATGTACAGATTTGTTTCTCTTCATTTTTTTGTGTATACACCTAATTCTGTTTTTACACGGTTTTTTCTGGGACCAATCTACAATCTTTTTACTTACAAATAAAAAAATTAGTGTACACTTTTTTAATATTCGCTTTTAATTTCAAAACAAATTAATTAATTTTAATGACAAAACAAAAGATATGCTTGGATAGACTTATCTTTTGTCTCGTTTCTTCTATCCGAATTTGCTTCCGTTTCCGTATGTTGTTGCTGTATTCTTACTAGCTCCTCTAGTACTGTACCTCGATGGTACGCTTCAGGCGCCACCGATTCCTGAATCAGTCAACCAGACACAAACAAAAAGAACACAAATAATACTGCTGAACCTAAGGAAGAATGCCGCCATCGAATGGTGCAAGGAGATTCCCACTTTTAGCATGCGTTTCCAAATCGGGAGTAAGTCGATACGACAAGGTCGTCTCGAATTTCCAATTCGACAAATTGTGTCGAAGTCAGTGGAGCGAGTTATTCGATGCAGGAAAGTCGGCTTCCTTGTGGTACAGAACGTTTAGTCTGCATTGTAGTGGCATCAGGGGTAACGGTAAAAATGAGCGTTCATTTAAAATTGTCCGGGCTCAGTGGTTAAATGCGTAGCTTTCGATTCAGCCGAGTCGGATTCGATTTCCTCTCCGTGAACATACATTTTTCCTTACGGCCTCCATCTCTCGGCGAGCATTGGCAAACTTCCTAGAGTATTATTTGCCATGAAAAAGCTCTCACCCCCGCCGTTCGGATTCGGCATTAAAATGTTGGTCTCTTTCATTGTGGAAAAAAGGTTAAATCCCTCAGTCGGCTGTAAAGCTAATCATTTGTATTGTATTTGTAAGGTACCGAAAAATTCGCTGTCTCATTAAAATTAAATCTTTTCAAGAATCTTTTACAGATATGTATATTGATATACATACATATTTTAATCGAATTATTACATTATATTTCGAAGATAAAATTATTTGCAAACTATGTGAAATATTACTAGGGTTTCTCATCGATAAACTTATTCCTTTGCTGATAACCTCCTGCCCCGATGCTGCTCAATCACCAAAACTATAACGGCGCAAAGATAAGCTCCTAAAAAAGTTGATAAATACAAAGATTGGACCTTTTATGTTATAAAAGCTATAATCTACTTGCCTCCTAATATTATGAAGGCACTCAAAACGTCAGGCAAACCTATCGGGAAAACACGGTACAGAGACTGGCACTCAGGTTTCTTCGGCCTCCACTTATACAAGTTGCGTTTAATAATACCAACTTCACGTGCTTGGTTCATTCTTAGGAATAGAGTTGAATATATAATGGTGTTAAACTATTTATACATCATACTTACACGAAACGAAAGATTTCAGTGTATTGACTTCTCTTGGGCACAATCCAGGGGAAACCCTCGGGTTGCAACAGCCCAGACACCATTCTCAAATCGCAAATTTCATCGACATCGAAGAGCTTCCCGATTCCTTGGTAAGCGTCAATGACCTCGCAGTGGATTCCGTAGCCACCTCTCTTAAGGTACGGAATGGCATCTTTAACTTGGGTGTACACGGGTAGGTCGGTCGTACTACGTTCGGGGATCACTTTCAGATTGTATAAACGTTGAATAATTGGTGACTTGTTTGTCTGCAATCCAGAAACACGCAATGATACATTTGTGGAATAGATTGTCTCTCGTATATATTAGGGGTCTCGATTACCCGGCATCGAGTAACCCGGGCTACCCGGGTAGCTCGAATACCCGGGCAATACCCGGGTAGTACCGTCACGGTGTCGAATGAACCGTCACTGTGTCGAAACATCCGACACCGTGTCGCAAGAACAGTCACTGTGTCGCACTTTCGACGCATCTTCGGGTGTTGCAGCGGAACGACGCACATCGTTCGGACTTTCATGCGAAGGAGCAGGTAGCGGGCGATTGCTTTGAGGCAGAGTGCGTCGTTTGTTGTTGTTTTTTGTTTGTTGTTTGTTTTGATGACTCTTTGATGTGTTATGCTTTGCATGAAATGCATATAAAAATTAGAATCTGCGCATTTGAAGTGCGTGTATATGAATGTGTAGGAATTCATTTCACAATCTGCATTGATTAATGTAATGAAGTAATTGAACAAATATCAATTGATGATTGATGTTATTTTTTTTTTAATTTATAAACAAATTATGAACTAAATAAAGAAATTGATATTTGTTTAATATAATTATTTTATAGATTTTTTATATAATTATTTTATTAAATTTTGAAAAAATAGACAATTTTTTTATAAATAATGTTTCTTTAGAAAATTCAATTTTTCAATTTTCAAAGTTCAATTTTTTTTTATAAAGTAATTTTAGGAAATTTATTTTTTATTTAGTTCATAATTTGTACCCGGGCACCCGGGTATTGTGTGCTACCCGGGTAAAAATCGAGAGCCCTAGTATATATTAATGGGAAAGAGGCGTGTTCAGAATCCATATGACCACACAACATACCACAGAGTCTTTAACCATCATAAAATGGTATGGGTAGTGAGTGTGTCCGCTGGACCATCATTTCCGAACACCCCAATGTAGACATTAGGTTTTTTAAGGAAAAGTTAGAATTACTTCACACTTCCCATAAAACCTTCGCTTCTACGTTCTATAGGATATAGAACGGGAAATTTTTTTTTTTAAATATGGTCAGTTACTCACTGGTACTCATAAAAGGAATTTTAATCGATTGTTTTGCGTTGCAATATTCAATCGGTTTAGTCCTTTGGTTCAATACGCTATAAGCGTATTTTGTACTCACTCTAAACAGAACTCTGTAGTAGCCTATGTCCTCGAATGACAGTTTCAGAGGACTGTCGACGATATCTTCTACTGTGTCCGGTCCTTGAGCTCTGTTACTCAGAAGGCCACCGACCACCGACGAGGTGTAAAAGTTATACATCAGCAAGGAGAACAGGATAATAGTCAAGATGATGGTGCGCGATGAAAGTCCACTTGGTAGGGTTTCCATACCTTGCTGGCAAACGGCGGCGAAGGTGTTCAGCGAGATCATGGCTAGCGAGGTTCCGTCGTCAGAGCAATGATTGTCCGAAATCTCTCCCACTTCCGTTTGAACAAATGAACTTTCAACACCAACGACCTGGTGCCTGCCAAAAATCCCACGCGAGCGCCAACGATTCTTGAGCCACTCCACCAGACGCCACACAAAGCCGACCACGATTAAGGTTGTGATTGCAAAGACCCAGACACCGTGATCGAATGGTGCAAGGAAATTCCCGCTCTTAGCATGTGAGACCAAATCGGGAGTAAACCGATACAAGAAAGCCGTCTCGAATTTCCAGCTCTGATGAATTGTGTCGAACTCACCGATGCGGTTTATCCGATTAAAAGCTCCCGATACCGCGACGTCGGCTTCATTGCGCGAGACGATACCGAGGAGCCCCAGGCGGAAGGTGCTGTTACCGAGCCTCCCGGCCCAGCCACGAGAATTGCGAAAGTTAACGGTGAAATTAAAACGTTCGCTGAGGACCATTAGAAGGTCGTAGTGATACTTAACGAAGGTAGCCACGCCCGATTCTTTGCCGCTGTGCGAGAGAATCCTCGTGATCTGCGCGTTGGAGGAGATGTTGTCCTGATCGATCTGTAATGAAAAAATGAGGAATCTAGGAACACAGGGCTGTGCACACTGCCTACCACAGCTGCACCCCGGAGCATCAGGCCATTGAATTGGCCGCGCTGGTGAATTCCCTGCTGCTGAAAGATGTCGAGGTGTGTGATGAAGTGACCCACACCAATTCGGCACCATTCAGCCAATAGCTTAACCTCTAATGGAGCGTTGAGATGGAGACCCTTAGAGTGCACGTCCCACAGAAGGAATGAGTCCCCACTTCCGTTGACATATGTGACTTGGGCATTGGGTCCCAGGTAATCCAAATTCACGGGCAGTAGCCCAGCGAGCCCGGTATTCGCAGTGTCCCAGAGCAACCACTGATATGTCTTGTTGAAGGAAGACATCATAGCAGCCCTTTCCAAGAGCCGAGCGCTTCCTTTGCAGGAACAATCAACGACTACTGCAGTCCCATAACTCTTGCGGGACAAAACGAAGGCCAAAGCATACTGAGAGTCCAAGTGGACGGCCATCGTCATCTGGTTCCAATGGAGTAGAGCTCTGGTGGTGGCCAGTAGATCTGGGCCGATGGGGTTCATTGGGTTCTATTAGAAGCGATTAGAATTGCATCTGAATTACAATTACCTTCCTTGGAGCAGGCGAACAGGACGGAATGCTTCGTCTTCACCAAGTTCACCGTAAAGTTAGTGACTAAGTCGACGTCGTAAATCTTCGCATCTGCCAACCGGAAACATAGAAGCACAACAACTAGAAGTAGCATCTGCAGTGCACCCATGACTCATTTCGGACTTCTGCCTACTGTTGTGAATGGAGAAACTGATGCCTGCCTACAGTCCCGATGTGGTTTTATATAGGTTCCACTAGTTCGTGTCCCTCCTGCGAACCACTTATTGTTTATTTTTTCTCATATGGACAATTTCTCTTTGATTGACATCTTAATGGACCGCTCTTGTCCTTATCCCCCACCTCGTTACTCTTTTTATTGCTCCTTAGTTTGCATTTCTTAATGACGTCCATGACACTGTACCGTAGTTTATATTATATATCCTTCTAGCCACGTCTAGCCACCCTATGGGTGTAGGGTATAAATATACGTCATTTTATACGTCGAATGGTATGGGAACCAAAGGCGACAAACAATAGCATTTTAATTTTTTATATAATCTCAGTTTACATAGTATTGCAGTAAAGTGGTATTATCGATCGATATAATAGTGTCACGATAAGGGGGGTTGATGAGTAGCAGCCGTAGGGAGCGGTCGCATGTGGCCGACGGTCGTTCTCAGATCTTTCAGATCTCTTAGGTTTAAATGTATTTTGGTTAGTTATATTATCAATTTATAAGTTTCTGTATTGTTAAACAATAATGATTTTGGTAATTAAAACTCGACTCAGAAATGGGATGCTTCAAACTTAAAGTAAAGAGATGCACAACGAAAAAGCAGTAAAGAACTGCACAACGAGTAAAGAGCAACAGAGAGATGCAGAAAGAGATATTTGCAACGAGAACTCTAGGAGCGAATCACCGCTGATCGTAAGTGAGAGGCTGTAATGAACTGTTTCAAAAACGGTTGCTAACGAGGATTTACAACGAGTATTCCAAACGAGCGAGTCAACGGATTTCAAATGACAAAACAAAGACGGCATAGAACCGAATAAGCTGAAATGTGTATTTACGGCGAACGGCGCGATATAATTAAATGGAACGAAGAAGAACCGTTAACAGAAAAAGTTCGCAACGGACTCCAAATTCAAAAGTCGATGTTGCACACGGCAACACGAATATAAAGGACAAGTGGGGAAAAGTGTTTGAACACTCTAACCTATCGGACGCATATTCAAATCGCTCACGACGATGAAATTCAGCAGTCTCAAAGTTGAACAATTAAATAGATTAATTGCGGAAAGTAATTTGGAAATAGTTGGCACCAGGTTCCAGAAGATTCAAAAATTTATAAGGTTTTCGGAAACGACGAAATGGATTGAGAACACGAGAAAGGGATAGACGTTTCAAGACAACTCGAGGAAACACCGACGTCATCAAATAGCTTCTCAAATAGCCAATTAAATCAAAGTCCTGCAATACAGGGTATGTATACATCACGTGACATAATACGATAATGCGAGGTGTGGCAAAACATTGGTTGGATGCACAAGCCGTCTACCAGAAGCAGTAGACGGAGATTTTTCAACGTTCAGGAATATGGCCGAGCTACACAGAGAACTGACAAAGGGAAATCGAAAGTGACATTAAAGCATGATTGAATATTATTACGTCATGTTAAAATGGGACGACGTGAAGCGCTAGATGATAAGTCCATCAACTTTTATATTATTGATGAACTCAAAGTGGAGACACAAGGCGCTGGAGTCGCTCGTTGTCAAAGAGCCTCGTTGAAAAAACCCGAAGACCCTCAACAAGGAGGAGAATGGAAAGGTATAAAATGTTTTATGTAAGTGCATATCGAGAATAAAGAACTGCGACTGCAAGAAAAGGTTCATCATGGCAGCGTAACTCAAAGAGGATCAGCGTAAGACAATTTCTCGTAGTGACTGAATTCTTGTAAATGGCTATAGTCAAATAGCACAGCCACTCACAAATTTATTAAAGAAATATGTTAACTTCCATTAGTGAGTCGATCAAGGCGATGCATTTCAAAAATTGAATATATTAATATATATATATATATATATATATATATATAAATATATTAATTGAATACCTTCAAAACCTTCAAATTATATATAATATAATAATAATAATAATATATAATTATTGTGAATCAATAGTATTTTTTCCCTTTTACGGAAAGGGAAGTTTTAAAATTTGTTATATTGGCATACTTGTCGGTTATTTAAATACATTTTTATATGTGTTTGTGTATATTTGTGTGTGTATGTGTGTGTTTGTGGGTACATATGTGTGTGTGTGAATAATTACAGTGCAACTTTACGGATATTTAATTGCATTTTTGAAAGTGAATATTGTTGAGTGTAGTGCAAATTTTTGAAAATATAACGATGAGTGGAATTTCTCTATTAAAAATTTTAGATATATTCCATTCAAGAGATCGAACCGTCGACAATTGACGGCATAGATCAACTGCGGAACTGGGGTTTAATCCCTCAAGAAGGTGCATATATGTGCCCAAGAAACTATCCAATGGTTTTAAGGAAGAAAAACGACTGTTTGGATGGATATATTTATACGTAAATATAATATTTCAATTATGTTACTAATCAAATGTATTTAAAATTATTTAACTTTTTCACTTTTTCAAATATCGCACAACTTCCAAGAAGAGGCAATTATAAAGTTTCGTTCCGAAAAGGAACTTTTTTTGAGAAGTCGCATTTGCCAATGTTCAAATTCTAGCCTTTTGCCTTTTATGGCTACAAAATATGGAGTTAAAATCCATTATTCAGGACTTTGAAATTGTTGCTCATACGGCAATTGGCTGGGCCAGCTTTTGCCGATAGGTTAT
This sequence comes from Coelopa frigida, assembly GCA_017309665.1. Classification (NCBI taxonomy): domain Eukaryota; kingdom Metazoa; phylum Arthropoda; class Insecta; order Diptera; family Coelopidae; genus Coelopa; species Coelopa frigida. The sequence continues at coordinate 22,641,632 of CM029565.1, read as the reverse complement.
ACTTTATGACATGATAACCAAACAATTATTTCGGATTTCTGGAAGGTAAGATTTTTTTAATTTTTTTTTTAATTTATAAAATTTTATAATTTAGATTTTTTGCAGGCGTATGACTGGGTGATGAAGGCTATGTGCATCATAAAGTAAATCATTGCCTTCATTTTAAAGACCCAGAGACGGGACATCATACAAACACTTTTGAGGGTTTATGGAGACATGCAAAAAATTCGTTGCCTCAATTTCACCGAAAAAAATCCCACTTTAAGGGATTTCTGGCAAAATTTATAAAAAACATAATAATAATAGGCTCGATGCCTTTTTTAAAATTGAAGGGGAGTTATATGACCCCTGCAAAGTAAAAATTGACCTTATAAACGAAGAAGAATTTCATTTAAATTATTTAAAATTTTGTATTTACATTTTATATACAGCAGAGACTTAGATTCCGGAAGTACTATTGGAACGCGTAGCCGCAGAAGGAACTTGGATCCCGGAAGTATTATTGGACCGCGTAGCCGAAAAATATGCGTGCAACAGAGTACACGCGAAAGAATTGAAACTTCGGTGGCTATTTTACCGCATATAATTTTATTTAACCTTTTTCCGGCTTTATTCGCGTTGATTGAACCCATTGACCCGAATTTACACATGTAAATTAAAGATGTTTCATTTATTTTATTTAAAAAATGAATTTAAGAAATCTAATGTTTCCTTTGAATTAAATAATGCATTACCAAACAAATCCTAAAAACAATTAATGAATAATATTCATTGAAAATTGGTTTCATTTGAAATTTACAAAGCGTATAATGTGAGAAAAGCATCATACGCATAAGCATGAACAACTGCGAGCGTCCCATAAAATGTTTCCTTATACTCAGAGTGTGTGTGAATACTCAGAGTATGTGTCAGAAAGAGATAGTCTAATGTCGCAGTATATTTTTGTATATATAGTTTCTCTGCTCTTTTCGTGTTGCGACCTTGAAAACAACTCGCCTATAGAAGTTTCACTTCAAAAATTATTTAACCTAAAAAAAAATTATTTTTTTGTTTTTCAACTTTTTTATAAAATCCTATGCAGTTTTGTTTTACCTTTGATTCCATATCCATACGATTCAGATCGGTGTACATTTACAGATTTGGTGGCCATTATAGTGAAACACCAAGTTTGACCTTTGACCCCTTGCCTCTCCTAAACCTGATGAGCGCTCGCCTTTTTTCCATACATTCCATTGGTTTAGACTTTATTTGTTAGGAAAGACCTTTTGAACACGGATTGCAACGCGGTTGTAACCACGAAGGTAACCACTCTTGAGAATGATTGGGTTGTATCGATGCAGCTACAAGACAAGGTCATTGAAGAAATTGTCAGAGTTCCCAACGGAGGAGAATCATCGAGCAAAGAACAGATCACTAAAGATTATGAAGTTATATACATATATCAAGTCATGAATTACTTAGTGAAAGAGTGAAATTAAAAGATGATCCTCAAACAGCAATATGGCGTATATGTTGAGCGTGCCACGACGACGCAGGAAATTTCGGGGTCGAGAAGACGAGTCGAAAGAATTGCGAAGGATTTTTGGTTTCCACGTATGAGAAGGTATGTGAAATCGTACATTGATTCGTGTTCAGAATGTTGCCTCAATTTAGTAAAAGAGGTTTTGTATGCTCCAACCATACAAAGTAATTTATTATCTGTCCATAAGCTTATCGAAAAGAAGCTGTGAGAAATTTTTTGAGACAGAGTTTGTGAAATAATGTACAAAGATAAAGTTATTACAACCGCAGGATTACATAACAATTTGTTCAAGTTCAAAATACAGAAACATTTTAAAATTAAAGAAGAAGTTAAACAACCAAGGCGGATGAAAAATAAATATATTACACCGGAAAAATATACTGCAAATTTAATAGTTAATTCTGAGGGATTGGAAATGTATAAGAAGATATTAACAGAAAATGATAAAGATTTATCTGATAAACGATGGTCAATTAATATCTATCTATATTAAAAACGAATGTCAATGGGAAAAAGTCAAGAGAGAGAGACCATTTATTATAAAAAAATGCCAGCGGATATTGTGGGGATATACATATGAAAGGAATTTATATACTTTGCATATTTAACTTGTTCAATTTTGGTTTATAAATTTTGTTTTTTAAAAATGCATGTTTTTGGTAAAATGTCAAAATTAAAAATTTTCACTTAGAGTTTTAGAAATATTCAAAGAAGCAAGTCTGAATAAAATTTTGAATTATTAAATTTTTAATATAAATAATTGTTTCAATAATTAATTATTTATAATTGGTGACCCCGATTGAACAATTTCAAAATGCCAATTTTTCCGGAGGACTCTCGAAACAATTCAGACAATCAAACAAATTCCGCAGCGGATTCTTCAAGAAATTTCAAGCAAGAATACCGAAGTTTCCAGCATTTTGGAAAGATGAACCGGTGGTTTGGTTTTTGCAAGTTGAAGCAAGTTTTCGCATTTCCGGAATTACTCAAGACACCACAAAATTTGAGTATTTGGTAACCAATCTTGATCAATCTTTCTTGTGAAGGACATAATCATATCACCACCTTCAACTGGAAAATACGATGCCCTGAAGAAACGCATTATCGATTCTTTTGCTGAATCTGCAGAGAACCAGCTTAAAAGGTTGCTGAGCGGTCTTGAAATCGGTGATAAAAAAACATCACATTATCTCCAACGAATGAAATCGCTCTCTGGCGGAAAGGTAAGCTCCGACATTTTGAAAACTCTCTTTTTGGAACGCTTGCCGGACAAAATGAAGAGTATTTTGAACATTTGTGACGCAACCGATCTCGATAAACTAGCCCTCCAAGCGGACAAAATACTTGAAGCGTTCTCGAATACAACGCCGATGTTTGTGTCCGAAGTTTCACCATCCACTTCATACGATTTTAGCCAAAAATTGGACCGGATCATTTCAAGAATCGATGCATTAGAGACACGGTCAAGATCCCGTTATCAGAAGGATAATACTTCAGGAGCAAGAACGCGTTCCAAATCAAGACCAGTTTCTAAGAACGGAAAGGAATTGTGTTGGTACCATTGGCGTTTTGCTGAAAAGGCATTAAAATGCATTTCACCATGCAATTTTTCTTAACAAATTCAAAAAAACGAATTTCGCCATCGTCTCATGTTTCGGCCAACAGTTTCGATGGAATTTTAAATGGTCGATTATTTATTACAGAGAAAAAATCAAAACAACAATTTTTGATAGATACTGGAGCAGAATTTTCTGTTTATCCTTGTAAAAAACGCTGTTCTCCTAACAAACTTTCTCTTTACGCTGCTAATGGTACAGAAATTAAGACATACGGCAACCAACTGATGTTAATTGATTTGGGAATTCATTCTTGCTGATGTTTCCCGCCCGATAATTGGCGCCGATTTTTTGCGAATCTTTCATCGTTTACCGGACTTGAAGAGATGGATGCTGGTTGATGGAACCACCAAGTTAACAACGTCAGGATCAATTACTCAAGACGGTACTCTTGCTATCAAAATGGTTTCCGGCGACTCAGAATATCATCATTTGCTCAAGAAGTTTCCAGAAATTTTTCTACGAGAAGAAGAACAATTTTCATCAAATCATGGCGTTTTTCATCATATTACAACAAATGGTTCTCCAGTTTGTGCTAAAGCGAGAAGAATGGACTAAGCTAAATTAAAAGCCGAAAAAGCTGAGGTATAATTCGTCCCTCTAGTAGTAATTGGGCCAATCCTTTACATATGGTTTTGAAGCCTAATGGTGAGTGGAAACCTGTGGTGACTACCGCGCACTCAATAGTATCACCATTGGTGACAAGTATCCTGTACCATATTTAACGGATTTTCAATTAAATTTACATGGTTGTACCATTTTCTCCAATTGGATTTTCTGGGATATAAAATAACAGCATCCGGTATAAGCCCGTTAACAGATAAGGTAACTACAATTTCGCAATTCCCACTACCAAAAGATATCAAAAGTTTAAGACGTTTTCTGGCCATGTTCACCCTATTAAGTGGTCACAAGCCACTAATAATCGCCTTTAAACAAAAGAATAGAAAAAGCATCTCCACGTCAACGTAATCATTTGGATTTCATTGCACAGTTTTCTACAGATATTAGGCACATTCCAGGCTCTCAAAATTTCATTGCTGAGCGCTTTCTCTCGCATTGAGGAGATTCAAATACAAGTTGTTGACTATGCAAAAATATCAAATTCACAAAAAGAAGATGATGAACCATTTTACTACAGCGTTCCATCCACAAGCTAATGGAGTGGTGGAACGGTTCCATAGAACACTAAAAACTGGGTTGACTTGTGCTGGTCATGACCAATTGACAGTAACTTTAAATACAGTGATTTTAGGACTACGATCCACTTTAAAAGATGATATTGGAGTATCCTCAGCAGAGTTGGTTTATGGTGAAGTATTGCAGCTTCCAGGAAATTTTTTCAAGGACACAAAACCAAATACTGATGTAATATCATTTCTTTCAACACTGCATAAAACGTTTAATAGTTTAAGACCAGTTTAAGAATCATCATGCCATGGAAATAGCAAATTTTTTGTAAATAAAGATTTGAAAACATGTTCTCATGTTTGGATAAGACATGATCATTATCGAAAACCTCTTCAACCAAAATATAAAGGACCATTTCCAGTAATTGATCGAAACTCAAAATACTTCAAAGTTAAGATCAAAGAAAAAGCAGAAAGCATTTCTATTGACAGGTTAAAACCAGCATTTCTCCTGAATATGAACTACGATCAAGTCGAATCTTCATCAAACATATCTTCAACAAATAATTCAACCAAGGTTATGGGTACACCACACCAGAAAACCCATTTTGGAAGGATTAGCAACATTCCTGAACGCCTTGGCATTCATTAGGGGGAGAGTAATGTGGGGATATATATATGAAAGGAATTTATATACTTTGCATATTTAACTTGTTCAATTTTGGTTTATAAATTTTGTTTTTTAAAAATGTATGTTTTCGGTAAAGTGTCAAAATTAAAAATTTTCACTTAGAGTTTTAGAAATATTCAAAGAAGCAAGTCTGAATAAAATTTTGAATTATTAAATTTTTAATATAAATAATTGTTTCAATAGTTAATTATTTATAATATATGCAATTTAAAAAACCATTTCACTTAGAAGAAGAAAATAGTTTGTGGAGTTGCTTAATTTGTAAAACGAGAAGGGGTATTGAATTCAATCTAAAATATCAGAGAAATCAACAAAAACTACAGAAACAACTACCATAGCAAAGTATTATATGAAAAAACTGTTAAGCCTAACAGTCGAAATATGCACGACTGATGAGCAGATGCCATGGAAATGTAATAATTCCATCGAATTGACACACAAAAGAATCCCTATAGTGAGAAATCCCAGAAGTGAGAAATGGATACAACACTATGGCAAAAAATTTATAAGGGTGTGAAATTGACTTAATACATCCTTAATCAATGTTAAATATTCTAGGACCATAGTAAAATACCAAAAAGAGGGTAGGCACCATATACAGAACCGTCATATCTGGAAACCACTATTCCAGATTTCGATCGGAGATGTCATAAATTAATTTGCAAATAGAAGAAATGTATGGAAAATCGAATTTTTATGTTATATTTCGAAGATAAAATTATTTGTAAATTAGGCTATGAGAAGCTAGAAGAGAAGCTGGTGTATCTAATAGTGGCGATTCGATAATGAACTTCCAAATAATGCATTTCTGAGTTTTTGTATGAAGTCCACAAGTGAGCGTCCTTCAGTTAACCACTTAAATGGTGTTTACTTTTTCACATTCGGCCAATTTCGCCTTGATTGACAGCTCTTATCCTTATCCCTTCAATCGGGCCTCGTATTGTTGGTTCTTGAATTAAGTTTCTTTCATTGTTCTTTGTTTCATGTACTTGTTAGAATAGGACCAGAAATACAAGAATTGAAAACTTTACAACAATCAGTGAGCAAGCTTTTGGAAATCATATCTATCACATATTACCGTCAGTGAAGACACTATTTCTTTGACGTCGACATCAAGTGCATATTAATAAACATATTTAGTGCCAATTCAAACAACTATGTCAAATGTTGCGATGGTTTGTCATAGATAAACTTATTCCCTTGCAGATAACCTCCTGTTAAGACGCCGCTCCATCACTAAAGCTATAACGGCGCAAAGATATCCTCCTGAAAAAGTTGACAAATACAAATCATGGACATGTATGTCTTTAAATGCTATCCTCTACTTGCCTCCTAACATTATGAAAGCACTCAAAACGCCGGACAAACTTATCGGGAAAACACGGTACAGAGACTGTCACTCAGGTTTCTTCGGCCTCCACTTATACAAGGTGCGTTTAACAATACCAACTTCGCGTGCTTGGTTCATACTTAGGAATAGAATTCAATATACGTTGGTTGTATCATAATAGTATGCATCATACTTACACGACTCGAAAGATTTCAGTGTATTGACTTCTCTTGGGAACAATCCAGGGGAAGACCTCTGTTTCCAACAGCCCAGACACCATTCTCAAGTCGCAGATTTCATCGACATTGAAGAGCTTCGCGATTCCCGGGTAAGCGTCAATGACCTCACAGTGGAACCCGTAGCCGCCTCTCTTAAGGTACGGAATGGCATCTTCAACATGGGTGTACACGGGCAAATCGGTCGTACTACGTTTGGGTATCACTTTCAGATTGTGCAAACGTCGAATAATTGGTGACTTGAGTTCCTATATTTCAGAAACACACATGTGATTCAAAAACATTTGTGATATATATTAATGGGAAAAAGGTGTGTTGGAGAATCAACTGCAATTATTTTTAGCATGACGTAACTGACCATATAACAGAATATTATCTCTATCGTACATATTGTATGGGTAGTGGGCGTTTTCACTGGACGATAATTTCTCAACATCCTGCTCACCTTTGTTTTAAAACATTTATCGAAACTAAGTAGGTTTTTTAAGGAAAGGTTAAAATTACGTCATCACTCCACACATCCTATACAAGCGTAGAAGCGAACTACGTACTACATCCTAAAAGGGCAAATATTTTCAGTTCATATATGGGCAGTTACTAATGGGAGTTCATAAAAATCCTTTGCTTCAATAAGCTTTCAGCACTTATAGCTACTTATTTTGTACTCTCATTAAACAATACTTTGTAGTAGCCGATGTCCTCAAAAGACAGTTTCAGAGGACTGTCGACGATATCTTCTACTGTGACTGGTCCCTGAGCTGTGTTACTGAGCAGGCCACCAACCACCGACGAAGTGTAAAAGTTATACATCAGCAAGGAGAAGAGGATAATGGTCAAGATGATAGTGCGTGATGAGAGTCCGCTTGGTAGGGGTTCCATACCTTGCTGGCAAACGGCGGCGAAGCTGTTTAGTGAGATCGTGGATAGCGAGGTTCCGTCGTCAGAGCAATGATTGTCCGAAATCTCTCCCAATTCCGCTTGCATAAATGAACCTTCAACACCAACGACCTGCTGCGTACCTAAGATCCCACTCAAGCGCCATCGATTCTTGAGCCACTCCACCAGACGCCACACAAAGTTGACCACGAATAAGATTGCGATGGCAAAGACCCAGACACCGTTTTCGAATGGTGCAAGGAAATTCCCACTCTTAGCATGCGTGTCCAAATCGGGCGTAAACCGATATAAGAAAGCCGCCTCGAATTTCCAGCTCTGGCGTTAGAGGAGATGTTGTCCTGATCGATCTGTAATGAAAAAATGAGGAATCGAGGAACACAGGGCTGTGCACACTGCCTACCACAGCTGCACCCCGGAGCGTCAGGCCATTGAATTGGCCGTGCTGGTGAATTCCCTGCTGCTGAAAGATGTCGAGGTGTGTGATGAAGTGACCCACGCCAATTCGGCACCATTCAGCCAATAGCTTAACCTCTAATGGAGCGTTGAGATGGAGACCCTTAGAGTGCACGTCCCACAGAAGGAATGAGTCCCCACTTCCGTTGACATATGTGACTTGGGCATTGGGTCCCAGGTAATCCATATTCACGGGCAGTAGCCCCGCGAGCCCGGTATTCGCAGTGTCCCAGAGCAGCCACTGATATGTCTTGTTGAAAGAATGCATCATAGCAGCCCATTCCAAGAGCCGAGCGCTTCCTTTGCAAGAGCAATCAACGACTACGGCAGTCCTGGCGTAACTCTTGCGGGACAAAACGGAGGCCAAGGCGTACTGAGAGTCCAAGTGGACGGCCATCGTCATCTGGTTCCAATGGAGTAGGGCTCTGGTGGTGGCGAGTATATCTGGGCCGAAGGGGTTTATTGAGTGGTAATGCGATTAGAATTGCATATGAATTACCTTCCTTGGAACAGGCGAACAGGATCGAATGTTTTGTCATCACCAAGTTCACCGTAAAGTTAGTCACCAAGTCGACGTAAATCTTCGCATCTGCTGATCGTAGACACAGAAGCACTCCAACCAAAAGTAGCATCTGCAGGGCTCTCATAACTAATTTCAAACTTCTGGCTACTGTTGTGAATGGAGGAACTGATTCCTGTTTGCCGGTCCGATGTGGTTTTATATGAGCTCCTCAAGTACGTGTCCTTCCTGCGAACCACTTAAATGGTGTTTACTTTTGCACATTCGGCCAATTTCGCAATTGATTGACAGCTTAATAGTTCGCTCTCATCCTTATCCCTTCAATCGTGCCTCATATTGTTGCTTCTTGGCGTCAATTTCGTATGGTACTGGGTAATGTGAGGTACAGAAATAAAACTTTACAGCATGTAATCCATGAGAAAGCTTTTGGAAATCATGTCTACCACATGTGACCATAAATTATGAACACTCTATTTCTTTGATGTGGACATCATGTGCATATTAATGAACATATTTAGTGTCAAACAACTATGTGAAATATTGCTAGGGTTTGTCATAGATAAACTTATAACCTCTTGTTAAGACGCCGCTCCATCACTAAAGCTATAACGGCGCAAAGATATCCTCCTGAAAAAGTTGACAAATACAAAGCATGGACATGTATGTCTTTAAATGCTGTCCTCTACTTGCCTCCTAATATTATAAAAGCACTCAAAACGCCGGACAAACTTATCGGGAAAACACGGTACAGAGCCTGACACTCAGGTTTTTTCGGCCTCCACTTATACAAGGTACGTTTAACAATACCAACTTCACGTGCTTGGTTCATACTTAGGAATAGAATTCAATATACGTTGGTTATATCATAATAGTATGCATCATACTTACACGACTCGAAAGATTTCAGTGTATTGACTTCTCTTGGGAACAATCCAGGGGAAGACCTCTGTTTCCAATAGCCCAGACACCATTCTCAAGTCGCAGATTTCATCGACATCGAAGAGCTTCGCGATTCCCGGGTAAGCGTCAATGACCTCACAGTGGAACCCGTAGCCGCCTCTCTTAAGGTACGGAATGGCATCTTCAACATGGGTGTACACGGGCAAATCGGTCGTACTACGTTTGGGGATCACTTTTAGATTGTGCAAACGTCGAATAATTGGGGACTTATGTTCCTGTAATTCAGAAACAAATACAAATTAATATAAAACAGCCAACTAAGCGCTGTGACTGAGCTACTCGCAATCTATGTTGTGATATGCGTTTGTTAAGTTTTTACACCAATGGAAGAGACCTACAGTTTAACGCCTAATCCGAACGGCTGGGGTGAGAGCTTTTTCATGGCATATAATACTCTCGGAAGATTGCCATTTCTCGCCGTTCCCGGAGCGGGAATCGAAGTCGACATCGCTGACTCGTAAGCAACGTACTTAGCCACTGAGCCATGGTATCCGTAATTTAGAAACACCTAGTGATAAGTTGTCGAATATATTTATAACAATGTCTCTCATATGTATTAATGGGAAAGAGGCATGTTTATAATCCACTGCAATTATTTTTGGCATACCTAACCGTATAAGCAAATATCATCTCTACCGTACATAAGATAACACTGAGTCTCTTAACCATCATAGGTTGTATGGGTAGTGGGCGTGTACGCCGGACGATGCGCAAATACCCCAAATTCAATGTAGACGTTGGATTTTTTTGAGGAAAAGCTAACCTTCGCTACGACGTTCTATATCCTAAATGCGTAAATATTTTTAAATATTGATGGTTACCCACAGTTTCTCGAAAAGAGAATTTTAATTGGTTGTTTTGTGTTGCCATATTCAATCGGTTTAGTCCTTGGGTTAAATTTTAATAAGCTTTTACCACGCCAAAGGTAGCAATTGCAGTAACTAATTTCGTACTCACACTAAACATGACTTTGTAGTAGCCGATGTCCTCGAATGACAGTTTCAGAGGACTGTCGACGATATCTTCTACTGTCGCCGGTCCATGAGCTGTGTTACTCAGTAGGCCACCGACCACCGACGAGGTGTAAAAGTTATACATCAGCAAGGAGAACAGGATAATAGTCAAGATGATAGTGCGCGATGAAAGTCCGCTTGGTAGGGGTTCCATACCTTGCTGGCAAACGGCGGCGAAGGTGTTCAGCGAGATCGTGGATAGCGAGGTTCCGTCGTCAGGGCCAAGATTGTCCGAATTCTCTCCCACTTCCGTTTGATTAAATGAACTCTCAACACCATCGACCTGCTGCGTACCTAAGATCCCACTCAAGCGCCATCGGTTCTTGAGCCACTCGACCAGACGCCACACAAAGCTGACCACGAATAAGGTTGCGATAGCAAAGACCCAGACGCCGTCATCGAATGGTGCAAGGAAATTCCCACTCTTAGCATGCGTGTCCAAATCGGGCGTAAACCGATATAAGAAAGCCGTCTCGAATTTCCAGCTCTGATGAATTGTGTCGAACTCAGCGATGCGGTTTATCCGATTAAAAGCTCCCGATGCGGCGACGTCGGCTTCATTGCGCGAGACGACGCCGAGGAGCCCCAGGCGGAAGGTGCTGTTACCGAGCCTCCCGGCCCAGCCACGGGAATTGCGAAAGTTAACGGTGAAATTAAACCGTTCGCTGAGGACCTGCAGGAGGTCGAAGTGATACTTAACGAAGGTAGCCACGCCCGAGTCCTTACCGCTGTGCGAGAGAATCCTCGTGATCTGCGCGTTAGAGGAGATGTTGTCCTGATCGATCTGTAATGAAAAAATGAGGAATCGAGGAACACAGGGCTGTGCACACTGCCTACCACAGCTGCACCCCGGAGCGTCAGGCCATTGAATTGGCCGCGCTGGTGAATTCCCTGCTGCTGAAAGATGTCGAGGTGTGTGATGAAGTGACCCACGCCAATTCGGCACCATTCAGCCAATAGCTTAACCTCTAATGGAGCGTTGAGATGGAGACCCTTAGAGTGCACGTCCCACAGAAGGAATGAGTCCCCACTTCCGTTGACATATGTGACTTGGGCATTGGGCCCCAGGTAATCCAAATTCACGGGCAGTAGCCCAGCGAGCCCGGTATTCGCAGTGTCCCAGAGCAGCCACTGATATGTCTTGTTGAAGGAATGCATCATAGCAGCCCATTCCAAGAGCCGAGCGCTTCCTTTGCAAGAGCAATCAACGACTAGGGCAGTCCTGGCGTAACTCTTGCGGGACAAAACGGAGGCCAATGTGTACTGAGAGCCCAAGTGGACGGCCATCGTCATTTGGTTCCAATGGAGTAGGGCTCTGGTGGTGGCCAGTAGATCTGGGTCGAAGGGGTCATTTAGTGATAAAACGATTAGAATTGCATCTGAATTACAATTACCTTCCTTGGAGCAGGCGAACAGGACAGTATGCTTTGTCTTCACCAAGTTCACCGTAAAGTTAGTGACCAAACCGACGTCGTAAATCTTCGCATCTGCCGATCGGAAACACAGAAGCACACCAACCAGAAGTAGCATCTGCAGGGCACTCATGACTCATTCCGGACTTCTGCCTACTGTTGTGAATGGAGGAACTGATGCCTTCCTACCGTCCCGATGTGTTTTTATATTGGCTCAACTAGTTCGTGTCCTTCCTGTGAACCACTTATCTGGTGTTTATTTTTTCACATTCGGCCAATTTCTCTTTGATTGACATCTTAATGGACCGCTCTTATGCTTAACCCCCTACCCCTCTTTACTCTTTTTGTTGCTCCTTAGTTCGAATTTCTTAATGACGTCCAATTCTGTACCGTAGTAGATGGTTATTTTATATATGCTTCTTAGCCTCGTTACATACGTCGAGTGGTATGGGATTCGAAAGTAACAAACAAAATTTTTAATTTTTAATAAAATTTTTAATTTTTTTATAATCTCAATTTACATAGTACTTGTTATTGTAATTATTGCAGTAAAGTGGTATTAACGATCGACATAGGAAATATGTGTATAAATGTTCGCAATATATATAGGTATGTGGTGAAAACCTGATCGGTATAGAAACGGCTTATCTGCGATGCCACCAAATGTTTAGAAATCACTTTCACCTATCGGCAAAAACGGACTCTTGTGGCACGCGGCCGAAGTACTGTGCTCAGGTGACTCAGTGTGGAGCTAAAATCGACCATCGTTGTGCCGTAAGCTGAACAGGTTCTGGCCAGGCATGAAGACCTGCGCAACACAGGAGGCAGCAACTTCAATGGCTACAAATAGCATCCAATCGATATGATAAACCCAAATTAAACCTAAACTATCAGAGAATTCAACAAAAACTACAGAAAGAACTATCATAGTAAAGTATTATATGACTCCATCACAACCATGTTAAGTCCGAAATTTGCACGACTGATGAGCGGATCCCATGGAAATATAATAATTGCATCGAAGTGACACACAAAAGAAACCCTAAAAGAGAACGACAGAAGGTACAAAAGAAAGACCAGAGCGATGACCGGTAGAGGTGCGGGTTGAAACAGGATCAGAAATCAAGCAACCAGTCAAAGCGAAGAATCATGTGAAAAATGCCCTGGGAAAGCTTCATCGTAAAAATGACCAAGCACTCGCATGAAATACAAATACAAACATCATCATCGACTTCGTCATCATTAACATCATTCTCATGCTCATCAGTATCATCCTCATCATTGTCAACGAAAGCGACTTGTGAACGTCGTCATCGTCAACGTCTTCCCTCCATTCTCTTCTTGTCTGCTGCTTTCATCACATTCCGCACGGTAGACGACGATTTGTGAAGAAGTTCGATGCAGGATACAACACTGTGCCAAGCGATATATAAGGGTGTGTAATTGACTTAATAAATCCCTAATCAATGTTAATTATTCTAGGACCATAGTAATATACTACATACATATCAAAAAGAGGAAATTATATGGCGTTAGTTTGTCTCTAGTTGTCAAACGCCGAATGGATAGGGATAGGAAAGACCTCGGAATACGCCATATACAGAACAAGCACCTCTGGAAATCTCTAGTACAGAGTTCGATGTCGCTAGGGATCGAGCAGCAACATGTTGGCTGGCCGGTGTACAGCGAATCATGGAGCCGGAAAGTGAATGCTTTGAATTAAACGTAGCCAGCGATACGTCGCCGTGATGAAGTGAGAACTAAGAAAGTTGAGAATGGGACAAAAGTGCAAGAAATGTGTGGAAAAAGGAGAGAGAGAGAAAGAGAGAAATCGTATGTTGGCGATAGAATCGTACTAATAACTCGATCGGAGATGTCGTAAATTAATTTGCAATATAGAAGGAATGTATGGAAAATCATCGTAATTCAAACTCCCTGCGAAACACTTCGTATGCAATCGCAATCAAGAAGGCAGCCAAACTCTCCGGGGCGAAGTGCGAAGTGGTGTCCGATGGAAGACGTGCCACTGTGCGTTGGATCCCCATACACGACCATATGTCTACATGTGTGTGTGCTGGGACGTGCATATGTATGCAGGTGAGCTTGCGAAGGAGAGAAAGGAAGGAAAGGAAAGCCAATAGTGCTGCAGTTGCAGTAGTAGTAGATCATCCGGCGGCCGGAGGAACCGCAACCCAAGAGCCATTGCTTGGCGGTGGCGACATCAGCATCGCTGGCACCATCAGGAACAGCAGCAGCAGCAACGGAAAACAACGACCGATCGTTCGTGAGAGCGAGACGATGGAAGAAACACCGAACGAAAGCAGAGCAATGAGAAGAGAGCAAAACCGAGCAGGAGAGAGAGAGAGAGGAGGTGCGGAGAAGAGGAATGAAGAGGTAGAAAGAAGAACGGACATCGACCGACACCGCGATCGAGAAGTTCAATTTATGAACTCTCCTTTTCACATTATCTGGAAGCAGATAAAGCAAATTTACAAAACAAAGCGTGCGACTCCGCCGCCCGATCCACTCGAATCGCAGAATCGGAATCGCAGCGCAAGAGGAAAACGAAAACGAATCTCGGTTCCAGGCTTCGTGCCACTTCGCACAGCACAGCACACAACAGGAGCAGCTCCAGCAATTCCACTCTTACAGCATGATATGCACTTCATCATCATCATCCTCGTCGTCATGAGCATCGTTCTCGGCGGTGCCTCCCCGCACCTCGTCCCTGCTTCGCGCATTCGACCCGCCGTATGCTTTATTGCTGCGAAGCTCCGATTTGGATGCTGCGCATGCGTTACCATGCCAAGTGACCGACAGCACACGTCCGGTTCGCAACGCGCGACGATCGAGAGGGAGGCGCGGAGGAGTGGGAACCACCGAGAGAAACTCGCACGACGACAAACACGACGACGACGGAGACGACGAGGATGGCGAGGGCAACCACGACGACATGCGCTTGCAGCGAAACCTCCCCGCTACCGGAGTTTTCATGGAGGCGAATTTCACAGCAGCTCCCACTAATAAACTCACTCCGCATGCCGGCTGCTGCTGCCGACGACTGCCGACTTCGGGCTGTGCGCGAGTACCTGTGGGATTCTGGCACGCCGCGCACGCATCGTCTTCCCATCGACTACTACTTCTTCCTCAACCTCGTCGACGTCGCCATCCTCATTCTCAAACTGATTCTCATCCTCACCGTCATCCTTATCGTCATCTTCTCGGTCGCAGTGGTCGCCTCATATTTTGTAGGCCTGCGGCGCGGTTGCTTCGGTTCGTTTCACGGTGGACGGTGGCTCCACTGTCGCTGGTGCTGCTGCTGTTCCTCGGAACGGCCTCGTCACCATCTGCGGCGGGTGTGCGGTGGGGGGAGTTTTCGCCGGTCGTATGAAGGCGATGTCGTTGACGGCATGCGGTTGGGGCCCGGGTGCGAATGGGCTAATTTCGAAGAGGTGGAGGAGAAGGAGGATGATGCCATGCGGTATGATCGGATCTGGGATAGATTGAGGTTCGCTCTTCGCATTGATTTCAATTAGCGAGCATTAGAATCTTCCTTCCCCCCCTTTACCGTGCTGCGTTCTCTCTCTTCACTCACGTCGTTGGACGAATCCGATTGGAAAGCGGGAGGATGGCTCTATTTCGACCATTAGCTTCGCCATCTCGCTTAGCGCCAACCATCGTGCGTCGCAGCCAACGAATTTCCTCAATCATCTTTCGTTGTGGTTCTTGCTCGCTAAAAATTGATTATGGCCGGCCCATGGAGCAGGAGTTGGAGTTTGCCCTCGTGCTCTCTCTCACTCTCTGTCTCTCCGCCACAACGACCTCTTCTACTTGTCTCCAGTTACAATTTACCGATAATGTTTGCACGAGGGTTCGAACTATGAAATTTCCATTGCCTCGACAAACGACGACATCCAACACGAACTGGCGTCAAACATGTTCCATGTTCCAGCGGGTGACGGCCTGAGTCGCAGCACGTTCCGAGGTGGCTGCGTCGTCGTCGTAGTCGACCGCCAGCTGCTGGCCTGAGCTTGGGCTGCAGCTGGTGCTGGTGCTAAAACCGCCAACGGCTCCCCCCGTTACCTGCAGCCTCTTGGCCAACCAAGAGGAAACCAATGCGATGCTTGACGACCGTGTTCGGCTCGGCTCGTTCGGTTCGATGCGGTCTGGTTGGAAGCGGTTGGGCGCAGGCGCAGACGGAGACGTCGCTGGTCCGCCTCGCAGCAAGTGGTGTCAGTTGTGATTTCAACGCAACGGTTGGCGGTTCACGTAGTCTCTGCGAACGATCGGTCGTCGGTGGCGATGGACGGCAACAAATTGTGCTTCGACTGACTGCATTGAATGGCATGCTAGTGAATTGAATTGAATTGAGCTGAGTTGAATGGAATGGAATGTCACAACTCGTACATGCGCAGAAATAAGTGGAATAGAATAGATCGCGAGAAGAACGGAGAGAAGGCTGTGCAAAGAAACCCCTCGCGGCTTTACTAAATGGATATCCGTGCGAGAATATATACATAAAATAAATTGTGCAAAAAGTCGTTAAAGTCTTTGAAGTCTTTGTCGCGTCCCCCAACAAGTATCGAGCGAAAATAAAAAAAACCTCAAAAGTCACCGCACAAGAGCGGAGTGAAAAAGGTTCGTAAAGACTTCACCATTTGGTGTTCGTTCGCCTCGGAGTCGCAGTCGTAGTCACTGTCGCAGTCGCAGTCACTGTCGCCGTCACAGTCGCAGTTGGCAGCGAAATTCGTGCGGTTTCTGTGTGAACTTCTTTCCCTGCAGCATTTTCTCGACGGTGGTTTCAGTTCGTGCAGCAACAACAAAATACGACTACAACAATAACAAGAACAACGAAAGGTAGCACCCTAAATTTTATTCACAAATCTCTTTAATGCTAGATTTTCCCACATCGCGCCGTTGATGGGGACGTCGGCGTTGTTGGTGATGGTGATGGTAATGGTGATGGTGATGGTGACGACAAAGAAGACGACAACGACGACGTCAACTGGTGGACGTGTATGTGTGTGTGATCACTTTGTCCCAGGAGCCATTGCGGCCTCTCGCATGCGGCGGCCACAAATATTTTTATACTCTTGTAAATTAAATGTTAATTTTCATACGCGCTGCACGCGATCCCTGGCTCCTGGCTCGCTCGCTCTCGTTCCGCTGCTCGATTTTGCTTCCCACACTGTCAGCAGCTGCTGTTGCTTCTCATCTGTCCCGAGCAGCAGCTTCTTCTTCTACGTCGACTCATTGTTGTTACTGCTATTGCTGTCTTGTTGTTGCTGTCTTCTTGTAGTTGCTGTCTTCTTCTTGTTCATGTTATTGCTTCTATTCTAATTGGGTTTTGATGGTTCGGTGCACCGCGGCGTATACGCAATTCTCTCAACATTTATACGACACTTAATTGATGACGGTATCCGGTGTGCAGAACATTGTCCATCATCCTCTACCATACACCAACATCCTCCATCATTCACCAACATCCTCCATCCATCCATTCACCAACATCCTCCATCCATCCATTCATCTTATTCATCCACCAACATCCTTCATCCTCAACCAACATCCTCTCACCATCCACAAACTTCCTCTCACCACCCTCCACCAACGACGACGACGTCTTCTTCTCAACTATTTTATAGTAGCTGCTGTTGTTGTAGACAATTGTTGTTGTTGCTGCTGCTTATATTTGCATGAACAGTGGAAATAATTAATCCATCGTTTTGTACTACGTTCGCCTCTCGTAATTGCATGAAATTTCATTGTAATTACATGTGGTCAGTGGGCGTCCGTCTGTCTGGCTGCCTGCCTGCCTGTCTGTCTTTCTGAGGCATGAGAAACGATTTGTTGCTCTCGTTGGAAACTAATGAATGGCTATTGTAGAGCCTTTGCTATGG
Source organism: Coelopa frigida (assembly GCA_017309665.1). Lineage (NCBI taxonomy): Eukaryota > Metazoa > Arthropoda > Insecta > Diptera > Coelopidae > Coelopa > Coelopa frigida. The sequence continues at coordinate 22,623,952 of CM029565.1, read as the reverse complement.
GAATCTTTTTGTCCACCAGGTGACCTCAAACGAGGTTCGTTTTCATTCAGAGATCAAGGAATTTCTGATGAAAACTTTTCGACGTAGCTTAATTTGTATGTTTGGTATTGGAATCTCTTGAACTTTTGAGTAAAAGATTTGAGAAGAACAGGAGTCCAAGAGCAGGGAAACTCATAGACTGCGCGAAGTCTTTCGAAAATTCTGTGAAAGTTCATTATTTCCCAGTATATAAACCCAGTATAAAAAACGAGAGTTGTCGCGACGAAAAACGAAAGATTTAGGAGACCAATGCGACATCCTGTCGGATTTCACACAAATCGCCAACATACACAAAGTGTTTCACAACGACCAGGTCCATGATTTTACCACTGATTTAGGATGGACACAAATTCCACAACTTGTCACACATGATGTGCTCCCGCTGGCGCCTGCACGCATTACGCACCATTTTGCCGTCGCCAGCCAGCTGTCTGTCTGTCTGTCGACGCGCCTGTCTATGTCAGCACTAGGCTTAACATATTGGAAATGGGTGTTAATGCGAGTTGACAACTTTTCACACCGGCCTCAGAGCAGTCGTGGTCCGTGAAAGTGAATGGTTGCCGTGTATCTTTCTGTCTGTCCGTATGCCTGTCTGTCTCTCGTCTGTTTCTCTGTCTGTCTCTCTGTCTGTTCGTCTGTCTCTCTATCTGTTCCCCCTTTCCCCGATGTTCGCATTGTGCAACCGCAGATTCGGTTACACTCCAAGCTGTGGTGTCGAATTTTGTGAGATGCTTGTACGGATGCCCCTGCCGTCGCTTGGCCGAAGCTTGTCTTAACACTCGACCTACCGTCATGAAGCAGCATGTAGCACTCAAACGAAACATTCATACAAGCCCAGGAGCTGCAACGACCCAATTGGTGCCTGGTCTGTTCAGGTGTTGTCGGGTTAAGGCTGCCGGAAAGAATCCCGAGTCGGTGGGAATCGATCGATCGCTACCGCCACCATCCATGTTGTGGTCTGACAGGATGCTCGATGTGCCGAGCACTTGAGTTGTTCGCAGTGAAGTCGGTAATACGAGAGGAGCCACAACATGCGGGCCACAATGAACTACCAGATGGTGCAAGTTGTATTGGCCGACTATTTTATATTGTTGGGGTCTCCCTTGAGACTCTCTTATTCTATCCAAGTTGGAGACTCCCTTTTTCTATCCAAGAAGATTCTCCAACCTCCAGTCATTTCCCTTCGCTCACGAGAAACTTAGGACAACACTTCGGAGTCAGAGGTTCATCTTATTAGAGAGAGAGAGATTTCTCCCAATGATCGTTTGTTTTTAGACGCGCCCACTTTACGGAGTCTGAGTAACGGTCAACTGAAAGACAGCCAGACCGTCCCCATAGACAGACAGACAGACAGTCAAACAGACCGACCCACAGACAGACTAAACGACAGATAGCCAGCCAAATGGCGAGAGAAAGAGAGCGGGAGAGAGAAATGTCGGTCAGAGAACACTTGGCCGAGGCCATAAAACATAAAACGCCAATGGTTGTGACCTAAAATTTCGCACCGTTAAAAACCACAACAACTTTTCATTTTTATGCCCTCACCGATCTTCGCCGCGATCCCGAGGGCGGGGAGACGATCTTTCTGCGGTTTTTGCTCATTTTATTTTTGTTGGTTTTTTTTTACAAAACTAATTAATTTCATTATACTTGATCATAAATCATGGTACAATATTTTTATTGTTTTCCATTTGTTTGTTTGTCTATGTTTTTCGACAAATTACAATTTACATGAGTTTCCTACTGGAGGAAGATTTCTCATCAGTGGCTTAGAGTTGAAGTCGATGTCGTTGTCGGCGATTGGATTCTGTCTGGTGGTAGTGGGTTTTCTTGTTGTTGTTATTGTCATAGCTGCTAGGATTGACTTATTTCCCAGTGCTGTATGTGTGTGTGTGGACCGCATTAGATTCAAATGTGGCCAACAATGCGTCCGGATAATTATGATTAATGGACCACGGCCGGCTGTGGCTTCGACCACGAATCGCTATTGGCCATTGGCCACAAGAGCCCAGTCGACAACTCAGCCGCGTTTTCGCCACTGCGAACCCACAAGCGAGCCAAAGCGAAACGAATCGAATCAAATCGAGAATATTTGCATAAAAATGAATGACTCCTAATGACTGTTTAAGCTGACGATGGAGTCGGATGGAGGTTGTCATCGTCATCGTCGCCGTCGTCGTCGCGGGAACGGGTTTTGCCCGATGAGATGGACATGGTTAGACATACATTTATAAATACATACATACATAATACAGCAGTTTATGGCTTTGGGACCAAATTGAATCCATCACCATTATCACCATCATTACATGAATGTTATGGGCTCTGCTACTGATAATTGAGTTCGCCGTCAGTTGGACATGCTCTTCGATGGATGTTATTGAGATCATTTCCGTGCGAGCGAACGATCGTCTTCCTGGTTCCCTCGATTCTGACTGCATGGGTTTCTTCGACTCCGACTCCTTGGGTTCCTTCGACTCCGTCTCCTTGGATCCGGTGATCTCGGGTCGCCACGAACAACGGCGAGAAGCGTGAGATGTTTATTGAATTCTCTCTCTCTCCCTTTGGAGTCGCCGTCGCACGCCTCCGGTTGACACTTGCTACACATTTCCTCCGCTGAGTCCCGCCCTTCCTCGGTCAGAGCCAAGGTCTGCGAGTTCAACGCCGCAAGTTGGCCGAGATCCGAGTGTCGGCCATAGTAATTTATTTATTTATTATTCTTTGCTGGCGTTTTCAACTCAATTCAGTCACGGCCTCGCTTTCGATTGGCACTCGATTTGTAGCGCATCCGCTGTCGCTGCCACAGCCTGCGTTGGCTGCGACGCTGCGTCGATGGTCGACCATGCGATAGTTGCTCCGATTCGCTGTGATGCCAGGTCAAAGACCTATCCTAGATTTGCAGATCTTGTTGTTGCTGCTGCTCTGTAGTCGTCTTAGGTCTTGCTCTGCCTTATGCTGTTGTTCTTATTGTTGTTTTATTTAACGTTGTTTTACTTATTGTTGTTTTATTTATTGCTGTTTTTGTTGTTGTTTAACGCGATTCCATCCATCCGCCAGTTGTGCAATCGGCGAGCTTTTCTTTTCTTCAACTTTATTTATGAAATCATTAAAATATACAGTTACAGTAGATCGAGTCGGTCTCTTGGCCTCAAGGGCCAGAGGGCAAAGGGGGTAACGACGAGTTTGTTGTTGTTTTTATTTGTTTTTTTTCCATGCGGCGTCATTTGCCAAAATTGCGAATGCCATAAAAGTCAGGCCAATAAAAGACTGTGGGTTGAACCACCGAAACTTTTCCCTCTTCATTCATCACTCGACGGCAGTCAGTCATTAGCGCCCGGAGAGTGTCGGCCAGGTCGACCTGCTGCACGCTACTCGCCATCGGGTTCGGGTCAAAACAACAACAACATCTATATTCTCGGATAAACCTCACTCCAAGCTCCCTCTGGCCACTCTGTCATTTCAGTTCAATAGCAATTAGCAAAAAAAAGTCCAGGTTCAAAGCTTCCGAACCGTGGTTCGCGTCGAGGTCGAGTTCAAGCGATGACTTATGGAAGCAGGTCTCCAACGTCAATATTGACGTCGTCGTCACGGCTGAGGACCCCCGAGGGTCTCATCTGCCGACGATGGACATCCTCCAGCTTCGGATGTCGGTTGATCCCGAGGCTGCAGATAACTGATGATGTACCAGGAGCTCATGACACGCTGTACAGCAGAAGCTGACAGGGCTGCCGTTGCCTCTGTTCATACTCAGGCGGCGAATGAGATCGTCACTGGAGCGCAAAAAAGTTAATGAGTCTTTGGCATGAAATCCCAACGTTCGTCTCTCGTTGGTTGGAAATAGCATATGTATGCAAATTTTTTCCGCAATTCTCGGCCATTCATTTCGACGTCTCGTCTCGAAACTTTTTATTTTTGGTTGGAAGGAAGGGAGTTTAGTGTTTTCATTAGTTTTTATAAAAACTGTAGTTTTTTTACCCTTATTCCCTAGGTTTCTGAACAAAATTTGTGAAGAATAATCCAAAGTAATACAGTAATTACAATAAATTATAGTACAAAGACAACGAGATTTTTCGGAATTATCATGCAAATTAAGTAGAATTAAATTCCCATTAACATCGGGCCGTTTGAAACATTTAAATTCAAATGTATATGGCACATATTAGCGACATTTGAAACGCTAATGGGTTGACCTGGCTAACGAATTGTCTGAGCAAAGTATAATTCCCAATAATCTCCTGAGAATTTCCGCAAAGAATTCGCCATCTCGACATCGTCATGGACGTCGTAGAGGTGGCTAATGGTTCTTTGCCAATTAGTTCGCTGAACCCCACAAGATGATGAACTCGTTGAGATTTTCGCGATATATACTTTGTGTAAAAACGTCCGACAATTTGGCAAAAAAAAAAAAAACGTTCCTTGTACATATGTTCGAGATGTTCGTAATTAGCATTTTATCAGTATCTCATCTGATAATCGCACATAAATATTTATGTTTTCTGTTTCGAAAATGAAAACAGTTTTAACGACTTAATTACGGCTCTCCGAACTGCGGTCGACTTGGCCCTGATGGAATGGAATGGGTCGGGATCGGGATTCGAGCTGTGGAAATCGGGCCTAAACTCGGTTGCGTGTGTGGGGACGGCGACTGATGCTGCTGGAGTGATGCATGAATGAGTGAACAAATGGGTGAGGGAATGAATGAATGAATGGGTGAATGAGTGAGTGAATGAATGAAGGGATGAGTTAATGAATGGATGTGTGAATGAAGGGATGAATGAATGGTAGAATGAATGGTGAAGGAATGGTAGAATGATTGGGTGAATGAATGGAAATGAATGAAATCGAGTCCATTATGATGTTCGAGACGATCGCTTCCCAAATTCTTACTCTTTTCGGGATTCCTCACTCTCTCTCTCTCACACTTTGTCGTTGTCGCCCTCTTCCACTCGCACGTTATTATAATGGGCTAGTCGGATCGGATCCGATCGGAACCGGGTATATCGTGGGAAATGATCGGGTCCATTGCGATGAGATTCGTATGCAAATGGACCGGGGCCAGATCAGCCAGCGTCAATTTGTATAATCGCCTTTCGCAGAGTAAACAATAAATTTTGAACATTTGCATAAATTACAATCGCCGGCGGAGTCGATGGAGTCGACGCCTTAGGAAAATCAATTTCGAACTCAATTTATGCGGCTTCGGATGTCTTCGGATGCCACATTAAAATCAAAAGACATCACCATATGTGAGCGTGACCGACGCCTCGAAGCATCGTTCGGATATCACCGCTACCTTCAGACATCATCCGATGATATGGATGAGTTTCACTCTTTTGTCTCACTCTCTCTCTCTCTCGCGGTTCCCGCTGTCTCTCACTTCCCGCTGTCGTCGTCTGGCGCTCCGCATTTGGCCTTTTGCCCATTTGCAGATTTTGTGAACTCGCGCGCAACCATAAAAGGAACACGACTCACGTAACAAGGTCGCGAGCGGTCGACGGCTGCGGCGGCGATCGTTTCGAGTTATCAGCGGGCCGCGGCAGCAGATCCGGGTGCTGGGCCACATATCGCACCACGACGTCGTCGTTGTCCACGTTCACATTTAATTCGACAGAAACTCGTTTAATTGCCCGGACAGACAGATATACCGTCATATAGACAAATATACAATCATACAGATAAATATACCGCCATACAAACAAATATATACGATCATACAAACAAATATATACGATCATACTGAAAAATATATACGATCATACAATCAAATATACTGTCGCACAAACAAAAATACCGTCATCAGGACAGAGAGAGAGACAAACCGACAGACAGACGGAGGTCATTGTTGTGCCAAGCGTTCGATATGTATGTCAACAATTATCGAAAACTCACTTGTGTTAGCGAAACAAAAGAAACCGCTATCGATCGGTCGATCGAATCGAAACAATATTCATTGAATGAATTTCTAAGGCCACATTCCAGGGCGTATGAGGCAAGACTTCTTGTCCTCTCTATATCTCTCTCACACCTTCTCCTTCCTCTCTATCTCTCTTCACCTTCTCTATATCTTCACTAACTCCTTCCCCCTCTCTCGTTTTCGTTCGAAGCCGATGAATGAACATGAAATCAGACGACGTCGCCCAAGGGTCGGCTTTGTCGAATCGCAAATCTGAGATCATCCTGAATGTCAATGTCCGGGGTCAAAGACATCGGGACTTAACATAGAGTGAGAGAATTTTCAGCTGACTCTAGGTGAGACAGATAGATTGGAATGTGCTTCAATTGAAGCCAGAGAAATATTTTTATAAAGGTTCCTCTTTGAGATTGAATACGAAGTGATTGAAGAATATAATTTGTATATTAGCTCCTTTGACATCATCATCATGAGTCTCTCACTTAATAATAACTCACTTAAAATAAGACTTAATAAAACTAATTATTTGAACGTCGACTTGTTCCGAAATATGTTAACCAAAGATTCCTGAATCTATTGATTGTATTCCTATTCTCAGTGATTGTTTTCCTTTTCTAATTGATTTTATTCCTATTCTCATTGATTGTTTTCCTATTTTCATTGATTGTTTTCTTATTCCTTTCGATTTCCTATTCCAATTGATGGTTTTTTTAATTCTCTTGATTTCCTATTCCTTTTGATTTCTCTTGATTGTATCACTATTCCCTTTGATCGTATTACTATTTCCTTTGATTATTTCTTTTTTTCATTGTTATCCCAGACATACATTCCGATTAAATCCGACTCACACACTTCTCATGTATATTCCACAGATTTAAACGCGTCGGAAAATGCCAACGATCGTGCTTGGTTTAGTGGCCAATCAGTGGTGAAGACAGTGTGCTATTATCATTGTTGTTGTTAGTTGTTGTTGCTAGAAGGCAACAGCACAAGGAGCAGAAGCTGCAACAGCAACAACAACAACAACGACGACGACTGATTGGACGTTGGCGGCGGCGAGCGATGAGAGATTGAAAATTATTGCACGTTCGATGCGTTAGCGCCACTCAATGATTGCGATCAGTAGCTAACAGCAAGTAGTAGTACCAACAACAACAACAACAATAAGAACAATAACACGATAGTAACAAGTAACAAACAAACAACAAGTAGAAGAACACTAATAATAATAATAACAACAACAACGCCAATCGATAAAAACAATTCGAAATCAATTGCAAATAATTCGAAAATTATCGCAATCAACAGCAATCGAAATCAAAATATTGCTGCTCATAAAACAAATTGCCGCCGAGGGCGCAACAGCAACAGCAGCGACCGGAATAGAATAGAGGACGAGACGGTGGCAGCGACGGCAGCAGCAACATCCAATTGTCGAGAATAATGCTATAATGAATAGCAGCCAATTGCAACACCATCAACAGCAACAACTGCAACAACGACAGCAACAATTGCAACAACAGCAACACGAACGGCACAATAGCAAACCACAGCAACAACAACAAACGCAAAAACAACTCCAACCACAGCAGCAACAGCAGCAACCGCAAAAACAATCTCAATTATCGACAGTGGCAGCTGCAACAGCCCAGCAGCAACAACAGCTTCAGCAGCAGAAACAAAAACATCAGTCAATCGGCGATCACCAGCACTCGCATCAGTTGCCGACCGCGCATCAACATCTGCAGCTTCATCCCCACCAGCAACAACAGCAGCAACCGGATCTAACAGCAGCAGCGATAGCGAGAGCCGGAGTCGGAGCGTCAACAGCGGCTGCCGTGGCGGCCTCGATGGTGGTGAAGAAGCAGCCAGCATCGGCCGGCAATCATTCCGTCGGTGTCGGTGTTGGCGCCGGTGTCATGCAGCAGCGTGCGAATGGCAAACTGTCGGCGCCCATGGCCCCGCTGTCGGTTGCAGCGGCTGCGGCCGCCGCAGCAGCAGCCGCTGCCGCCCATCAGGTGAATCATGTGGTGGTCGGTGGTGGCAGCGGAGGAGGCGGCGGAGTCGGCAGCGGTGGCGGTGGCAGCGTCGGGACGGCACCTGACGCCCGGGCGAAGCAGGTGCTCAAGGAGGCTGTCGATGCGGTCGTGAACAGCTTTGCGAAGCACACGCAAGGATACGGACGAGGTGAGTGCGGTACATGAGATGATTTTCACACAATGTCCCTGGGGGGAGGCAAAAAAAAAGATATCGTTCTCGTAGCTGGGGTTGTGGATGGGATTCAGTCGATGGCTTCCGATCGATTGAAGACGATGAAGAAGAAAACGCTCATCAGCAAGAAGAGCAAAGCAAAGAGTTCATAAATCAGAAGATCCGGAGGGCGGAAGTCATTCGGGAGCCAGTCGCATGATTGGGGATGGTGATCAGTGATCATGGTCAAGATGGCCATGAAGCAAGTGATCATACGAGCTTCTTGGCCAAATGTCAATTCTTGATGGGTTACAATGATTGGTTTCACAAATCTCTTCTCAACATCCTCCTGCATCCCATGGAACGAACGGAGGCGGAGACTCTAACGAAGAAAAAAAAGGTGTAGAAGAATGCGGTTAACGTCAGACACAGGGCGATAAATTTAGGCGAACGAGGGCCGTGTTTTTCCAAAAATATGGTCTATAAAAGTGAAGGGTTCTCCTGGGTTCGGCTCGGCTCGGTTTGGTTCGGTTTGGTCTTTTTCGCTTCGCTTTGTTTCGTTTCGGTAGTTCGACGAGTTCTGCTCTGCGGCGAGAGCGAAATGAAGAATTAGCGAGTTGCGAAATGAATTATCTCTCGAGGGTGAGGAGGGGTTCGCACCATGCCAAGGGGGCGGGGCAGAGGGAGGCGAGAATGCAAAATACCGAAGGCAGCGGTCGCGAAACAGACGATCGCGGGCCCACTGTGCGAGTCGCAGGGTGTGATAAATTATTTTGCAAATTTTCGCAAAAAGAAAGTTTCCTCTCTCGACTCTCGGCACTCGGCTGCAATTAAAATAATTAAAAGTCATCCTCAATCATTTAAAAATCATTTACAGTTATGCGCCGGCCAAGGAGCCGAAGACTTCTTCACTCCTCCTCCTCCTTCGTTTTGTCCTGCTGTTGTTCTTCTCTTTTCTTACCTTCTCTTCTCTTTCCTTCTCCTCTTTTTCCTATACTCCCTTCTCTTCCCTCTACTCCCTTCTCTTTCCATTTCTTTTCTTCACTTCACATCTCACCAATCTCTTCGTTTCGTCGTTGTTTTTTTTCCATTCTTGTTGTCGAACCAATCGAATCGACGTTCAGAGTGCGCGAAACCTGCGAAGTCGCTGGACCATGGTTGGATCGAAGAGGGGTGAGGAGAAGGGACAAGAGAGGGGGCTGGTCATGGGCGGCACAGGGGGGCGAACCATCCGGCAGTGGGTTAAAATGCGTTCCCTTGTCAATTTATCAAATCGCCGGAGAGTTTAATGTGTGTGACGCCTTATCCTTGTCGCCACAATGTCCAACGCATGTCGTTCCTGTTGTCGTTATTGTTGTTGTTCTTGTCGTCATCGTCATTCTTGTTGTTGTCGTCATTCTTGTCGTTGTTGTTGTCGTCATTCATGTGTTGCTCTTGCAGTTGTTTCGTTTTTGTTGTTCTTCTCATTGCCGTTGATTGTCGGTTTGGGAGGAAAAGTAAATTTCACTTCTGTCGAATCGAGCCGCGATAAGAGCGAAAGAGTTATTAGGTGCGCCGGGCATGGCGTTGCCAGACTGCGGAAACCGCAAGTCGCGACGACGACGAACTGGTCCAGACGACGAAAAATAAAATGAATATGGAGGGAGGATAGACACAGACAGACGGACGGACGGACAGACCAAGTTTTCGACATGAAGCGGATCATGAAAAGCGTGTTGGCCGATTTTCCCGACACGCCGAAATCCCGATGCAGGTCGTAGTAGACATTCCACGGTCCCCGATCTATCGGACATGTGTGCTGTCCATGTTCATGTCTATGTCCACAAATTCACAACCAAATCGTGGCCGCTGTCGTTGTCGACCGCTTGTACGTTTCCCGTGGCTCGTCCTTCGCCAATTCGACCCACGGTCTGTCTGAGTGTCGGTCTGTCTGTCGTCTGTCTGTTGGTCTGTCTGTTCGGTAAACTGTCAGTCAGACAGACAGTCAGTTGGCGTTGCGAAATATTAATGCATCCGATGACCAGGCGAATTCGGACTCACTCACTTTCTAGAGTCGTCGTTTCCGACTCCAACGTCCCCAACTCCATCGCCCCTGACTCCATCGTTTCCGTCTCCATCGTTTCCCAACTCAACCTCCATCGTCATCATCGTGGCCCATCTCGGTTAATGGAAGTCCCGGACGCAGGAGCCCATTAAGAATAACTTTCTTCTCGCTCGACAATTAATCGCAATCTCATCGCTGATGAGGCGCATCGAGATCTGCAAAAATTCGCCTTCATCGTCGTCATCGTCGTCGTCATCGTCGACTTCATCAGCCGTCGGGAAGGAACGATGGATGGATGGAAGAAGCATCGAAGAAAGTTGGCGTTGGCCATTTAGGTCTTCATTCCACCCTCCTCCTCTTTCCCTCCATGCCATTAAATCCTTCATGGTCTTTCCATTTACATATGTCTACATGTAAAGGACTCAACATCAACTCATCGAAAACTGGTGTCGATGGAAGTAGATATCTGCGATCAGGAAAATATATGTATGTAAACCAGTCTTGGCGTTGTACATACATACATATATATGTCCACGTTTAGAAGAAAGTCATTTTTCATAGAAGCGTCTGGCTATCTAATGGCGAACATGATATCTACTAGTCGAGCCTGTCGGAGGGCGGACTCATGCATCACTGCCTGCTGTCTGTCGAGGATCAGGAAGCGATTAACGAGGTGCTGGCATCGAAACACGTTTGCGGAATTTTCGATTTATTATTATGCGACGAACGGTGACAGATTCGGAGACGACGACGACGTCCCTTGAGTTGTGGCTTCAGATGCCATCGACCGATTTCCGTTCGCCTGATCGACGGATCAGTTACGATATGTGGAATATGTGAAAGACGGGATTTATGAAAGCCAACGCCATTGTATATCAATTGTGGACGTCGATGCAATTGCGATCGTGTCTACGCTAGACATTATCCATTATCCATCGTAGTCCATGTTAATCTATGAAGTCTCCTTTCACTCCTCCAATCGAACGCATTCCTTCGTTTCATTCAACGACTTTTCTATTTTCCCACTTCTGTTCACCATTCTTTGAACCACAGAAAAGCTGGAAACATCCTCCCTTGACTCCCAGACACCTGAATGAACACCATTACCGGTGGACATCGGCATCGGGATCCACGGGTTAATGACAAAAATTAGTTGGATTTCTTGCAATCCTTCATTTTTCAATCGGCCATCGCCATTCAACCACAGACATTTGAATGCCGTACGGATGGATGGATAGCTGCGAAACTTTGGACACAATGCGAAACTCATGGGGCGGCTGCAACGATGACGAATCGCCGGTTCAAAGGATAAGACCATTTATCAGCGAGATGCTTACGAGGCCGAACGTGTTTCTTTTGACCAGTCGACTGATGGTGAATTGACTAACTGATTGACTGACTGATGGACTGATGGGCGAACTAACTGATGGACGGACTGACTGATGGACGGACTGATTGAGTGAAGGCGACGGCGATTGTGTTGTCGATGGCCAGGGTACGCATGACGGGGCTCAAAAAGTGGCCGATGCGGTGTCAATCACGGACACAAATAGATTTCGACGCAGACGCCGGCTGCGCAGCGAGTCCAAATCAGGAAAGTCTGACTCAGCTGGAACTGGCACTGGCCAGGACAAAGAGCCTCGTAGGCGATGGTCATTCACACCGGATCCATCGAACTAAGAAGTTCGAGGAATCGGCGGCGAGTTCGGCATCCAGAAACAAGTTGAAGTTGTGTTGTTTCTGAAGATATGTTGGTGCTTCAGAGTATTAGATTCCACCTCACCATCGTTAGGACGGGGAGTCACAAAAGAACCTAACTCATACTGAACTCGACCTTGGTTACTATGAAATTGTGAGAGCGAGAACGAAAAAGTCAAACAAACAAAAGACTCAAGTAACAAACTCACCTGAGGTCATTACATTCATCTGTTATTTCTAATGATTGCTCGTTTCTCTCGGCGCCTCTTCATAACAATGGGTCGATTAATTTCTAATTGATTAATCCAAAAGCTGTGGTGAGTCGTGTGTCTATCGCACGATCTTCCCCACTGTGCGAACGCCACTTGGCCACTGAAATTTTCGACTCTGGTTTGAACTCAAAATCTAATTAGTTGGGCAAACATTTGCGCACGCATAGGCGACTTCACATGCAGGTGCCACAATTCGACGTCCGAAGTTTCCGGGAATCGCCAGCAGGAGCTCCCTGAAGTCAGGCGTAAAAAGACAGCGTCGACTGGTGACGGAGTCAAATATTTCTCACATCATCGCCACTTTGGGAGAGTCTCAAAGCAAACCGATCGTTCGGATTGAGAAACCTTTCGAATTTGTCGCATTTTGTTCTTAGGATTCTTAAGATTTTCCAATCGATGAACTCGGTTCGTTCTCAGCCCGATCATCAAGTGTAAGTTGGACGATCGTGCTCACAAATTGTAAGTTGGAAAATCAGCTTCCCAGTGAAGTTCTCCATTAGACAAACATTTTAATAGACTTCTGCGTACTTTCGAATAGTTTCGCATATTAACTTCATCGCATCCCGAGATGTCTGCGGAAATTCCATGGAGTATCCATGGAGGCATCTCGAATGTGCAGCCATTTCACTCCATGCCATGCACGTCTAAGTGGTGTGGCGCCAAGCGAAGCCACCAAGTCCAAGTCTCGCGTGTCTGCAACGACAGGAGCAGGAGCCGCCATGGATGAGGATGAGGCGAAGCCAAGACGCATGGACGCACTCTTCATTCATGCTTCGAACTCTGTCTCTTTATCCTTGTTGTTTTTGTTGTCTTGGTTATTGTTGTTTTGTCATTGTTGTTATCGGCCTTGTTGTTGTTGTCGTAGTTGTTGTTGTTGTTGTTGTTATTTCTGTCGTCGTCGTTGCAGTTGTCGCGCCGTCTTCGTCGCCGATTTGAAGTTGATTCTTTTTGACAGCAGTTGGCAGCAATTTGTGCGTCTCCTCTTGTCGCAAAAATAACAATAGTTATAACAATAACATCAATAGTAATAGCAATAACAACAACAATGGTAATAGCAATAGCAAGGATAGTAATAGCAATAACAACAACATAGTAATAGCAAAAACAACAATAGTAATAACAATAACCACAATAGTAATAATAACAACACTAATAAAAAAACAACAATAATAGCCAACGACAACATCGCCGTCGTAAAAAACAGGTGCTTCTGCAATGTTTGCAGCCAAGTCAAGTGGCAACTCTGTGGTCAACTAGTCGCCAGCCACCGAGGAGAGCTGCTCCGAGGTGCTCTCTGTCTGTCGACATCGATTATTGTTACTTGTTGGGCTTCGATTGCGTCAGACTTAGCAACAGAGAGTTAGCCAGAGTCACAGACTTAGGCACAGACTCAACTAGAGACCCAGGCTTAGGCACAGACTCAGATTCAGTCACAGAGTCGATGCGGTCTTTGGACATTTCAACGCTTCTCGATTGGTTCAAAACTCCATGGGTGACTTTGAGTAGTTCCTCTTTGGTATGAGGACATATTCAAATACTTCAATGTATAGATTTCGAATACTTCTATCGATAGATGCCCAACACTTTCATGGCTCGAAGTCGTCGAATTAGTTGGTCTCTCATGAAAATTAGTTCTATCCCATAGGATACTCCATAGTTTACCTCTTCGGTTATGTCTTTATAGTTTTCTTCTTCGCTTATTTCTCCATGATTTCCCTCTGCAATTATTTCCCTTCTTCAGCGCAAATTAAACAATAGTCACAAGATCCTCTAAATACCCCATCCCATTAATCCAATGGTACATCCCCAGACCGATGACTACCAATTACTTCCGAAGGTTTATAAACCCATGAGTCCACGACTTCTCCACGCCTCGCCACATTCGTTAGGAAAATACACACATTGCTCGATCTGGCGTCGCCTCAGGAATCGAGATGCGTGGATTCCACTGGAAGTTGATTAATAATCCCAAGTGGGTACCAGAGGAAGCAGAACAGAGCTGAGACCCAGGCGAGTACAAGTCGCACTTTATGCTAACCATTGGCTATATCTTTCTATCTCCTTCAACTATTTCCTTCACTTCTGTCTCTGTCTCCTTCCACTATATCTCTCTTTCCTTCACCTCCATCTCTATCGCCTTCACCTCTTCGAGTCCTCTGGCTTGCTGATTTTATTGTTAGACTTGAGTCTCTGCAGAAGCTGTCCTCAGATCTCGACGCGATGTTGATACTTAAATATCATAACCGCTTAATCAGTGTTCGCTCGCGGAAGGAAAACCAAGAGAGGGTTTGTGTGTGTGCGTATGTGTGAAGGGGTGTGGGGGGTAGCGGAGGCGGTTGTCGTTAGATCCTTCGCCCGGTTTTAGTGACCGGCTGCAGCTTTGGCTTTGGCACCGAGGAGGCCGACACTGGAGATGTTGCGTTATAATAAAGACTTTAGTATTTTTATTGTGTCTATCTGTTTGTTGTTGTGCCTGTAGTAGTTTGTTTGCAAAATTAATGGCGACATTTGAGTGTGTGTGTGTTTGTGTCACATCATTTACACGTGTGTGGCGCTGGATACCTCTATCTCTCTCTTTCGCTCTCTCTAGTTCTCTCGCTCTTTACTTATCCTCCTGTTCGGTTGAGTTTAGTTGGGAATGATCGGGATGTTGGGGTGTAGGTGGGTGTGATATGGCATGGGTTTGTGAGGTATGGTGTGGGGTTTTTTGGTGTGGTGGGGTATGGTATGGTGGGATATGGTGTGCTTAGATTAGGTGAGGTGGGATTCTATATACTGAGGTAGACCTCATCGTGTTCGACCCTTGTCGAGCTGGAGGCATAAACAATGAATCACTTTATTAGTTATATTTCGAGTTCGAGAACAATATATGCAACAATAACAAAAATAATGAAAATAACAACAATAATAACAATAACAACAATAATAAAGAAAACCAAAAATAATGACAATAACAACAATAATGATAATTAAAAACAATTATAACAAAGCCAACAGTAACAAAAATAATAACGATAACAAAAATAACAGAAATAATAACAATAAAAAAAAACAACAACAAAATCGGTGTGACGGCAACACCTCGAAAGTAGTTAAAATGCACTCGAAGAAGAAGATGTTGTTGTTATTGTTGTTGTTGTTGCTGTTCTGGTTGTTGATGATGCTATTGTTGTTATTACCCTTATTGTTGTTGTTGTTATTATTGTTGTTATTGTTATTACTCTTGTTGTTATTGCTCCTGTTGTTGTTCTTGTTATTATTTCTGTTGTTTTTATTATTTGTGTTGTTTTTATTATTGTTCCTGTTGTTGTTGCTCTTTCACTGTTTTCATTTTCCCGTTTCTCGCCAACACTTCGCATTTCCTCATTGCGAATTCACAGTTTAATGCTCGGACGCCTTCCCTCGGCCCGATCGACGTCCCGCTTTCGGGCCAGGAACCGGCTTCAACTCTTCCTCTCCACTTCTCGGCACCGCTCTCTTTCCTCTCCCACTCCTCAAGACGATGCGATGCGATGAGAAGCGCGACAACGGTCTAATCTCTCGCCGAAAGCCAGTCAGCCACGATCTCGCCCCACGTCTCCTCTTCCAACGCCTTCGCCCCAACGACCAACTGTTCGACCAAACGACCGACAGATCGACGAAGCGTGTGCAGATAATCTCCGCCTGAGTCGAGCGCCGTCGACGACTTGTTCCGCACCCCGTCTCGTTCCCTCCTCCGTCTTTCGATTCCTCCTTCGTTCCTTGCTCCAACTCTGCAAATAAGTCCAAATACATACAAATTGAGTGCCACCAATTGGCCGAAGCGGTGGGGATGAAGCAATCTTCACCGGACGTGAGATGGCTCTCTCTCTTTTCGATCGTTGTCTCTTTCTACCGGTCGTTCTCTGTTTCTCTTTTTTTGCGCTATGTTATTTTTTCCTCCTAAATCCCTTTCACCCCTCTTCTCTTCTCACTCCCTCTCGCTCCTTGCTCTCTCCTCACTCCCTCTCGCTCATTTTCTCTCCTCATTCGCTCTCTCCATTCTTTTATCCTCACTTCCTCTCTCTCGGAATCTCTCTCTTTCTCCATCTCAGTCAACGCGGAATTTACTGAACGGTTGGAAAATCGCGTCCACCTCGCGTGCCGCGTCCAATGTGACGATGTGGCAACACTGGCCACTGTCCACCATCGATGCCAACCACTCTGGCAACCGTGCGTCGGAGGCGATGGCGTAGGATCGGAGCGGCTCCAACGGGGCAGCCAACATTTTCATAACTTGTTCGATTCGATTCGATTCCGCGAGTGAGTGCGTTCGGTGGGCGTGGCAGAGCGAGGGGCGATGAGCGGTCAGAACGACGACGACGACCAGGGCGATACTCACGCAGCTGGAGACACACGCAGGTTGGAATTAATGCGCTGCCACCAGCGGCTGCTTCGGCATCGGCGCCGTGCGTGTGCGATCGTCTGTCCGTCTGTCCTCAGATCTGTCCGTCCATCCTTCTGTTCTGTGGTCTGTCAGTCTGTCTGTCCGGCGGTTCATTCGTCTGTTCGGCCGTCCGTCCGCCTGTCTGTGTATGTGTTTGTTGAAGTGCCATTACGCCTACATGACCACCGCACAGCATCCACAGCCACGATCTAGCCATCCGTCCCGCAATCTAACGAATGCAAATCTGGCTCCGGTCGCGCGCAGCACAAAATATGTTAATGACTTCATTTAAGACCAGACTCCGACTCCGGGCTCGGACTCGGGCCGACTTCAGGCTGAAGTTGGGAACGGGGCACCAACAATAACAATAACAACAACGACAAGTAGAAGAAGAGCGTCTGCGATACGGCAAATAAAATATATTTTTTGCGAAAAGCAAGTCAAAAAAAAAAGGAGTTTATGAAATATCTACAAGTACCGCTAAAGCAGGAACGGGTTCCCAGCCAGACAGCACGGGGATGATTTCGCCAGCCGGGACGAAGTGGAACGGGATGGGCCTTTAATGGCCGCCAGAGAGATGCGGTTAATTTCATTTTGTTAGAAATTAATTGGTTTGGAAATGTTCAGCATTCTTAATTAATTTGTATGAATATCGAACGGAGCCTCCGTCCACATCGATTTTCTCCCGACTCGACCAACAAAATCGCAGTCGATCGGAGGAGTCGGAGTCGGACGATGCAGCTGGTAGAGTCTCGAGGAATGGACACGATCCGAGACGATGCCTACAGACTACAGAAGCTGCCACCTGCGAGGGCTTCGATTCGACCATGTTAAGGCTTCCATTCGAGGCAGTCGACTTTCTTCCCATCATAGAATCGATGAACAGAGAGAGAGAGTGGATGATGTTAAACTCCTTTCGTAGAGTCCTCCTATCATCCATGGTTCGGTCGTCTGTGGTCTGGAGAATGGAAACAACTACGACGATGATGACGACGACGATGTCGGCGCCGACAACAAGACAAACGTCGATCGTGCCCACCACGAAGACGAAGTTATGACAAAGTGTCCATGACTGCGATCTTTCACGCCATGTTTATAAAAATGTATAGGATTCTGCGAATTTTGCAACAATTGGTCGAACGACAGCGACAACAATGATGACAATGATGACGAGGACAACGGTGACGACGTCAGGGCGACTCGCATACTTGGGCGTGCTTTACAATTGCAATGCGTTGCAGGAAATGTTGTTGCTGGTTTAGTTTTAGCTCCTTTTGTTGTAGCTACTTTTGTTGTTGCTCCTCTTGTTGTTGCTCCTCTTGTTGTTGCTCTGGTTATTGTTGTCATCACCATGATTGTTGCGGTGTCATTGCGAATTCCTCATTGTTTTGCGTTCAGAAATTCATGTCGTTAAATGTAAGTTTTTCAAGATTTTCATCGTTTCCTCATGGAGTTTCTTGGAAAATCCCTCTTTTCTTACTTTTTCTACCCAACCATCTCTCGTCCTCTCTTTTCTCCGCTTGCGACTATTATCACGGCATGCCATAGAAGTGGAAAAACGACTCGCGTAAATGGAGTTTAAATGAAGTGTTAATTAGATTAGATCGCCGATGGAGAAAGGTCTACAGAAGCAAGAGCCGACAACAGGTAGAGAGCGATGAATGAAACTATTGGTATTAAGAAGAGATCTTCTCCACCCGAACTCAGATCGAAAAGATCGTGATATTTCATTGATGAGGATAATCCGAGGATAACAAGCAAGGGATGGAATGAATCGTGGCTCACGTCACAGATGTCGGCGGTGATGATGATGATGGGCATTTCTACCATCTCGTTGTGCAGTACATGAATATTAACATGAATATGTAGTTCAAGCACTACACATAAATTACACGCCCGTTTATATGCAAAACCATTTTCTAATATACTTACAAAAATAGTCCACGCTGGAACACAGCACTTAACACTTACCACTTGCGGTAGCCATGGCGACAACCTGTTCTTGCACCATCACTCGATCCCCCCCAACATTTCCTTCCCTCTTCACGATCTCATGGTTTCCAGATAATTACTCTGTTTCATAAAAATAAAAAAGCGACAGGTTGCATTTCTGCATACGCCGTAGCCACAGCAATGCATTTTATATTTATTAATATTATTAATAACCACGATGATTATGATGGTCGATAATAATAAAAATTGCTCCTAGGCCCCGAACAACATGTTGTGCATATGAATGATCGATATTGGAGCAACACGAACACGAGCTCTCGATGGTGAGGTGAAGGATGTGTGTGAGAGATGGCGAAAGACGAGAAAATATTAAAATTTCATCAGATATCGGGGAATGCAATGTTTCTTCTATAGTCTAGTAGATGAGGCAATTTCAGAAAATTGGAAATCCTTTATGATCTCCGGCAGGCGATCGATGGGACAGTCAGATAGACAGACAGACTTGAGGACAGGTTGATGTCCCGATGACGATCGAATGTATTTTTCTATGCTGTGAGAAATAGAATCTGCCATTAGCTGACCATGGATATATATCTTGTTTGTATCCTAAAAAAACTGTCGCCTTCTTTATTGATGGACAACTCGACTTAAACGATTATGATAGAATTGTATTTGATTCTGATTTTGTATTTATATTTGATCGAGTCGAAGACTTTTTTTCCCATTTCCCATTCCATATTCATCCAGAATTTGTCAACTTTTCGACAAGCAACTGGCGACAAAGTCCGAAATCTCGAAGACAAAAATCCCACAGTAAATCCGTGGACTTCTGTCAACGCTGCTCATGTCCCATTCCATTCCGTTTTGTCCTGTTCTTTCCTCTTCTTCCATCGATCTCGTGCAATCATAATTAGTGGTCATTAAAACATACCATTTAACAGCAGAACTATCCATTGCTGTAAGGTCCTGGATGGTGGAATGCATTTGGCTTGCACCGCTGGCCATCACGATGGATGTCGTTGTTGTCTGTTCTTACCATTGTTGTTGTAGTTACCATTGTTGTTGGCATTGTTGTTATTTTCATTGTTGTTATTTTCATTGTTGTTGTCGTCATCGATGTCGCATTGACGTCGTTGATGCATTCGCTGACGATCGTGTGCGCTGAATGCGAATGTTGCTGTCTCCTCCTTTCCCCCAAACGTCTGTCCGTCCACTCCTTGAAGCGACGGCCCTTCGACGGCAACGGCAGCGGCAGCAGCTCCCGGAGATGATGGACGATAACCGGGCTGACTTCGACTGCTTCTGCGCGACGACGACGTCGCCTTCACTCGGACATATCGATAAAAACTAATAAGCCAAGTCACTGCAACATGTTCGCCAGCGGACGAACTGAGGATGATGGGACAACAGCAAGTAGGAGTAGGAGAAGAAATGGGATGGGGTGGATTCAGTTGGGTTGGGTTGGGTTGGTGCGCGACGCGAGGCGAGGCGACGCGACTCAACCAAGGTAGATCCGTTTGAAAATAGTTGCACCAACAGGTTCCCAACTACCGAAGTATTTCATTTTTTACGACTATTCATCGGAGCCTCCCAGCAACGACGGATCAGCAGTTGCTTCAGCTCGAGCGAACGCGGGCTGACGTTTATTGCAAATCAACGCCGTACGTCGCATCAGCGTCTTGATCGTCGTCCAGATGATCGTCGTAGTCATCGTCATGATCGACGACGACGATCGATCGAACACCGGTCGAGTGACCACATCACATATTATGTAGATTAATTTATAAAGGAACTCATAACTTTTCCTTAATGTTCATCTCGGGAAATTTGCCTATAAATTAAAAATCAAATTCTTCGCGACAAACCTGCTCCAAGAATGCGTCTGGGAAGCTTTTCGAGTCCATTGGTTTTGAGAATGTTTAAGATGAGAATTTATATAGAGGGCCGTGGTAATGGTTAAAATTTCTGCTGGACCCCAATGTGAGGAATCTCCATAGAAATCTCCTAAAAGTTTGTCCCATTCTGACTCGAGGAACTCTGTCAATAATTGTTGAAAAAACTCCATTTGAGTTCGAATTTCATAACATTCAAAGGTATTCCTTTTGAAATTCTTTTTGGTAGACAGTAGTCAATGAAATTCTCCTTAATTCTCTATCACCTCATCCGTCATATATCATAACAATTAATTTTGAACTCACTCCAACCGTTGTCGACCCTCGCCATCGTAATTCGAAGCAACCACACTTGACCGTTTCAACCTATGTGACCTGATCCACCACAGGGTATGCGGACCGCCGGAGTGCGGTGGGAGCCGGATTGAGGCATTAATTTCGACGCCTTTTCATCTGACCGTTCATCCGCTCGTCCGTCTGTCCATACGTCCGTCCATTCATTTATCAGTCTGTCCATTCATTTCTCTCTCTGTCCATTTCTCCCTCGTCCGAAGGGCGTCGTCGTAAACCATTTGACACATTTTATGTCTTCGTCGACTGCGCGGTTCGCTCTTCCCCCTCTTCTTGACCATCGCCTCCTTCGCAACAGGTTGAAGTCCGCCAGGTCCTTGGCGGCATTTCAAGTGAGGCTCAAATTTATGGGCCGCCGAGCTCGACCCATGGGAACCCATTTCTCATAAGACACACGCGCTCGCTTCCTGTGGATTTTCGATTCAGAATTCGGTTTCGGTTGAGGACCCGACTTGAGAGCTGTGATCAGAGGGAGGGAGCTGGGGATCAGGGAGGGAAGCAGAGATCAGATGGATGGAGTTGGGGATGAATTGACTCGGACGGCTGGCGGTCATAATTGATCGATTGGATTAAATTAAAAATTTTTGTCACACGCTGCACGCGCGGCAAAACCGTTTGTTGTCTCTCTGCCGTCGTTGGGGCTGCCATTGTTGCTTGGGTTTGTTGGTATTGTTGTTGATGTTGGTTGTTGTTGTTGCTTTGAGGTTACTGTTTCTGTCCATTGTTGCTGTTGCAACAATAGATACGATCATAATGCATAATCACGCGGGGTCGCCTCGACCATGGAGCACAGCCGCCTGTGGCCAGTGGCCTGGGGCCTGTGGGCGAGAGACAACTTCCAACATCAACATCATCCACCAAACAGCGATGTCGCAACCTGTCCGTGGCTTTGTTTTGTTTTTGCCTTTGCCTTGCTTTGTCTCTCGCCGTCTTCTCCTCCCTCTCTCCCCGGCCTTCTTTCCATATCTCCTCTCCCGGCCGTCTTTCTCTCTCTCCTCTCTCCCGTCCGTTTCCTCCTCACCCGACCGTTTCCCCTCGCCGTCTCCTCCTCTGACTCCCTCGTGTTCCGCTTTGTCTTTTTCTTGAATTGAAATATCATTGACATTCGTTTGTATGGCGGTTGCCGACAGACAGACAGACAGACAGCCAGACATAGAGACAGACGTATGGAATGAGAGTCAGACAGAGAGATAGACGAATGGAAGGAGAGTCAGATGGGGAGATAGATAGACACCGGGGACAAACGATGGACAGACAGACGGACGGACGGACGGATGGACGGGCGGGCACTCGACCGCACCACCTATTTGCGGCCTGGGTCTGGGCTGTGGCTGCTGCGACGACGACCGACGACGACCCGTTCGACGCTTATCTCGTGAACAGCTACAATAGCTTTCTATAACACTTCACGCACGGACGGAGATTACACTGAAAAGACTCGAATCCACCACTACATTCAATCTTTTCCTCCCGCATTCGGACTTCTCATGAAGCATTTGAATTTCTTATATTGCATTTGACCACTTCTTGACACATTTGAATACCTCATGTTCCATTTGATTTCCTCATGTTGCATTTGAACTTATTCTCAATCATTTACTCTCGACTTCCTCTCTTTAATTCGTCTTCATCCGAGAAAATCAAGAAAATCAGGTGAAGCAAGAGGTAGAAAAAACTATCCAACGATTAATGAATGATTCCCACGGATGGATCAACGAGCCATAGGATTCTTCGCACCGCCACTGGAGTTTTCTTTCTATCCCTCGTTGGTCCCTGTCCATCGTACTGTTGTTGTTGCTGTTGTTTTGGTACCAACAACCTCGACGCATACACTTTGAACCGCTGGACTCACAAATCGATGTCGCCTGTTCGCGAATTACAACAACTACAATGGCAATAACAACAACAACTACAATGGCAATAACAACAACAATCACAATGGCAATAAAAACAACAACAACAATGCCAATAACAACAATGGCATTAACAACAAGCACAAAAATAACAACAATACCAACAACCATAAGAAAACCAATACCACCAGCAAAAGCACCACAACCATCACTACCACAAACAACAACATCAGCAACAACAATAATGACAACAACAAGAAGAACAACAACAACAAGAACAAATACAACAATGAAGCCAAGAGCAATTTCACAACAAAACTCCTGATTGCTTTGCTTTATTGCTTGGCCGGATTTCGGACTGAGGCTGGGAGACTGCTGGGGCTCTGAGTGAGTTACTGGATGGACACAGCGATGGACGGACAGACAGACAGACAGACAGACAGACAGACAGACAGACGGATGGTCGGATATTGCTCACGCTCACAAACACACACGCCGAGATTTTCGACCGCTCTCCCCCACCCGGTGACGACGACGACGCGGACAAAATTATATTTGGACCAGCAGCGAATGCGATCCACAAATCGAGAGAGATGGAGAGCGGTCGAGAGAGAGATCGAGAGTGAGAGAGCAGCGGCAGAGAGAGAGAGGAAAAGAAGGAAGGAAAAGAAGACATCGACGACGACGATGAACACAAGCAGAAGAAGATGAAAAAGAAGGAGCAACAGTTGAAGAAGTTGAAGAAGAGCGAGAGAAACGAGATGGGGAAACAAAAGCGAGACAAAGCAAAATAAACAAAAAACAGACGAGGCGCAGAACGAGAAGTGGAACTGAAAGAAGACGAAGAAGAAGAAAAAGCAGAAGAAGGCTCGAAAGGAGCAAACGACAAGAAGAACAATAACAATAACAACATTGTG
Source organism: Coelopa frigida (assembly GCA_017309665.1). Taxonomy (NCBI): domain Eukaryota; kingdom Metazoa; phylum Arthropoda; class Insecta; order Diptera; family Coelopidae; genus Coelopa; species Coelopa frigida. The sequence continues at coordinate 22,600,427 of CM029565.1, read as the reverse complement.
AACAACAACACTAACAACAACAGCAACTCTTTTGGCTGAATTTCAGGTTTACCTGCTCGCAGTCGAAGACAAAAAACTCTCTCTTTAGTCTGGCAATCGGAACGAGCGCGATTTGACGTGATTTTTGTTGTTGTGCGTTGTGGTGGCGTTTATTTCGATTTACAATAATTTTCCCGAACTCCACACGTTTTCCAAACCAGCGACGAGAGATCGTAAATTTGAAAAAAAGATATTTGAAAAGTGCATGGAAATTTCGAGGACGACAAACTGTTTTTTTTTTGTCCTGATTGATTTTTCCACCTTCGACCGAGAAGATTCGCGACATTTCTTGTGATTGTTGCTGCTGCTGTTGCTGTCGTTGAGTCTGTGTGTGAATATCGACGAACGACCGAGCGAGCGACGAATTTACGCGTTTCAAGTGTCTACACCTCGAAAGAAAGAAAACCCATCCGACGACTCCGACAGCCGTCTGCGGAAAAACGAGTCCGCTGAAACTGAACTGAACGTACATTGTTTATCGTCGTTGTCGTTGTGTTTTGTGTGCAATTTGTTTACGAATCGCATAGAAATATCATAGTAGCAACAACAATAATCACAACAACGAAGAATCACACGAACCAAGAACTACAACAACCAGGAAACACAACAAAAAAGAACCACAAGAACCAATAACAACAAAAAACTACAACAATAATAACAACAATAAGAACAATTTAAACAATTCTCCAACCTCAGCGAAAATCGTTTTGGAAATCGTAAGCTCATTATCGTTGAGGAGGCATTAATTAATTAATTCGATTCGCCGACCGTCGATCGTTGCTCTCAAAACAAAAGACCTAAGACACGAACTTGACGCCGTTTCTCATTTCTTCATCATCTTTGTTCTTCCTTTCCTTCTTCTTCTTCATCGTTCTGTCCGCGGCTCTCAGATGTGATCGGTACGAAAATAGACAGACGTCTGCTATAGAATAGAGAATAAAACATCAACACGGCGTTTCGCAATTCTCCATCTTTTCATTCTCAATTCTCCGACTTTTCGTTCTAAATTCTCCAACTTTTCATTCTCAATTCTCCATCTTTTCATTCTCAATTCTATCTCTTCAATTTTGAAATTCATTACACTTGCTATACTAAAGAGTGCACGAGCATGGGTTCTGGATCGTGAATCATTATCGTTTCATTGCCCTTTCATTCATTCTTTCTTGTGCTATATTTCGTACCCCATACCAAAGATAATAATTCCACTAATATGCCCAAGTTATCGAATGTTTTGGCAAGCTTACAAAAAACTCTCAATTAACCAAGGACAAGAAAAGGGGATTTTATAAAAGTCCAATACTTTCCCAACTAATTGTCTTTTTATCAATTGTCTTTTTATCAGTATTTTTATCAGTGTTCCATTCGCTTTTGAGAACCACAAAAATCCAAAAAACGAAATCTCTACTGTGTGCAAATTTCCTCATCATCGACAACATTGATGTTTTCTTGAAACACTCGTTTGGACTTTCCTTTCCGTTCAAATTCGTTGCGAAATATTCCGGATTGGAGAAATTTACATTTTAAATGTCTTAATTGTGCCCTTTTCGTCGCGACATCGACGCACGACATGGGTTCATCATCAACGTCGACGTCGTCCAGCGCCCACCAAGCACCAACCAGCAGCCATCTAGCCATCTAGCCACCAGTCCACGACCGAATCGAACCTTTTAAAATATTTAATTTTCTTATCAACGTTCTGTGTGTGCTCTCGTTTCTCGGAAGGGACGTAGGTTGGGAGGGGGAATCGTTTCGCGGTTCCAACATGAAGTTATCTCAAGTTTTTATGTTTTCCTCCGCTTCGTTTCGTGGCGAGGCGGGTGGAGAGGAGACAAACAGAGTCGGTGTCCGAGTCCTGGTCCCGGTCTCGAACTCTGGCGATCGCTCTGATTCCCGTCTCTGGTTTTAGTCTCTTGTTCCTGTCTCTGGTCTCAGTCTCTGGTCCCCGTTTCTGATTCCATTCTCTGTTCTCTTTCTCTCTGTTGCTCTTTATTCTTTCTTCTGGTTCTTTCGATGGTTCTCCTCGTGTCCATCCGTCCGGCCCATGGAGGTAATCGGCGTTGGTCGGCCGTCGTTCGTTCGTCCGTCTGACCGTCGTTCGCCGCGAGGCCCACACAGCATCTCTCGTTCTGTCTTAAGTGCGTTCGCTGCTCGCAACAACGTTGGTGACATTTGCGCCTGCTGCAGACGGAGAAACTTCGACGATGTATGCATGTGGATGTGAATGTGTGTTTGAGCATGTATTTGTGGGGATATAATGTACTCGGGGGCCCTAAACTGTGGACACATTATACACACGGAGCGTCGGCACCTTCATAGATTAAGTTATTGTGATTAAAGCATTATTGTGTTGAAATTTAAAATGCAAATTTTTCAACACCAACCGCGGCAACGACTGCGACGCCGAGGACTGCCACGGAATGAAGCAATAAATTCGTAAATGACATGATTTGCTTCTTCCAATCCCTGTCTCATTTCGTTCTCTCGCTCTTTGTCTCATTCGGTCTCTGTCTCTTTCGGTCTTTGTCTCATTCGGTCTTTGTCTCTTTAGGTCTTTGTTTCTTTGAATCTTTGTGTCTTTAGCTTTTTGTCTTTGGCTTCCTGTCGTGGTTTCGTACCGAATCCTGTCCTCGCGAAATGAGTCATCCGTCTGATGCAGGGTGCTCTCGAACTCGCCTTCATGTCGTTCGAACTCTTCTCCTCCTCTCTCGCTGATGACATTTGCACATATCTCATAAAAAAAGACTCCGATTTCGGCTCCCAAATCTAGGCAAAGGCATCGCGTTCGTGCCTTGAGTCTTTTGTTTCGCCCTCGCCTCTCACCCTGTGTCGCCCGACCATAATAATTCCTCTCAATGTGCCGCGCATCGGCTGCTGGCCAGGCCAAGAAACAAATGCATCACCAACAATAACATTAACTACAACAATAACAATAACAACAACTACAATAAAAGCAAAACCAACTGCTGGAAAGCAACGAAAAAAAGCTGGAATTTGCGACACAAGGCACCGAAAACTGAAACGAAAAGGAAATAAAACAGAAGACGGAAAGGGAAAAGGAAGGGGAAGGACAACGGAAGAGGCGAAGAAGATGGGAGGAAGAAGCAAGGGAGGAGCGAGGAAGAGGGGAGGAAGAAGGGAGGAAGGAGGCGAGAAAGGAGGCGAGGAAAGGGCGAGAGATGCCAAAGGGAGATGGCAAGGGGAGAGGGCTCGGTAAAAAATACTTATAAGATCCATTATTATACATTTAATTTTTGCAGGCATTGCAAATAATACAAGCTAAACAAGTATTCGCCCTACGGCCGATCGCGTCGACACTCAAACGATTTCGACTTCATTAGAGTTCGATCGACTTCTGTAGACGTAGATTTTCGTTGGGCTTCTGTTGTCGATTCGTTTTGAAATCTCTGCCGAACGTAGGGCGCGTCGTCGTCGTTGCCGCGTTTCGTTTTTTGCCTTTCGCTGAATTCAAAATGCGGGTTTTTATTTGCTTCAAGCTCCAAACGAGTTACGGCGACGGTGGCTGCTGCAACAGCAACAGCGACTGCCGTTGTTGCTGCCTCTGCCCCTCTTGTTGCTGCGACTTCTGCTCCTGCTGCTCGTTTCTCGCCGCAAATTGAAGGCATAAATAAACGACAACAATTGCATGTGTTGCGGCGCATGGCAGAAGGAAGTGCATCATCATCGTCGTCCTCATTGGCCGAATAAGCAGCAGCAGCGAGAGCAACTGCAGCGACAACGGCAACGAGAGCAGCAGCAGCAGGCTTTTACACACACACAACAACCGCTCACCTCTTGTTGCTTCTTCCTCCTTCTTCCCATCGTCTTTCTTCACCCCTTCTTCCTACGTCTTCCACTTTTCTTTCTGCTGCTCTTTGTTATCGCCAATAAAAATCCGCACTGCTTAATGTATTCGTATTCATCGCTCGATGCTGCAACTAGAGTCCTACACAGGCTCACAAAACACTCACACTCACACACAGACACATTGGATAGCGAATCCTTCCACACAAACAACAGAAATCGGACCAACCGGGGTCGATCGTTGCTGCGGGTCAACTGGACCCATTCATCCCAAAAAATAAAACACATCACTGGATTTTCATTGGGTATTAGTGTATTTTCTCTTAAATCTAAATCGATGTTTATCCCCGGTCGCCCCCTCTCCTGCCCCCCGTCCCCCTCAGCTCTTCGCCATCAGCTCGCGCTCCTCGTTTGCCTTGTTGATGTCCTCGCTGATGTCGTCCAAACTTCGCGCCACCTGCTCGCGCTTCTCCTTCGATGCCTCCTTCGATGTCTCCTCAGTAGTCCGCAACACCCACTCGTAGGGGTCGCGACTGCCGCCCATCACGAACATGCCACGCCCAACCGTAGGGCCACCTCGCATGAACTCCTCGTCCCACTCGTCATCCTCATCATCATCATCGGTGTCGTCGCCTTCTTGTTCATCGTACTTCCCAATCCGCAACCCCAATCGATACATGACCTGGTACATGATCTTCTCGGCCGCCGCGTTTCCCAGCTGCACCTCGATGCGTGCGAAGATCGCATTCAGTTTGGGTCGGCAATCGTCCAGCGTCATCTGCTCCACATGGTCCAGGCAGAAGGTGTCCTCGACTTGGTCGACGACGCCGCCGCCGCCTCGTCGTGCGCCTCCCTTGTAGATGCGCTCCACCCGCTGAGCCACCAATTGGTAGAGCAGGGCATCGGTCGCCTCGCCTCCAAAGCGTCGTTCCAGCCGCATCACAAGCTCGTCCATTCGATCCAGCAGCTCGTCCTCGCCCATTTGCGAAATGCGAAGATTTTCTTTGCTCGCCATCGAGAGTCGTCCGGTCGCGGTCACAGTTCCGGTGAAACTGAGTCTTGAACGAAACTGAGTCCGAATTCGAGTCCGAAACTGAGATCAAACTCGAGTCCGAACCTGAGGCAAAACTCGAGTTTCGTCCTGATGCTGCTGCCTGATCCCTGTTTTGCTGTGATCCGATGCTTTTGTGCTGGTCCGTCGTCGACAGACAACGATCGAAAACGCACCTGTCGTCCTTTCATGCGAAGGGCCCGCAGATCCTCTGCCTGCCTGTCTGCCTGATTGTCCATCGCACAGTGGCACAAGTGGATAAAACACGAGGCGCATCGGGATCTCTTGAAATTACCAGAAGGATCGCTCGTAGTTAGCAGAAGAATCGCTTGAAATTAGCAGCTTTTCGCTCAGTGTAGTTCAAAGCCCTTTGCTTCCTATCACCTGATTTTTCTGCGAAAGTCCCGTTCGGCGGAACCCGTTTACCAGCCCTACCTCATCCCTCGAACCTTCGCGCTTTTGATGGCTTCTTGGCTGGAAGACACCTGTTATGCATAGATGGACAGACAAATGAACGGACCGACGGACAGATGGACGGACGTACGGACAGATGGACAGACGGACGTACTTAATGGCCGGCATTAGAGGTTGTCTCTCAAAGAGATATGCCGCGAGACATACAGCGAGAACTCTCTATTAAAACATTAAGATGCCGATGGAGGAGACAAATTCTACAGACTGCGGGTCGGGGTTTTGAGGGGTTCAGACATGGTCGGGACAGACCTGGGTGTCCATCGACTCCTGGGGTGATTTTATGAGCGAACCTCTTCTGGTGGTTCGCAATCGTTCCGAGTCGCATTTGGATTAAGTTATTCTGCTTGTTACTTGTGATGGGGTAATAAAAGTTTTTATTAATAATTCTCCGCCACCCTCCCCTCTCGCCCTCTTCTCGGGTTTGTTTGTCTCCGTGGGTTTTTATGTGCTGTGCCGTGTGTGCGAACGACGTCACCACGTTCCATTGCGTTCCTTTCCGTCACGTCTCACGTCCCCAGCGGTGCCTGTTGCCACAACACGAGCGAAGGCGACGGCTCCGAGGGGTCTCCGTGGGAATCGAATAGAGAGAATAGAATAAGATCTGCTGCAGGTCTTTACGAGCCAATCAACGCCCATATAACGGTATGGTTTTAAAGCCGAATCGCCCCTTAAGACAAACGAAAGACTCTGACTTTTGTGAGAACAAACGATCCACTTGTGACTGTTGTGAGAACAAAACGATCGACGAATGCTGGCCGAGCTTACGATTTCCCCACACTGATTCGAACCGTTTATAGTAATAGTAGTAGCAGTAACAAGAACAACCACAAAAACAACACTCCATGATGATGGTTTATCCGGAAGAGCCCTTCTGGGCCGTGCCCACTGTGCCGGGCCTCTACGACGACAGCGACTATCGCGGTGAGTAAAACCCACAATCCAGTTACCAAGACGCCCGCATTCGCTTGCATTCTAGCCGCGGGACGGGGCAGCATGGGCGTGGCAACAGGTGTTCGCTCGCTCGTTGACGTCGATTGCCCAAAACTGGATCGATCATGGACACGACGTGCAGTCAACGACAGACATTGGTAACGCGAGTGCAATTGCCAACTCCGTGCGATTGGCAACACCTTGCAGGCCTCCATCGCATGCAAATGAGGTGACGACAGGCGGCTAATTGCGGCCACTAGCGGCTGCCAGAGGTGCCAGATTAATGGGTCCATTAGTCGCTCGATTCTAACCAAACTCGGCCAATTCGACGGGTTGAGGTCGGTTCTCGACTTCGACGTGGTCTATGGCAACGGGCTGTGTCTACATATATGGCAAGAGGACCGAACATAGTTGGAAAAAACGAATCGAGGAATGAATGAAGCGACTTCTAACAGTTAGCGGTTCGATGCTAGATGGCATCGCCTAATATATACCTTACCTTACCTCGAAGCAACTTTTATAATTTGCATGTTTCGGAAAATGAGATTATCGCACAGGTTTTAACGGTGCCAAAGCGGGGCGATCAATCGAGGAGAGGAGAGAGGGGAGAGAAGAGGAGGGAAGGAGCTCCGACTGGTTCGCCAACAAGTTGTGGTGGCGAACCGCCTCCTCCTTCTTCTTCTTCGTCTTCGTCTTCTTCTCGTCCGTTTGATGTGTGTTCTCAATTATTTAATTAAGTCTTCACCTGCATCCAGTCGCGAGAGCCGTCTTCACTTCACTCCGATCCTCTCTGATCTCTCTCCTTCCTCTCCTGTCTACCTCTCGCTCATCGCTGTCTATCCTCCTCGGCCAGGAGATTAGCGGCTACAGATAAGCGATCCTTTTTTTCGTACGGATCGTGAGAGATTTGTGAGAAAAATCTATTTCTAATCGCTTTTATTGTAATCTCTAAATTGCATGTTTACCTCGGGCATCGGGAATGAAGAAAGGTGAGCGAGGGGAGGGGAGGGGAGAAATGGAGAAACGGGTGCGAGGGAAGGGGTTCGGCTAGAAGTCGACAATGATCCAGTTGTGCGCACGCAATTCGTGGCATCGACTGGGATCAGCTGGAAGCCATCAGGCAGCAAAGTGAGGAAGTTGGCCATTCATCAAATCCAGAGTGAATTCGCCTCGCCTCGCATCGCGCCTTGATTCGCGTTTGTTAACAAGTAAAGAGATGATAATTTATATTAAATTAGATTTAGTTGTAGGGTAGAAGAGTGGACTCCAACTCCATCTCCTTCAGGGTGGGTCGACTACAAACCAAGAGGTGGGCATTTAGTGGCCATTTGAATGACTCGAAGCAAGAGAGTGGGGCGGGTGCAGTCGACTTCATCCGCATGATCTGCAATTATAAACCAATTACGTTGCATGGGAATGCCAGACATTGTGGTCAAGTAGGCGGCAACAATATGTGGATCTCAGTAGGATCTCAGTTAACGGCAAAAGTCTTGGTTCTCATGCTTCGAGACATTGTTGTCATGTGCAGCGAAGATTCGGAATTCCCAACCCACTATTGGTTCTGGGTTCCGTCACTATATCCCAGACTTAGTATGATTGCATTCCTAATGTCGATTTTTCTTTTCGCCTTGCAGTGAACGTTGTTGAAGCTTTACAGGAGTTCTGGCAAATGAAGCAGGCTCGCGGTGCGGACTTGAAGAACGGCGCCCTCGTCATCTACGAGTCGGTGCCCTCTAACAGCCAGCCGTACGTCTGCTACGTCACCCTCCCGGGCGGCAGTTGCTTCGGTAGCTTTCAGGTGAGTTCCCGAGATGACATTAAAAATAATTCCCTCTAACTCCTCCTTCTGTTTCTCTAGAATTGTCCGACGAAGGCTGAGGCGCGTCGCAGTTCGGCGAAGATCGCTCTGATGAATTCGGTCTTCAACGAGCACCCGTCGCGACGGATCAGCGACGAGTTCATCGAGAAGGCCGTGCAGGAGGCGCGCGCCTCGTTCAAGGGCGACGGCGGCCAGGAGGGCGACGGACCCGACACCGGCATCGGCGCCTTCAGGTGAGTTGAAATCACATCGAATCGATGGAATGTCGTTTCACGTTTCGATTTCCGTTCCCAGATTCATGCTCGAGGCGAACAAGAGCCGCACGATGCTGGAGTTCCAGGAGCTGATGACCGTCTTCCAGCTGCTCCACTGGAACGGCTCGCTGAAGGCGATGCGCGAGCGCCAGTGTTCGCGGCAGGAGGTGGTCGCCCACTACTCGAACCGCAGCCTCGATGACGACATGCGAGCGCAGATGGCCCTCGACTGGATCGCGCGCGAGCAGGAAAACCCTGGCGTCCTCGGTCGAGAGCTGGCGCAAGCCGAGAGAGAACTTGAGACTGCACGCCTGGCCGGGCGTGAGTTGCGATTCCCGAAGGAGAAGAAGGACATCCTGATGCTGGCCCACAATCAGCTGGGCGGCGGTGGCGGCGGCGTCGGCGCCCTCAGCAGCTAAAGTAGAGGATCACGGCGACGGAAACGGAGACGGAGACATGCAGGAGGACGACGAAGCAGATGTAGAAGAAGAAAAAGAAGGAGAAGTAGAAGAAGAGTTGGCCCCTCGGCTGCCGGTCGGCTGCGACTCGAGTGGCTCTCGCTATTGGTGTTGAATCGAAACGAAACGAATCCTCTGGGCACGCGGGCCCCTCGACCACCCTCGCCCTTGGCCTCGGAGCCTCTTGACCACCTTGACATGATCTCAACAGAAGCCACTACCCCGATGCTGCCGCCGCCGCTCGCCCCCGGCGCCCTCCCCCTCGAAGGACAGACCAGACTTTAGTTGCCATCAACCAACATCGAGACATTTTCGAATCGACGAATTCATACAACATACATAAATATTAACATTAAAATATTATTACTTAAATTAAAGCGTTACAGAATAATAACAGAATACAGAGTTAGTTAAGCACTTAGTTAAGTTGAACACGAAGAGAATTTGACGCTCAAGTGAATGTGATTTTTGTTTAATAAAATTTTATAACAATAAGCAAATTATACCATATACATACATACATAATACATATAAACATAAAGCAATTCTATATTTCGGATTATATAAATAGTCGTTTAAATTAGAGAAAATATATACATAATGGAACTTTGGACCGAAGGACATCACGCCTGGCGTGAAGGAATAAATTATGAAAAAAACATGAACAAGAAGAGGCAGATTGCATTATACATAAATACATACATAAATAATTATTAGACGGACCTGCAAAATCGAAATTCGAAACAATGTGATGATGTTTTTATTTTTGTTTTAGTTTTTTTTTATATACATATTTTAATCGGTTTCTGCGACATTTCAAATTCTAGCACATTTTTTGTAAATGAAATTTTTAGGAAAAAAAAAAAACATGAAAGAACTTAGGATTTTATATATATTTTTGTACTAGTTTAGCTCATATCGAAACAATATCGAGAAATAATTATTATTATTTTGCACATTGCTTAACAGTGAAAAAAGGATTTGAATATGAATTTCAAATGATGTGTACAAACAATTTTGTAAATGAGAAATAAAATAAAAAAATAACCCTTTGTCATGAATGATAATTGTTTTTCTCATCTGAAATCCTTAGTTTGATATCACTGAGTTATTAAATAAAAATCTTTTGAAAGTCACCCCACTTCGGGATAGAAGGAAGGGGAAGATAGGGAGCAGAAGCGACCGCATTCGTCAGGATTTGACGAACTCGCCTCGTCCTCGTCATCGTCTTAGTCGTGGTCATTTGCCCGAGTCGTCAAAGTTGCAAAAACCATCAAATTTGTGGAATATTTTGTTCGGCAGATCCTCAGATGCGCCGCCACCGCGTCAAGATCGTCGTCCTCCACGCTCCACGTCGTTTGTGTCACTTAGCTCAGCAGAGGGAGGAGGGAGAGCAGGGTCGGCTCCATGGGTTTCTTCTCTTTCTCCGAAAATCGCATGAAGCGTTTCACCGTCGCCGTCTGCATAAATCGTTTATCCATGTTTGGGAATCGTTGGCTGTGGTTGGGGTTGTGGAGAACCCCTTGAATCCCTCCCCTTCTCCCCTCAGCGCTGCACCAGTTGCAGACTGCAGCAAGCATCATTTAAAGACGCGTTGGACCTATCGCATTTACGCAAGTATGTCAATTATTTTTCGAAAGGTAGATCGATCAAGTTTCGGCCAAAATAAACACACGCACACAAAAACCAAACAAATGTCGAGGAGAGGAGCAGAGGGGGGAAATGGAAATTCATCAGCCGATCACAAAGGGGAGGATGAGGACATCGTGCGAAGAAGGGAGGGGTTGGGAATGAACGAGGAGAGGGAGGCGGAGGACGTCGCAAACGCAGACGGTCATTCGCATTCGGAGAATTGCTTTTCGGGCGCTTTTTTCGGACATGATCGCACACACTTTTTTGACATGTTTCGCGAATGATTTATACCTCGATACACTGGGAAAATTCTACCATAACATCGACTTTGCTTCCCACTACGGTTGGTTTTTGACTTTGCACTTGTGGTTTTTTCTCAGTGTGAATTCGTTGTGAATTCAATTAAAAAATTACATTTGGGGGTTTTCTTTGAAAGTAACGACAAATGCGTTTTTATACGGTATTCTTAACGAATTTAAAGTCGCTCCATCGCTCCACGCTACAAGGAAATCGTTTGCGGGACAAGATTCTGGCCGCTTAAATATCTTTGCTTAAATTGGGGGCAGGAACTCATTGAATGCAGCTTCACTACATTGTATGAACATGAATAAGTTCCTTATTTGCGGTGGATACATATTTTCGATTCGTAACCTACGGCAGGAAAAAGTTAAATCCTCTCTGGTTACAGGAGGGAAAACCAATGTCAATATACCAAAACTCATATACCAAAAGCTCTTAGATGTGTGACAAGCTATTTCAATTAAATAGGAACTATCAGAAAATCAGATGATAGAAATATTCTATAGGACTTACATTACTTCAACAAAACCTTCAGGAAAAAACAGATTATTGCTTAAATTATCTACCATGGAATTAGACAACAAAACCCAGAAGCTGTTGAAACATGCTAGTGGCGTTTGCATAGTTAAATTTAAGCCTTTGTTAATTGATCCATTTTCCAAATATTCTTTATTATTGTTTATTTTTATTAGTGAGTTTGTCGGCACTCACAACATCCAATATCAGCCAATTTAGTTATGTATTCAGTCCTTCTAGTACCATTAGCATAAGTCCATATTTTTGTTTTAAATAATGGACCCTACTCTATAACATGCAAAGAACCCCATATGAAAAAGTTTTCGCCTCCAATACATCAGGGATTTCTGGGATTGTTTCATTTCGGAATTTAGGTTCCTACATTTGAAACAAAATGACGTCAATATTCACCTGATTTTTATAATTTTACATGACCTAATTCAATTCCGGTCTACAATAATAATCAAGTCATAGATCAAAATGATGGTAAAAATGTTGAATTCCAATGTAAACGTAATAATTGTTTTCTATATAACTTATTTTTAACTGAAAATGCAATGGGCTGCCAACCGATTTTCAAATTTTCGATAAAAATTCAAATTTTCGATAAAAATTTCAAATTTTCGATAAAAATTTCAAATTTTCGATAAAATTTCAAATTTGCGATAAAATTTTCGATAAAAATTTAAATATATACACAAAAATATACACAAAAATTTAAATAATAAAATTTGAAATTTTTAATAAAATTTTAAAAATTTTTAAATAAAATTTGAAATTTTAAATATTATTGACATTTTATCAAAGTTTCCAAAAACGTAAAGAAACTCCTGGAATCCAGACCCTTTAAATGCTTACTTTCCGATTTTTTGCTCTAGTAATAAATAAAGACATTTAATATTACAAGTAGTGTTCGTCCGAGTACGAGTAAAAGTACTCGTATACTCTATTAAATGGCACGATAAACGATTATTTTTTGAATCGACTAATTGTTACAAATAATTTGACGGTACCGACTAACTGGACAATATATTGAAATATTTTATTTATTTATAATTTTCATACAAAAATGCATTACAAAAATACATTACAATTCAAACACTAGCAACAGGTTGAGATGATATCCTAGAATTTGGATGGATCAAACATAATAAGTAAATTTAATTATCTACATAATATTTAATTACATATAATATTTTACTGTTAACTGTTATAGCATGTTATTACATGGAGCTGATTTTCGGCCCAAAATCGATTTTCGCTGAAAATCAGCCGAAAATCTGATTTTTGCCTTGGAATAACTGTCAAATGCAAATCAGATTTTCGGCTGATTTTCATCGAAAATCAAGAAATTTTCGGTTTGCATCCGTGGTTTTTGTTGAAAATAGTACTATTTCACAAAAATCCTTTACCCTGATATCATATTCATTCCAACACAATGAAGAAGTCGACAACAACGTCTGTAGAATACACACCAATACAAAGGAAAGAAATACCACCAAACGAAAATCTGACGTATGAAAATCTATTTTGTCGTGTGAACGGCTTTTTTGAAAATCTGATTTTTAGTCCAAAATTTGGCTCGTGTGAACGCACTATTAGTTAACAATTCATTACATCAGCTTTTAGTTTGTAGAGGCGCTAAAAGTGCAGGTTTTTGTGTGGATATGTACGTATATGTGAAATGAGTACGAGTACTACTATACCGACTTTTAAACGCGATTACTTCTTTTCGGACCGATTCGGACCGGGGGGCATAAATGTAGTTTATGCACCCCCTAGTGGTATATACCAAACGGTTGCTATTGTTGAGCATGTTCCAAATCCAAAATATTAAGGTGCTCTCACCTGGTTTGGCGGGGGGGAGGGGGGAAAAGTAAAAATTGGAGCACCTGGCAAATCCACAAATATTAACCGATCTAGACCATATGGGTATCAAATGAAAGGTAATTGAATTATCTATTAAACTGCATTTATCAACAAACTTGAATCAACAAACACTTTGTTAGTTTTTTCCAAAATATCAATACTAATATTACTTAAAGTATAACATATTATATACCATCTTAAAGGAATATGAACAAGCTTTCCAAAAATGTATATAAAACATATGGTTAATAATACATTTTAAAAAGAAAAAAATTATTAAACATTACAAAAATTTCTTTTTTTTAAGTTTTTTTATGAAAATTTTTTTTAAAAAACTTTAAATGCAGTTTAATAGAAAATTCCTCCCCCCCGCTAAACCAGGTGAGAGCACACCTTAATATTTTGGGATTCGCAGGTGCAAATTCAATGCTTTTTGGTGGTATTTTTGGATTTTTTTTGGAGGGGGGTGTATAAACCACAGATTACCAGATATGAAACTTCTGACATTTGAGGCTAAACGTCAAAAAAAATCTCTTTTTTATGCGATTGGTGAATACACAGATTGTGTACGTGAGTTCACCTCTTAAACATCAAATATAGTGCAATGCCATATCTTTTGTTGATAAATGTGGGTATATTAGTACATTATTTGGAATTTGGTTCACTTTCTCTGCCACACTAATAGTGAGCAAGTCACAGATTCTCAGATATGAAATGCTTTAAAATACGTGGAGGTATCATCGGTGGCTAAATGCATTGCTTTCGAGTCGACAGTGTCGGGTTCACTTCCCGTTTCGGGAACATCAATTCTTCTTTACGGCCTTCACATCTCGGCGAGTAATGCTAGTATTACTTGCAATGAAAAAACTCTCACCCCAGACGTTTGGATGCGGCATTAGACTGTCTTTCGGCATTAGAGTATCTTTCATTGGTGTAAAGCATTACAAACGCACAACACAAATTATTGCCCTTCGGGTGCTGTAAAGCCAATAATCTGTATTTGTTTTTGTAATTTGAAATATATATCTCATTTGTAAGTGCAAATTATATTCAATCTCTAATCCGAAACATTTTGAGGTGAATTATTTATAAAAAAGTGGCATCGCTAAAAGTCAACTTTTGGTGAAACAAATCAGCTGTTTTTCATCTCAATTAGATTTACCAAACATCAAAAATTTGGAAAAATTACAGAAATGTAATTTGTGATTATGTTGATTTGGGAAATCCAAATTGATTGTAAATTGAACTATAGCTTTTGGGCATAGCCTAGATTGCGTATATTGCCTTGAGGCTCTAACAAGTAAGGGAGGGAGGATTTCCAAAATTTAAAATTTTCACATTCTTTCTCAAGAAGAACAAGAGATGCAATTTCAGACAGCGGAGGTGAATAGTGGTGAATAATAAAGCGCTTTTCGACGACAAATGTAGGTTCCAAAAAATTCCGCTGGCGCTATTTTGTGTTTTTCACACACACCATCAAACCATTTTAACAACCACATACAAGCGATATTTCAAGTTTCATATCTGGTAATCTGTGGTATAAACTACATTTGCTCCGGGAACTCTATTAGCCAAGTCATCAACTAACCGAGTAATCAGTAACGAGTAATTTAAAACTTCGAAAGCTTCAGTTCTCGAACGCTCTCTCGTTCAAAGTGACAGCGATCAGCTGTTGTTCGGCAACCAAAATTACAGATTATCATCTGTGATTTTTTAACTTTCGCAATCGGACAAAGGACATTTGGAATAAGTTGCGAAAATGATTAAACTAGGGGTTTCCAATGCATTGCGGATATTCGGAGTAAGTTAGAGAATATAATTACATATCGAAATATACTAAAGGATATTTTTTTAAAAGTCAAAAGCTGGCACCGGCACAGCGAGGGGCATCACGACGACGGCGAGCAAAAACATTCATCTCATTCCCATGGTCGTGGAGCAGACCGGCCGAGGGGAGCGGGCCTATGATATATTCTCAAGACTGCTGAAGGAGCGCATCATCTGCCTGATGGGCCCCATTCACGACGATCTCAGCTCCCTCGTAGTCGCCCAACTTCTGTTCCTGCAGTCGGAGAACGTGAACAAACCGATACACATGTACATCAATTCACCGGGCGGCGTCGTCACGGCCGGATTGGCCATCTACGACACAATGCAATATGTGAAGCCGCCGATTGCTACGTGGTGTGTGGGCCAGGCCTGTTCCATGGGCTCGTTGCTACTTGCAGCCGGTGCTCCCGGCATGCGTTATTCGCTGCCTAATGCACGCATAATGATCCACCAGCCATCGGGTGGTGCTCAAGTGGGTTCTCTTTTAAATTTCACTTGTACCAATGGTTTTCATAAGATTTATTTTTTAGGGCCAAGCCACGGACATCCAAATACAAGCTGAAGAAATCATTAAACTGAAGAAACAATTAACGAATATCTATGTTAAACATACAAAACAGGAATTTGACTGCCTGCATCAGCGAATGGAACGCGATAACTTTATGTCTCCCGAGGAGGCAAAGTCTTTAGGTTTAATCGATCACGTTCTGGAACATCCGCCACAAACTGTTCCAGACAATGGTCATGGCGAAGATAATTCGGTAACGTCAACGGACGAGGAACCTGAGAAGCCCGTCAAAGACGATAAACGCATTATATAGTTGAATATGCATTTAAACAAATTTTAAACATTTTTATGTAGATCTGCAATTTGAAAATGTTATTTTAATTCGAAATAGAGACAGTCTTTAATTTTGTATCAATTTACAATTCTTTATTCTCCTTCTGTGGTATGACTATTTCAGCTATCTTAATTTCGTACTCTTCCCTCATCCATTCAAACATTTCTCATTTGTTTTTCCCCACAAGAATTTTAAGAGAGTAAGATCTGTGTTGTAAGTTACAGTTTTTATTGTTACCATCCATTCTAACATTGGTTTTACACAATCAATTTTAAAATATAAATGCGATTTGATCCGATGAATCAATGCATGCATCTGATTAGAGCATAAAGTGGAATAATAATCGAGAAATTCTGTAGATGCTTGTGAAAACCAAAAATAGTTCAGGTTTATAACTAAAGTATAGGATAATTGTTCAAATATGTTCGAATAGAGTAGACAAATCTAGTAGCGGGGAGAATCGGGACATTAAAAACGAAATCACTTAAAGGCGCATATTCCGAAAACATCTGACAATGTTTCCTTATTGTTGAAATGCCGTTGCGGGTGTATTTGTATATCGAAGATTTCTAAAAAAATAGAAAATGTTATTTTGAACAATGATCTCGATATTGAATAACCTTACCATAAATTAAATTTTTTTGCAGTAATGCATTCACATGATGAATCTAACTCTGATCCATTGAAATATTATCCGAATTACTATTTGAAATAGAATCCTTTTGAACGTAATCGTAAACTTTGTTCAGTTCCGGAGTATCTTTAATCGATTTTAAGAAATCAGCTAGTTGTTGATTTTTATCTAAAAAACGAAAACGATCAAACAAATAGTTAATGGTTAGTTTCATTGAGAATAATTTAGATAACTCACCTGCTTTAGGTATTTGAGCCAAAGCTGAAACAGCCCTTAAAGCTGACCGCTTGAGTTCATCTTGTTTCTCATACTCTTGCTTTACCGAGTTTGCCTTCACCTTGTGAGTGCATGTATCACGGAGTTGCTGAACAAATTGATCAAGCCCTAAATGTAGGAACATAATATAATTCACTTATACAATTAAGCAATTGATTGCTTACTTAAAAGTACTGCATCTGGGCATAAAACTGCCAAGCGCGCAGTCATTAAGTATGTCAACATCTTAATGTCGTAATGATCGCAAAGTCCTGCCTGAACGTGGTCCAAGAATTGCATAACATCGACACGGTCAAGTCCTTGCTCCAGCAACGTGTACATACATTCGAATGCTGCCTTTCGAATGTCCAACCCATCGTCAACGGTGTGTTTGAAAGGTCCCATTTCCACCTCTCGGATAAGTTCGCCCTGAAATGGCAAATTGCATTTGTAATGATTGATGTTAAAAACTAAATTATAATTCGGACTCACTTTCACTTTTGTTTCTGAATACAACCACGGCAACAAGGTGGGCAACAAGTCTCTCACCAAACTAGGTTTGTTATGCACGGCCGAATTAAATGCCACCAAAGCTACTCGCCGAACTGAAGGTTCTGGATCGCGCAAAGTGAATAAAAATTCTCCGATGTTTTGTTTCAATAAGACGTCAATTGGTTGAGGCTGATCAGATATTGTGAATTTAACTGCAGACACCACAACTGTTCGCATCAGAGGACTATCCGAGTGAAGGGCTTGTTGCAACCGCGGAAGCAACTCTTCAGGATTGACAAGTACTAGTTTGCCCAAACATTCGGCGACCACATTTCGCGAACCCTCCTCCGAACATTCGCAGTGCTTGAATAATTGTGCCCAAATCGATGGCACCGAAGGCAAGAGTTGCGCCAATCCATTCGGTGTGGTAGAGAGAGATGATATAACTTCTTTTAGCGAATGAAGCAGCAAATATTGACGTTTCGGCTGAGCCTCAATCTCTTTAAGAATAAGAGGTAAATATGTTTGCAGGCTTCCCACGGACACGGCTCCCAAAGCATGACTGGCGGCACCCTTCACATCTTCAGAACCAGCTCCGAAACATTCTATAATCGTCTGCGGCAACGATGTAATGGAACTCAAATCGAAATGGCGTCCTATTTCGCCAATAGTTAGCAAACAAAAGACAAGATGAGTATCACCCACAGCGGAACGCTTCTGTAAATCGCTGAGTAGCTGGGTAGCCAATGGAATAGCTTCATTTGGGCATTGGAGCGTGAGCGATGCAACACATTTCGCCAACGAGTGATAGGCTTGCTTATGCAGTTGATCGTTGGGACCATTCGGATTGGCAGCTACTGCGGCGCTGGAGATAACAATGGGTTCCATCAGTTTCTTAAGTAAGGCATGATAGTCTAAGCCCGGTAGTTTCGCTTGTACGAGAGCTTGGAAGAGATCAAGCGTGCACGTTAGAGCAGTACCCTGCAAAAGAATAATATATTAACTTTAATTTAATTTTAATTAATTATTTAATTTTAATTAATTTTATTTCAAGGCATTTCTCGATGAAATTGTCTTACCTGCAACAGTGGTGAACGCACCAACAACAACAGCGATGGCATGAACTGGTCATGAATACCAACCAAAGCTTGTGGATGCTTACGTGCAGTTGTTGTCAACAAAACCAACGAAAGTTGTGCCACATGCAAATCTGAATCTGAGAGGAGTGGTTGAATTTCAGCAATTGCGGTCAACAGCAATTGTGGCCCAAAGGCATGGGCATAATTGTCCACCAGGGTATTCAAGAGAGCCAAAGAGTTCAATTTCAAAGCTCGCTGGTTCTTTCGTAAAAATGTACCCAAAGCTGGCAGCACATCGTTGAGAATAGGTATCAAATCTATACGAAGTGGAGAAGCAGCAATCATAGTGAGAGCCTTTACACAACTTAAGCGAGTGACTTCATTTTTGAGACGTTCCATGAATATCGGTAAACAGGTGTTCAATTCAGGTTGCAATAGGTCTCCCATGTTGGCAATTATTTGTCCCATGCAAGCAATCGCTCTCTCTTTTACCTCTTGGTCAACATCGGTCGCCTTCAACTTTTGCAACGTAGACGAATAGAGTCGACCAACGAACGGTGTCACATCGAAATCAGTGGCAGAGGGCTCTGAAAGCGACTCGAGAGGACGAATTACCTTTACCAGTTGTTGCAGAACTTGCAATGCTTCCGTAGCAATCTTGTAAAACGGATCGAAAACAGATTGGACCACAAGCGGAACTAACATAGGAATATGTGGATGAAATACTTGGGGCTGATGTCCTTGCAATAATGAACAAAGGAATCCCAAGGCATCGATTTTCATGTTACTTGTAGAATTTTTGTCACTCAGTGAATAATTTATTCCGGGCATAACGTTGTCTAAATATTGACCCAGAGCACCCGGCAAAGCATTTAACAATTCACGTAGAAGCAAGAAACAGTCATGCCTAAATAAAAAAAAGCATTATGAAATAAATGTTTTTATTATTGTTGCAATGGACAAACCTGGTTTTCATAGACTTTTCGCGCATCAAAGGTTGTATGGCCCGAACAATGGCTGGTACTTGATCTTGTAGGAGAGTGATCGGACCTGGTACTTGTTCCATTGAATCCGGATCGTGCGAAATGTCATCATTGGGCCGTGTATTCTTTAAAAGAGCCACATATGCGTGAAAGATGTCGGATTTCACATTTTCCTCGCGTTCTTTGAACCTAGCGATGAGAGCTGGTGAAAGGTCACGATAGAAGTCCTCTATCAATTCATGACGAGTGGAAATCAGAGATTCTAAGCATTTTGCTGCAGCACGACGAACTTTCCAGCTCATGTCATCGTCATCGCTATATTCTTCGCTGTCAACGTATTCTTCCTCCTCCGTGTCCATAGCAATGCCAGCATCGCCATCATCGGCTTCGTAATTATAATTCGGATCATATGTGACGTATTTTAGACAAAGTTCAAGTATCTAAGAGTTTGAGCATTAGAATGGTTTGATACCATGTGAATTGAAAAACAATTACCATTGGAATATGAGGCCGGATAGCTTCAGGACAGCGTATGACAAAAGCTTCGCATGCTTGTAAGCAAAACTCACGCAGTTCATCGTCGTCTCGTTGACTATATTGCTTTAAGAGATACATTGCGCGGTCGATGTGATTGCAGAGACGATGACCGGCTTGTCGGCTTTAAAAAGATAACGTAAGACTTTTAAATCTCATAAATCTCGAAATGTGAACTTACCAAATCGAAGCCAAACATTGAATATAAGTGCGTACGGTGCCTGGATTTTGAGGCTTTTCTAATCCTTCCAGAAGGTGGTCAATTACGCCATTATATGCGCTGTTACTTGCAAGCGTAAGCAGATGGGAAAGTGCGACAATTGTCCGCTTGCGAACTGCCTGACGAGATGAGCCCAACTGCGGTACCAACGCCTTCAAGATGGTGCCATGAAAGGGAACCAGAAAATCACCAAATCGCGATAGTAAATCGGAAAGAATGTCCAAAGCTTCCAGTTTAACTGAAACATCTTCCTACACATAATTACACTTTAGATTATAAGAACAAATGGCTTTTAAGCGGGTTTACTTTTTCAATAGCACTGCTGAGTTTTCCCGTAATACGTTGGCAAACATTCGGAGCCAAAGAATTCGATGCCTGTGGCAGCTCCGAAATGACAGTCTTCAGACCGATGCTGGAAATATCACGCAGCTGTTCAGTATTCGAAATCATGTTCGCACAAAGCGAATCGACGATAGTTTCCACTTGGTTCTCTTTAACTTTGTTAACAAGTGGACCTAGACACTTAACAGCCAAGTTCTGAACTTCGCCGTTTTTATCTTCCAGCAATTTAAGCACCATGCGCACAACCTTCTTCTCTGATTCATCGTCCAACTTAATGCTATCCTTCTGGAGTTCGGTCATCAAGTCATTGGTGGCCATAAATCGAAAATCTTTATCGCTGGAAGTCATCTGTGGGGAAATTTCATTAAAACATCAAGAATAGAGGGAATTTTTATATTGAAATAAATTAATTTGAATTTCGTTTCTTTAGCTGTCCTTTCTTGTATGAAATGTCAGACAAGAAAAATTTGCTTAATAATAAATTTCTACGCACACAACTCCAGCGCTCCCCCCGCTTTTGTCCACAGACGTTGGGACACGGACAAATTTTAGATGGCCACTGGATTAACTCACCTTTTCCAGCAAATTTGCGATTTGGTGATATTGATGGGACGCCATGATTATTCAATTTAAAAATATATTCAAAATTCCTCAGTTTTTTTTCTGGACTTTTTTTGTATTTATTTGGTGCGTCGCTCGATGTTCTTTTCTTCTTTTCGCGAATTCTGCTGTCTGCCTCGCCGTGTTTTCTTTCTCTTCTTCGACGGCTTCGTAAATTATTCGATTCAGTCGGAATTTTGCCCTTTTTCCACTTAAAATTGAACGAAATTGCAGGCTCCTTAACTAACACAAATTAAAATGGAATTTTTCACGAATTTTCTTATTTAATTTGCGTCTTTTTTCCTTACGAACCGGCAAAAGAATTTTGCAACTCGCAGCGTGACAGGGTTGCCGAATGTGCTTCACATCGAAAAGTTTCACTTCACTTTTGAGCCAAAAACTACTTCACTCCACTTTTTTTTCGAAAACACTTCACTTTTTTACGAAAACACTTCACTTTGGTGGGAACAGATTTCAGGGAAGATAAGATAAAATCAAAACAATCAAAAAATCACTATTTACTCCATTTTTTCTCAAACAATTACTGAAAATGTCTGAACATTCTAAAGGGTTTTGTGCTAAAGGGTTTTGTGATAGTGTAACGTGACCTTTTTTTTTAGAAAACACTTCACTTTGCTGGTAGCTGATTTTTTATATAGGTAATATATATTCGAAATTATGTACTTTTTATAAAATTAGAGTGTGGAAACATTTTTTTCATCGGATTCTTGAACGTAAAGTTTTTAAAATCACTTCACAATACATCACTTTTCACACTATTACACTTGGCACAAACATTTCGACGTGGTATCCCTGCAAAACAGAATTTGACGAAAATATCGACGTTACAGCATTGCCAGATAAATTTTATTCTTCATTTACATTTAGGTTTTACTTATGGTCGGTACACAGATTTTTATTTACATATTTTGGTTTTTAGAAATAATAATTTTACGGTACATCATCTTGTATTTTGTATATTTTTGGAATGAGACTCATTATTTGAGTTATAATAAGACAAAGCAAAGCTTTCTCAACAGGGTAATTAAAATACTGCTCACTGCTCACGTCCAACATCAAAAACTTTGTACAAATTAAAATTATTGCTCGCTGAGATGCATAGAAATTAAATAGAACAGCTCCGAGAATGCAATCTGTCTCCTCATCAAATGTGTTGAAGCGTAAAGAGACCGATTCCTTTCCTATTTGGCTGCCGATCTTCTCTCCAAAGTTATAAAATTAAAGCTGCCTCACTTGATCTCTATCTGAGATCAGTAATTTCTGCGGTTAGCAGAACCCTTTGGTGAAAGCTTCATTGAGCTTCGATGTGCGAAAATGAATGAATCACTTGGTGTGATTTAATTTGCAATTAGTTTCCCCGCGTAACTCGAGCGAAACAAACCAAGCAAGCAAGCAATCAGAGAATGGCTCTCCGTTGGGGAATTACCGGAGCTTCGAAAATTGCTCACGATTTTTGTGTAGCGATCGCATCAGAGCTCACAGCAGCTGAGCACGAAGTGGTGGCGATCGCAAGTCGCACGACGGCGACGGCTGAACTTTTTGCCAGGACACATGCGATCAAAGCGGCCTATGGCTCGTATGAGGAGCTGGCTCGCGATCCCAATGTGGAGGTGGTCTACGTCACAGTTCTCAATCCGCAGCATTTTTCGGTTTGTAAAACGATGATTGAGCACGGCAAACATATCGTGTGCGAGAAGCCGATGTGCATGAACTACCACCAAACGAAGGAATTGATAGCGCTGGCCCGATCGAACGCCGTCTTCATCATGGAGGGACTGTGGACGCGTTTCTTCCCCGTCTACAGGCACTTGGCCCGGCTGATCGAGCTCCAAGGATTGGGCCAAATTAAGGAAGCCTACGTTAAACATGGATTCAACGGGTCGACCAGTGAGCGAATCACACAAAAACAATTGGGAGGCGGAATTGTTTTGGATATCGGATGTTATGCGATCCAGTTTATTTTGTTGGTATTTCGAGAGGCTCCCAAGACGATCAAAGCGCAGGGAAAGGTCAACAACGATGGTGTGGATTTGTATTTTGAAGCGGAGCTCACGTTCTCGGAAGGAAGATCTGCGCGTATCATTTGCTCGGGTCTGGAGGAGCTCGAGAATCAAGCGACAATCATCTCTACGAGGGGACCCATTTGTGTATGTATTAAGAGGAATCAATTTTAAATTCTATGTATTAACCCCATGTTGATACGCAGATACCGACATACTGGTGTCCAACTCAGTTGGTTTCCTCTGGACATGTGCAAAACTGGCCCCTGATCGAAGCGAAGACTCCTCTAAACTACACCAACTCGATTGGGCTGAAATACGAGGCCGACGAGGTGTTGAAGTGCATTCGATCGGGAAAACTTTATTGTGAAATTGCGCCACCAGAGCATTCAATATTGATTGCACAGATCCAAGATGAGATACGGAAACAAATTGGCGTGTTCTATTCAAGTGATAAGCCGGAGAGGAAATTCTCTTAACCTACAGTGAAATTTCCGCATAGTTTTTTTCATATTATTATCAACTAATATACGATTCCATTCATTGTTTACAAATTACGAAATTTATTGATATTGCACTTTTGTGATTTTGATTTTCTATATACATAGAGTGTGAGTGTTAGAAATCGAATTTTTGGTAACGAACAATCTTAACGGTAATTTATAGTGATACAAACAGAAGGATTTTTCCAACCGAACGCTTGTGCTTCCACCACAAAGTCCTTATTCAACTGTCAACGAGTACTTGACATATGGCCCGAGTCGGCCAACTCTGAAGGATGTTCAGAAAACGCCTAAATGTATGCACTCGTAAGTGCAACACTTTGACGTCCAACCATTCGCCGCTGACACTTTACACGCGAAGGACGAAAAGGATATCAGAGCGAGTGTGGTGTATTTAGTTTTTTCTTATTTCTTTTGCCCAACCAACTAGGAAGTTAGAAAAATCGAGCGAAAAGAAATTAATTTATAGTTGCGCTCGTGGGAATTTTTACCCCGTAATGGAGTGTGTAAACCAAAAAAGCAAAAAGTCCAATATATAGCAAAGTTCGCAGAAGTTTCCACATGCCTAATCGCCCAGTCGCGTTGTACAAAGAAAGATAATTATAGAATAATCCGAAGTTAGCAATAATGTTTAAGAATAAAAATGAAAGCAATATTGTGTATAAGTGTACCGTGCGACTCCTGGAGGACTCCGATGTGCTCGAGTGCGAATTTCAGGTGAGGTTGGGACGACACAATCAGAAAATAGAAAAATAAATCCCATTAAAAATTCATCGGCATCGGCTCGGATGGGTCCGCGCTAGAAAGTGAAAATGCTACAATTTATCTACACTTGTGTTTAAAAATAAAATTTTCTCCGTTTCTCTCTCCGCTTCGTTTGTCAGTCGTGAATTGTCCTGACGAGGCGTGTGAGGCGAACTGGTTGATGGTGGTGGTCGAAGACAAGAGAGGGGGAGAAATTGAATTTATTCCTTTTTGCTTTCTTCATTTCATATTTGTTTTACTCTTTGGGATGTTCGAGCAGCCCCATTCCTTTCGTTTCCATTTCACTCCCTCCCCTTCTGAGTGTGTCCTGCTCATGTATGATTTACCCCGGGCATTTCTCTCATTGTTCTTGTTGTTTTTGTTGTTGTTCTTATTGCCCGTCGCGGTTCGTATCTAAATGGGCCAAACGATAGTGGAGAAGTCCTTCTTAGGGAACGCAAAGGGCTTCTTCAGTGGCTGCTGATGTTTCTGCTTGTAGTGGCTGTTATAGTTTTTGTTGTTGTTGTTATTATTGTTGTTGATGGTTAGCTACCCGCTGCGCCACTGCAGTTCCTTTGGGTCATGAAATTAGGGGAGGATTAACATCATTCCCCCTTCAAGCAACAAAAGGAAATGAATGCATAAATGGCCACCAAGCCAAGTTACAATTCCAGCGTATGCCTATAAATATGCAACGATTTCTGTCGCGGCAACCGACCGACTCCGACCAGCACGAGAGAAAATCATAGTGCGAAATGCATTTCCTGTTTCCGTTCCACAAGTGGAGGACGGTCCTTCGCGTGCAACGCGTTCACGTCAACCAACCAACCTAACGTAACGTAACGTAATGCATGCAGCGTGGAAATGGAAAAAATCCTAAAGCCGCAGTGTAATTAAAACCGAAGCAAACTTCGTACTGATTTCAATATCAAAGCAAACGGAAAGGGGTCGTCGCCGTCCAAGTGGTTCAGTGGGTGACATCGTTTCGTTTCTTGGCCAATTGCCTCACTGACCCCATAACGAGGATGATTGTGAACTCCTGTTAAGCTCGATTAGTGCAAACTATCAAATGTTTATGCGATGTAAACATCCCCAGGTTTTGAGTTATTTTCTTCTACTTTTACATGATTTGGAAAGTGAACTCTGTCGTCGAATATAACTAGAATTATTCCACAAAGGAGTTTGTTTTAAATGACTATATTAGTTTCGGATATTATCTACTCTTAAGTAGTCGACTGATTGTCATATTGTAAAACCACGCCTGCAGATCTCGCTGGCTTATATTGAATGCCTTATCTACCGTTTAACTCATGAACTATCTACTTATAATAAGTGAGTTTTAAAATGTTCATCACTAGCCTGAATGAGACCACAATAATAAAATCAATTATGGGTGGCGAAAAGTAGAATAATGATTGTTAATTAAACATCGGAATTATTTGATGGCGTGATTGCAGTAATAGCGTAATTTATAATCGGCACTCGTGCACCCTACACGCGAGTATTTATTTGTTCGTTCGTTCGTTTGTTGTGTCGTTCGAGCCATCTGTCAATGGACAGTTGAAGTGTTTTAAGAGTTGAATCAATTTTGAATCAATCAATAAATAGACATAGACATAAACTACACTAATATGTACTAATGTGAAAACTTGGGACTTTTTCGCAGCCATTCCACAAGGGAAGCTTTCTGATAGAGTATTTGTGCGAGCAGCTGGAGATCAAGGAGAAGGACTACTTTGGCTTGCGTTACGTGGACACGGGAAAGCAGCGGGTATGTTGAATCCACATAGATATCTCTTGACACAATGACAGATGTTTCAAACTATGTATAAATATTGCGACATTCTTTTCAGCACTGGCTGGATCTGGCCAAGTCCATAATTAAGCAATGCAAAGGTATGTTGTTGTTGACATTTGACCAACTGTCGGTGGGGGTCAGCTCAGCTCATCACGAAGCTCTCGTTTTTCTTTCCAGATATCGATCCAATTTTATTCTCGTTCCGTGTCAAATTCTACCCGGCCGATCCATTCCGCTTGACCGGAAATGCACGCCTCATGCTGTACCAGCAGCTCAAGCGGGACCTGCGACATGGCCGACTCTATTGCTCCCTGGGCGAGGCGGCGGCACTGGGGGCGCTGATAGTCCAAGGTAGGTCCATTCAAATCGTAGGCCTCAAACGTATTTTCATGTGCTCATATCAATTTCGTAGAGGAACTTGGCGATTACGATGAAGATGTCCACGTCGGCGAATACGTCTCGTCGATGAACTTGGCTCTGCGTCAGACGGACGCGTTGGAGCGGAAGATCATGGAGTTGCACAGAAAACGCGAACCGGGCCAAGACCCGACAGTGGCCATGGATGAGTTCATGGGAATCGCACGCGGCCTGGAGACGTACGGCATCGATCCGCATCCGGTAAAGGATCATCGCGGCTCACAGCTGTACGTGGGCATCAATCATTCGGGCATCAGCACATTCGTGTCGGGCAAGCGTTCGCAACACTTTCGCTGGAACGAGGTGCACAAGATCAATTTCGAGGGGAAAATGTTCATCGCCCACTTGAGCTACACGGATGCCAGCAGAGAACCGGTGAGGATATGACAGAGGAGAAGATTTGACTTGACAAATTTTGACTTTGGCCACTTTGGTCTTTCAGAAAAAACACACAATCGGATTCAAGTGCTCATCGGGTGCCGCCTGTCGCTATGTTTGGAGATGTGCCATCGAACAAATGTTATTTTTTACGTGAGTGAAGCAAATCAAAGAGATTTGATTGGATATTGATGAACGACGATCGCTTTCATTACAGACTCCCAAATAGCCAAAATGCCTCGGTCATGTCGGGTGGCGGTTTCTTCTCGTGGGGTACTAAATTCAAGTACACCGGACGCACGGAGCGCGAGATTCTCACCGAGAGCATCAACGCTCTGCGCGAACAAAAGCTGACGCACTCGACGGCGAGCAAGCGGAAGGCGAGCAGTGTGCCAGCGACACCGTCCAGTCCACAAGGCGACCTCGCACAAATCCGTAAACTATTGCGTAACTCATATATCTCAAACGATCATTATCAATTCCCACATTATTATTCAGGCTATAGCAGTTTACCGCGTTCAACAATGTCTGAACCGTTGGGCAACTGTACTATGGCAACAACTGATAGTGTAGGTAACATCGTCTACGGCGGCCACCAGCATCACGACGGGGGTGTTCAAATACCGCCCAGCCTGGAGCCCGTCTCCGAGGAGGCCCGGCTGCGAGCCTCGAACATCGACGGCCTGAACACGGCGGCGGGCGATATTCCCGACTACTATTTCCGAGATTCCGTGGAGCACTCCTCGACCGAGAGCGGTCTGACCAACGCCTATGCGGATGCTGGGTCGCGTCCGCTGCACCATCACACGACCAACAAGCAGCACTTGTTGTACACGGCCGGAAAGCAGCAACAGCAGTACCACACGCTCCCCAATTCCGCCATCAATTCGAGTACTTCCATGAGCGGCTCGGCGTCGGCGGGCATTTTGCACCATCACCACAACAATCATCACAATAACAACAATAGCAACAACAACAGCCACGCCCCCGGCACCGACAGCAGCGCCGCTCGCCAAAATGCCGCCAACAGTGCGAAGAGCGTCCGCAAATTCCGCCTGCTGCACGCATTCATTCCCTCGTTCATATTCGTGGTGGTCGCCATGGTAGTGTCGGCGATCCTGATCCTCGAATCGGAATCGGAGATGTTCGAGCGGATTCGCAACTTGCCCGAAATGATCAGCTTGCGCTATCAATACTATCAGCCACTGAAGGAGTTCATAGTGCGCAAACTGGGCCGCAAGTCGTAAGAGATCGTAAGAAGACGAAGCTGAGCGTCATGAGGTTGAATCCGAAGCAAGGTGAAGAAATCATGTTGTGTTTGCATTACGAATATTGTTTAGTAAAATTCTGGACGAAAGTGGTCGCATAAATTAGTGAAAACGGAACCGTTGAACTCGCCTAAATCGCAGCAATCGTCCCTTGGGTCTCCTCTCCTCTGATTGGAAGGACTCAAATCTGTTCTCGCACTTCTCTACAACTCGCATAATAATACTTTTTTGGACTCTGGGTCTCGCAGATTATGAAACTTATTCAACAGTAATCTTTCCGTCGATATATATGGATAGTCACCACCTCCACAAAGAGGCGTCATTTCGATATGAATCCAGAATCTCAATTTTACTTGAGCTTCTTCAGTTTTATTGACTTTACGCAAGCCTTCTTTACTCAACTCAGATCGGAGTGTTTCACATTACATATAAGATGATGATTTTTGCACTTAAAACTCGCTTGGCATTATTTGCTGGTATTGCTAGAGGTTGTTCTCTGATTGTTAGAGAAACTTATGAATATCTTCACTTTATTTTTGATACTCACAATTGGTTTTGTGAATATGACTCCTGCTATTATACTTTGGAGCAGTCACTTACTTATGTTATATTATCTCAATGATGTACACCAAGTACATCAATCTACAGACAGACAAGCAATCATACTCGTACTCTTATATTTAAGACACAAGAAATCAAGAAAACACTTCCCAACACATTCCCTGAGTAGTCCTACCGAAAACTATAATTTCAATTTACATACATCTCACATACCGTCTAATCTACATACACCAAATAGCATTGAGCTAAAACAACAAGTCCGAATCAGAAGCGGGACCATACAAAGTAGCAAACCTTATTCTTAATCAACAGAATTTTCTAGCAAACTCTACAACAGTCGAACTAGTCGAACAGGATATTATTTTTACTATTATTATGCATTACTAACATCAAACGGGCGAAGATTAGTTGATAACAATGATTAATATTAAGTTAAAGGCCAATTAGAGAAGAAAATATATGTAGTATAATGTATTAGAACCAAATTTTACCATTTCATTCATTTTCGATTCTCAAATTTACCTTCGTGCTCTAGTTGCACATGTATGTTTAGGTTGAGCACTTATACAATAGCGCACTAATGTAGATATGTGCATGTGTTTGTCGGAGAGGAAACCTCTGGCTCATGGACCGCCTCATGGACACTGCTTTGGGGCTTTGAGGCCTAGTGGGCGTGCAAGCCTTATAGATTTGGAGAATTATTATGGCGCGTTTAGAATTCGAAACCGAAACCTTCTGTCCATTCAAAGTAAGCTTTCCGAAATTATAGCGTTGCAATGAAATACTCGAAATACTTTTAATACCAACTGTTAGACAACGATTGAAATGTGTTTTTAATGCTAAGCTAAAACTTTTTTAATCTTAGATACTAGTTTTTAATCTGTGCAATATGTTGTGGTTCATTTGAAATGGTTCTTTTCATCCAACAGAAATCATAAGCAATACAAAGAAAAAATCACTAAAAAATATTGCTGGTCAATTTTTATACCTCCTTAAGTATGGAATTTTTTATGAATAAGCCTTTTAAACATTAAGCATACCATGTAAAAACTGAGAATCATTTATACAAAACATGAAGTAAATTAATAAAATAACACAATTAAATAGCAAACCAAAGTCTTTTCTTTGTGAACTGTGAACTGTAAAATATACTAAAAAGAAAGACGTATTGTATTTAAATTAAAAAGTAGATATATTTCCTAATTATTTAAACAACATGTAATTCGTTGTACAAATCATGCTTCAGTCCATTAAATTTACTACAAATAAATCATCGTCCACCTCCGGGCACTTTCAATAAGAATATACGGTAAAATGCGGCAGAACTTAGTAAGTAATTAAATAAGACTAATAAATTATTTCATTAGTAAAGCTAGGGATAAATAAAAAACTACTACTTCTGCAGCTCGATCGGCCACGGGTCGACCGCGGAGACACGGCGAAGACAGACAGAGAAGAATGCAGGAGCGCGCGAATCTTCCGCATGCATCGTGCATCGGGCATCGCGTTCATTGAACCATGGCGCGGCCGGCGTATCCAGTATTGAACCCAGGCGAGAAGTGATTCACCTTGATTTTCTGCTCCGTCTGCAAGCGGACGACTAACGTGCATATCTGGGGAGAATCGTCAGACAAGAAGCGTCAGAATTATGTAATTATTGCCAAGTACCACTAACTCAAACAATGTGAAAGAGACGAGGCATGAACTTGAATATGGAAGGGGCAACACTTACGAATCCTATGCAGATGGCCAAGACGAGCACCAGAAATCCCGTAACGACCAGAACGTTACGACACTGGCCGGTCGACTCGTTGTCCGAGGACTTGGCCTGCGCCTCGCCGGGCATGATCACCGTGTACTCGATGTTCTCCTTGAAGCGCGTGAACTCCGTGTGGCTGTTGTTGTTCAGGCTGCCGAGGCTGCGCATGTGTCGCGGCGTCGGCATCGTCGTCGCGGGCGGCAGCGTGTGGCGGCGTCGACGCCCATGGCCTGAGGGTTCGTAGAGGTCCATGCAGAAGTCGGGGGCGCAATCGCCGGGATCCATGCAGGCCTTGATCTGCGAGTGGATCCAGAGGGTGGCGCGCTCCTTCATCGAACTGAGGAGGAAGGCCTCGAAGTCGAGGAAGACTTCGTTGGGTCGATCGCGATACTTGGCCGGCTGGTGGGGGATGATGGTGGCGAAGTCGCGATTGCGACAGCCCTCGTGAACCAAAGCGACGGCGCCACTGGCGTGCGGATCGTCGGGATCGGGCGAGACGGTCACCTCCATCAGCTTGACGTACTTCCACACCGATTGAGCGCTGATGCGAGCGCGCAGCTGGAGCTTGGTGCCGATGGGCACGGCCTGGTCGACGGGCAGCTCGCTGGCCGAGGGCGGGTCTTTGGTGCTGCTCACCGGGGTGTTGGTGCCGCTGATGCGAGCGATGGGCGGCGCCTCCTTGTACAGAGCGACCTCGTACTCCAGCCTCCCCGGGGTCTCCTCCACAACGCCCGAGACGCGAGCTCCATGGGGACTGCGAGGAGAGAAAGTTCAAGTAAATATCTCTGTGTGAATCCCATCGTTGAGGACACTTACAAGCTTCCTGCGAAGCCGGCCGCCTTGTTCTCGATCACCGTGGGCTCCGGCGGCTTGCACATGATGATCAACTCCTGGTCGGACTGCATCACAACGCCCGGAAACTGCGGGAACCAAATGCGCACATGCACGAAACCCTAGTCGAAAGGCGTACGAGAGGTTAATCATATAACTTCCGAAAATCAAAGTCAATGACAAAGTTACATTTCTCTTGAGGACGCCGCAGCGGGAGAAGTCGGTTATGCGCAGATTGTACGACAGCTCGGCGGGATCGCTGGCGTCCGGCTTGATCAAGCAATGGCGATCGTTCTCCGGATGGACGCTTCGGTCGTCGGCGAAGAGCGGGGCGCCCTTGAAGCCCACCGGTCGCTTCAGTTTCGCCGTGATCAGATCTTCGATGTTGGAGCCGGGTGTGGCGAACGAGCACTGGATGTCGCCGACTGGGGGAGACCAAGCGATGAATGGAATGGATCCAGAATGGACGAGAGATGTTCCAATAAATGATCTAACAAAGGTCTAACAAATGAACTTACCATCATAGTCCTGTGCCGAGATCTGGGGTATCGTCTGAAAGAACAAGAATGAATAATGAGGTGTAAGTATGATGTTCTTATTTAGGGATCTTTCTCTTCCCCGAAACTATAGATTCCTTCCCTCACTCGACTAAATGGTTCGATAACTATCGACACCTGCTCCATTGACTCCGACAAGTGAATCGAGATGCAAATGATGAGGAACAAGCAGCAAATCAACAGATCATTACACGGCACGAATCGACAGCGAATTATCTCACCTCAAGCAACATACAATCAAATTAGAGTACACATTGTTTGGAAGTGCACCGGTGGATTGGATGAACATTGTTTCGGCTCACGATATCCCGTCGAGATTCAAAGATTCAAGGCGTGAAAATCGGAACACATTCGGAACAATAGGGCCGAGCTTCCTCCTCAAACGTGTAATAAAATTTAATGAATACATCAGATCGGCCGGAGGAAAGTGTGAGGCGCCCGTTCCATTGATTATCGAAATACTTTACGACCGGGTTCGCGAAACAGAAATTGATCGCCACTTGAACTGATCCAATGTTATTTGCTGGGATAAAAAACAACTCCTTGGCTCCGACGCCTCTTGCAGCCGCCGTCGATAACAGTTTCCCACCTCGATTTCTCCCATCAACCTGACATGAGCACTTGTTCCTCATCCTGCTTTGCCTCCGTCCTTCCTTTCTTCGTTTTCCTCTTTTCGTTTTCTTCCATTTCCCATTCTTTCACGGCTTTTTCTATCCACCACTTGATCGCTATTTTTATTTCCCTGCCGTGAATCTTTCTCCGTCGATTACAGATTTCAGTCCATTTGCAGTTACTTAATTTGCTGCCAACATTGGGAGCAATCTTTGCTTTGCTATCCATGGAGAAACCCAAAGCCCGTGGCATCAGCAGGGGGCATCAGCCTCGGGTCGAACAGCAGCAACAGCAACAGGCAGCAGAAGCTCCGGCAATCGATGTCGGCAGCACCATCACATATTGTTTAATTTCCGGAAGAAAAGACGTTCGCGGATCTCGTTGCTGCATTCATTCTGGTCCAGTAATTCCGCGGCGATCACTTGTTCGCGATGCCGGCTGGAGCTGGGCCTTCATAGGGTTCCGTTAAATGCAAACAAAGCCCCATTATAGCCACATATGTGTCTGTCTGTGTGTTCGTTACAGAACCTTTGTAATTGAATTAACTGGCAAAAAAAGATTGGTTTTTATTTTTTGCATTAGCAGAAGAGAAGTTAAAGACTTCAGCGATGACCGCTATTCCATTCCATTGGAACTGCAATTGTCTTCGGGGCTTTGTGTGTCGTGGACAGGCGATGACAGAAATCGCTATTCATTTCTTTCAGACATCACGATTGCATTCAATTAAAAGTTAATTTCAACATCGTGGAAGGTGTGTCCGTACTTTCACCAAGCGAATGACCAGACTCCACTTTGTCCCAGCCCCAGCCTACCGGGTCGTCATACATCCGACCACAGATGATGGAGAGGGGGCTCCCTCAAAACGCCCTCATGCCATGTTCGAAATATTCGTATTGAGGACGAGCTAAAGAGAAGTCATCATCACAGTTATCGTAGTCCGATGAACGAGATAAGTTCAGTGAGATTAAACGATGATTTCAGTGAGATTCGACGATTATCTCAGGCTTGAAGAGAACTTCGAAATAGATACCAAATCTTTTCCCATTTCATAAATCGCATGTACTTCTGTGTCTATCTGTCCGACATCAATCAGCGAATATCACAAATATTTATGTGGTAGGTTCGAACTGTTCTTAGCCAAGCAAACGAGCCCCCCGAAGCAATCGAATAAAACACCTGCTCGTGTTTTACTGGAACTGGAAGACGATTGCATTCCTCGTGTAGTTTTGTAGATCGAGCAGAACACAAGAAAACTAAACGCGATCCAATAAAAAACAAAATAAGATGTGCAATAATTATGAAAGTCGTCCAAATGCTCCGTTCGCCGCCACGCTGCATTGTCAATAATGTTACATAACGGACAAACAACAACAGGCTGCTGGTCAGTTTGCCGATGGACGTTGGCGTGCCGGGGGGAAGACGAAGATGGATCGTTGCACAAAAATATCGGAGCGAATTGGACCGGGAGATCTTGTTCTATTTGTAGTTATTCTCCATTCGCTTAACACTCATCGCCAGCCAAGCGATGTCAGCCAGATGGATGGACCGATACGTTAACCAGGGTGTCGAGAAGCGGCTCCAGTGACCAGAATAAGACCAATAATATAGTTATTGACCATCAACAAAGTGGTCTCTCTTGAGCATCCTTCAGCGCATTCCTTGGATGCCAAGACTACGAGGGTTAAGGAGCAAACGTCGTCGTCTGCAAATCTACAAATCAATTAATTTAATCGGAATGCTGGAGAACTGGTAGCCTGCGGGCGAAGGAGGCCAGAAGTTGTCGCCCCAAGTCTGAAGTGTGCTAACACCAACCCCAACTCTTGCTACGACGAGCTCATTGAGGAAACTCAAGGTTGAATAACAGTAACATATGTATGAACGATGACGATGGGGAGACCGGACACGATGGCGAGGGCCGGGGACGATGACGATGGCGATAGCGATAGCGGGGACGATGACGAAGACGAGCTGATCAAGTCGACGACGACGACGATGATCCATGCAATGACATTGATCGCTTAATGTGCGAAAGCTCTCCACATGGAACTCTTGCAGCTAGCAATCAATGGGGAACTGCTTTTGCTCACACCGTCTCCTATCGATCGGATGGATGGATCGGTCGGTCGGTCTGGTTGGCTGATCGGAGCTGTGTGTGTGTGTGTGGAGGCTGGTAATTACGCTGGGAATGCAATCGGAAACCGTTACTGTCACTGATCGAATGTCCGAATGCGAATGTTCCTCACACAAGAAGCTACCACTTAATCTCCATCGATCAAGCACAGCCAATCGGACACAGCAAACAATTGCAGATCAGTTACTGTTTTTTTCTTGTCCGCTCCTCTTGTCCACCGAACACAATGTTGCCCGAGTGATGATGATGATGGCATTGTTCGCATGAACTTCGAATGCTCCGTCAATTGTCATCTACTGCTCGATGAGAAGCTAATTCTATCTCTCTATCTTACCACTATTGGGACAACAGTTACAGCCGAGTCATTTGCATTTCTACTGATGTTCGATGTTCGGCACAACAGTTACCAAGGTTTTTTCCATGCCTTCGAACGTTCGGATAGCTGCCCAGGCGCCCGTCCACCTGTTTGTCTGTCTGTCCGTCCTAATTAAATGCTTTATTCGCGCCTTTTTCGTGGCCGCAACACATTTCCACGCCGAGAGTCGTTGCAGAGTCATGTTTGCGTCCGGAGGTTTTTGCGATTAGGACTGCATGTGGGTTAAGCCGCTTGGCTGCACTGCACAAACTCAACTCAACTCAATTCAACCCAACTCAAGCTCGACTCGACGTTGGGCTCATGTAGTAGTTCATGCTTGCGAACGGTTCTAATTGTTAATTTTTATTTTCCCATAATATCATGTTGGCCAGGCTTCCACTCCGATCCCCTCCAATCCCCTCTGATCGCCTCGCTCAATCGTAATTCAGTGTGTAATGGAACCCTTAAGTGTATGATTTCACGGAATAATTCATTTCATACATTGTTTATTATCTGCCCACAGCCATTCATTTCAGACGCGGTGAAAAGTTTTCGCGGAAACTCGTATTGAAGCGATCTTTTGGACCCACCACCATTTTCATGGATCGATATTCGCCGGAGATAGTTAAATACTTAAATCACAAGGTGGAGAAACTTCTCGATGGCTCGGCCTCGGCCTCATCTT
This sequence comes from Coelopa frigida, assembly GCA_017309665.1. Taxonomy (NCBI): domain Eukaryota; kingdom Metazoa; phylum Arthropoda; class Insecta; order Diptera; family Coelopidae; genus Coelopa; species Coelopa frigida. The sequence goes on along the minus strand of CM029565.1, from coordinate 22,564,853 downwards.
TGCACTTTTACTGAAGGGAATTGCGATCGGTCCAATTGCGGTGACATAGAATAGGTCTAGAGAACTACTCGACCTTGTCGCCCCGAAGAGGAGCCATAATTATTGGATCGGAACACCACAAACGATCGAACGACACGAGGAGAGAGTCTTGGACTTGGGGGAGAGGTTGAGGAGGCTCAGGTTGAGCGTGAAAAATGTTCGAGGAACTTGCGAGACACGAACGAACCATTAGTCACAAAAACATACGGTGCTTGGGTCGAGCGGAGACGCTCGAAGTTCAGGAAAATTTATGGGAATCCCAAACGAGGTCGCGACAGGCTCAGAGAGGCTTCCCCCAAAACCGAGCCGAACTTAGGGGAAGCTGGAGCGAGAGCCCAGGCACAGAGAACCGTTCCCGACTAAACGACTGGACTGGCAATGGAAGACATTCTGCGGTTTTGGCACCATTTCTTTAATTTCACACTTCACACTGGTCCGGCAGTAAAGTGTTTTCGCCTCCGCCTCCTCCTCCTTGCCCGGTGTTTCCTCGTCGAACTCGTCGAATTCCTGGAGTTTTACGTTGGACTCGGACATCAACGAGTACGTGAGTCTTCATGCCCACTTCTCTGTGATTGACATTAAAATGGAAATTGTTTTCCGGAAAAACAACGGGCGGGTTATATTATTGTTGTTGTTGCTGCTGCTCCTGCTGTTGCTGCTGCTGTTTCTGTTGTTACCAAGATCTGCTCCCATTTCGTGTGCTACCGAACTGTCAGCGCCAGCCACAACTTTGATCATCGCTGGAGATCGAGCAGGATCGAGCTTCTACAATGAAAAACGCAAGCCACGACCCATCCCAACCCCATCTCACCTCACTTCGAATACAACGTTTTTGTCTACGTATAAAAATTCTTTGCAGCAGCAATTTAATGCTGTTGCATAATTTACATCTAACAAGCGAACTTGCGAACATTTCTACATATAATTTGCAGCCTTCGCTATAAATTAGCAGATGCTGCCATCGAGCCGTTAACACGTTGGCGTTCTTTGCTCTTTTACAGCATATCAAGCTGTGGCTGAAAGAAACATTTCCACTCAGTTCTGCGGAAATTGCATCGCAGTTGGTTCGCAGATATTTTGAATGAAATGGCTTGAACCGTTTCGAACAATGGGAGGCAGATTTAATATTCAACCTAATATCATGGTTCTCTTTATAAACTGGAAAATCAGTTTATAATCCAAAATCATTTGATTTTTATGATGATTTTTATTTCATAGAAAACATTTGAGAAGAACCCACGTTAACCCAAATTATCCCGTCGCTCGTTTGTGGCCTAGAAATCTGTCCCAAAACTACATTCACTCCGCACAGAGAATGCAGCAGGAGCCGCCAGGCAATGGTCTACTTTTGAAAGGAGCAACTTGAGCTTGAATGTTCACCCAAACCAAAGAAGTAGGCCAAACACCTGTTGTGGTCGAGACAAAACAAAAGACTCAAGACACAAACTTCGAAGCCAAGATACATAATTGTTGCTGCTTCTGTCCAAGTTTTCATTGAGGCGTCCGTGTCAAGCGTTTTATTAACGCTCTATTGAAACCCGTGTGGTAAGTTAAAGTTAAAAAAAATCCAACAAAAGAAAAACAGAGACCAGCAAAAGAAAAACAACAACACCAACAAATTGACTGTTAATGGATTTACATGTCGTTGGCGGCCGCATTCGCATGGCCGATGAATCGCAATCAGGAACGAATATATAGCAAATCAATGGACTGCTATTTCTTTCGTTCGATCCTGTTTCTCCACGCTCTCGCACACGGTGTCCAACTGCCCGGGATCCACCTTCGGACCATTGGGACAACCGTTCAATAACATGTAATGGAAGCAGATCGAACGAGTTTGCGCATCAGCGGCATCCTTGGGGCATCGCCTCCGGGGCGAGTTGGGGCGTGTGTGTTGTGTTTGAGTGTGAGTATGTGTTTTTTTGTTACGGTAAACAGGCTGCCAACAGTTGGAACATGCATGCTAGCAATTGCAGTCGATGCGAATGCTCCAGGAATTTACATATTTGCACAACTCGTCTTCGTATGTAGCATGCATGCGATGATGCTGCTCCAGGCACGCCAACCAGTTGTCGCTTCGTCAGTTGGCGTTGATGTGCCTTGTTGTTGTTGCCTGCCATCTTCAGCCTAATCGAGCGCCATCCAACGTCGTCATAATCGACTGTTGCGACGACGACGACGACTGACGACTACGCGCTGTGCCGGATATAGGTCAGTGGGTACATTTTCACGGTTAAGCTGTGGAGTTTATTAATAAAAATTGCGAGCTGTGCCAGGGAGGCAGGGAGATAACGACTATGACAACAACATCAACAACAATAATAACAACGACCATAGCAAAAGCAACAAGATCAACAACAGCAACCATAGCGAAAGCAACAGCAACATCAACATAGACGACACAAGGTGAAATGGGTTTGTCGCAAAAGAGCCGCGGGACGGACGAAGACCCGAGATGTCTTTCCAATATCACGCGCTGCCGCCCCCAACCGACGCGAATGGCTCGGAACGACTTCCTCGGGGCCTTGTTACACATTTGAATGTGACTCGAAGCGTGCCGCGTTTGCCTGGGTCGCACAAGTGAATGCGAAGAAAGTTCTACGGCGCATGGGGACACTAGTGTATCGTGCGGCTTCCACTTATTTGCTCTACATTTAATTCAACAAGATCGCAGTCAGTTGTCGTTCAATTGTGGAGTGATTAAATTGGAAAAATCAACGAGGAGGGAAAAATACAGAGCGACAACAGGAGGATGAGGTTTCAATGTTTTATAGGATCATCTCCTAATGTATGTTGATTATTGTATTAGAACCCTCATCAAGAGAAAAACACCAAAGGATTATATCAGTAAGTATTAGTAATCAGTAACTATTTTAAAACAAAGCTTCAAAACTATTCGAAGTCTAAGCCTCAAGATTTGTTTGTACCCAATCACTTACCACGATTCCCAGCAGGATAATTGGCTTAATCCAATTGCATCCAAATTTTCGTTTTTCCGCCATGCCTCGAACTTTCTTTCTGTTTTATTTATGAACAAACACTTAATCACACAGCAGAAGTCGTCGTAATTCACAAATGCATTAAAAGTAATTCCTTGTTGGATCCACCAGGGGGAAAAGTCGTTTGAGAACTCTTTTACACTAGTTCAACTTCCGCTTAGGCGAAGTATGTTGTTACGAGCACCGATATCGGATAGATCACCCCAAGTATCCTTGGACGCGAATAAACAAGTGTTTTTTATCCGTTGCACACAACCGCTCGGCACGAGAACAATTTCCAGAATGAATTCGGAGTCGGAGCTCCACTCCAGAAATAGTAATAGTAAATTCGCACTCACTCGCTCGCTCGCTCGTCTGCTTGCTGGCTGATCGTGCGCCGGGCAAGAAAGTTGAAGTTGTGAAATGTAACCTGGCTGGCTAAAGCGAAAGAACGATAGAGAACGCGATCGTTAACTCAGATACAAAGAAAACTGCTAATGCATTCTGAGGCTCAACAACGAGAACAACGGTGTGTGCGGCGCGGTTCGGGGGGGGCCGGGGATGGGGCTGGAAAAGCTGTAAACAACAAACACACAATAAATTGTTCGATAGCATAAGCGGAGACAGCCAACAACATTCAACTGTTGAGAGTGGAAGCACGAAGCAGGGAACCAACCGCGCAACCAGGAACGATCGAGAGAGGAATAATTGAATCGCGCAAAATGTGTTTCGTCGTGCAGCGTTCTGATGTTGCTTCGGTGCCCATGAATGAATGAAGTGAAAATTGTTAGCTATTCCAAGAGCTGTTTGTAGTTTATGCTGCAGCTAATATTGATTTGTTTCCAGTGTTCAATGGTTGCCGCTGCTCTTATTAATAATTTCCAACTTGCACCAATATTAAATCGTGCATATTCTATGAACTGTAGTCGATCTCTCCAACGAATAGCATGAAATCCCTAGATGCTTATTTCTTTCCTGATGAAAAAGTTTTTTACACCATATTAAAGATTTTTTTTATTTCTTCCTTGCACATCAAGTTCATATCATATTTTGAATGTGAGAATAAAATGTATTGAAACGTAGTATGTACACAAACTATCTTTAATAATTTTACAAAAATATTATTATAAATAATATGAATAAAAGAACAGTTTAAAATGATAAAAGTAAGACTCAAAAAAATAAATAAATCAAAGTAAAAATACAAAATTACTTAAAAATCGAAGGCATCCAGCATGTCTGGATGATTGGGCATCTCAAATTGAAAGATTGGCAGATCGTCATTCAATTCCTGTGAATCTTCCGAATTCCAGAAGAGATTTCGTGTGCGTGAGAGACAATCAAGATCATCAGCTGGCTCTATGGCATCTTCAGACTGCCTGAAATAGTCCTTGTCTTCTTCGGAATCGGAATCTGGGTCTCCGCCATTTATAACTTTATTGAGAAAATCATCATCGATCTTGTTCATGTTACCCCAAATTTCCTCCAGAGCTACGAGCAAAATTCGAGTTTAGAATTGATAACTGTTTTTACTTATGTATACTTACATTTCTCGCAATCGCCATTACAAGGGTTGACGGGAATCTCTAAGTCATCAAATATCGGGTCTTCATGGACAATAATATTCAAAGACGGTGCTGGTGCCACTTCGACGGGCTTCAACTTTTTCTCTAGCTTTTCTGAGCATCCGAGAAATTACATCTCAATTGTTGTTTGCGCAAGACATCAGCGCATAGCGATTTGGAGGGTCCCGCAGCCCCCAGACCGTCTCGACTGTTGGTCCCCTTAAAGGGCGTCGGACCACCCTGGTTATGAATTACATTTTTCAGCTCGCCGAACACTTGCTTCTTCACAGAGTGCTTGCGAGCCGAAAGAAACTGCTTCGCATTTGTGGAGAACACTGCAAACATGAAATTGTTGTAGATAATTATTAAATAATTGAATTATATATTTTTAAATTATTTATTATTAAGGTATTATTATTTAATTGATCTATGTTACTTACACTGTCCACGATTTTCATTATTATGCCTATTTTCGGTCCAAATATTAGCCATTGTAGTTCTAGAAAATAAAGATTAACTAAATGTTATAGAGAACGAAGCAAGTCCAACTTTAACTCAACTTGAACAGAGAGATGGTCCTTTCTCGCAATAACTGTGAATCTCAATTTTTTTGCTTTAATGCCGCCAAAATTAAATTAAAAATCAGACGCAATTTAGCGCAAAGCAAAAGAAAACATCAAAATTTGACATTTGCGTGTAGCGGCAGAGTTGCCAACATTATAGACACACCGGTTTTACATCGTGCGCTAGCTTCCTCAGTTGCATGTTGCCACTTCTGTCAAGCATAAACGGTTCAAGCATAATTATTGAAGAATGAGATATTTTATATTTATTATTCAAAAATAGTTTTGATATAATCGATATTTTGTGTTCTGTTTTTAATCAGATATTTTTATGTGTATGTATTATTGAAATTCCAAATTTTCATATAAAATTCTCATTCTCATAAAAAAATTCAAATAAAAATCAAAATGTTAAACACAATTCAAAATTTAAAAAATAAATCAAAATTTCTAAAAAAAACTCAAAATTTCTAAACAAAATTTAAAATAAATAAAATTCAAAATTTTCAATAAATTCAAAATTTTCAATAAAATTCAAAATTTTCAATAAATTCAAAATTTTCAAATAAATTCAAAATTTTCAAAAAAATTCAAAATTTTCAAATTAATTCAAAATTTTCAAATTAATTCAAAATTTTCAAATTAATTCAAAATTTTCAATAAAATTCAAAATTTTCAAATTAATTCAAAATTTTCAATAAAATTCAAAATTTTCAATAAAATTCAAAATTTTCAATTTAATTCAAAATTTTCAATTTAATTCAAAATTTTCAATAAAATTCAAAATTTTCAATAAAATTAAAAAATTTTCAATAAATTAAAAATTTTCAATAAATTTCAAAATTTTCAATAAAATTCAAAATTTTCAATAAAATTCAAAATTTTCAATAAATTCAAAATTTCAATAAATTCAAAATTTTCAATAAAATTCAAAATTTTCAATAAAATTCAAAAATTTTCAATAAAATTCAAAATTTTCAATAAAATTCAAAATTTTCAATAAATTCAAATTTTCAATAAAATTCAAATTCATAAATAAATTCAAAAATTAATTAAATTAAATTTCAAAAATTCAATTATCAAATAAATTCATAATTTTCAAATTAATTTAAAATTTTCAATAAATTTAAAATTTTCAATAAAATCAAAATTTTCAACAAATTCAAAATTTTCAATAAAATTCAAAATTTTCAATAAAATTCAAAATCTTGAAATAAATTCAAAATTTTCAAATAAAGTCAAATTTTCAATTAAATTCATAATTTTCAAAATTAATTCAAAATTTTCAATAAAATTAAATTTTCAATAAAATTCAAAATTTTCAATAAAATTTTCAATAAATTCCATAATTTTCAAATTATTCAAATTTCAATAGAAATTTAAAATTTTCAATAAAATTCAAATTTTCAATAAAAAAATTTCAAAATTTTCAATAAAATTCAAAATTTTCAATAAAATTCAAATTCAATTTCAATAAAATTCAAAATTTTCAAATTAATTCAAAATTTTCAAATTAATTCAAAATTTTCAAATTAATTCAAAATTTTCAATAAAATTAAAAATTTTCAATAAATTCAAAGTTTTCAATAAAAATCAAAATTTTCAATAAAATTCAAAATTTTCAAATAAATTCAAAATTTCAAGAAAATTCAAAATCTTCAAATAAATTCAAAATTTTCAAATAAATTCAAAATTTTCAATAAAATTCAAAATTTTCAAATCAGTACATTGAAGAATATTAAAGAAATATGTATAAATCGACTGGATCTGGTTATACCTAGAAGACATAGAAAAACTACACCCCGTTTGGACCAAATGATAATCCGAGAGATTAAAATAGATCCGTTTGTGTCCGCTCAACAAATAGTTCACAATTCAGGGTTAGAAATAAGTGAACGGATCGTGCGACACACAGCAGTAAAGCCAGGTCAAAAATGGAGAAATATTTGGTTTTCAAATGAATCAAAGTTCAACTTGACTCAAAATGTACACTCATTCGAAGACCATTCAATAATTGAAATAAAGGAAACCATGGATGTATAAAAATATATTCAATAATGTTATAATGTCATTTTCTGAGGAGGAAATGACGTTAAAATGAATTTTCCAACAAGAAAAGCACTATGGTCCCAAACACCCATCTAGCTGGCATAAAATCGAATAGTTGAGTAATCGTTTTGAAATTTGGTATGCATGTTTCTTAGATACATAAAATACATGAAAAAGTGGGCGTCATCTGACCACTGCCACGCCTCCCACTGTAATATAAACATTAGGAACCTATTTCCTTATAAGTCATACTGTCCTTTTCTAAGCCATATTTTTTTCTGGGATTCCCTTAATTTCCTTTTTCCATTATCCATGTTTTTGGAAGCATTTTCATTATAGTCAATTACAGTCAATTTATGAAAATGTTTTCATAGCATTTCGTTGGTTTCAACTAGTTTAATAAAAACAGACCAATTTTTTAAAAATTATGAAAACCATTAAATTATAATAAATTTAAGAATAAATTTAATAATATAGGAAATTGTAATATATTTGTTCATAAATTTTGCTCATTTTCTAGCTCCAAATTATTTAAAAATCTTTCGTATTCTGGAGTAGTTTCAATATCTTCGTCCAAGTTGTCAATATTTTGGTTTTGGATATTTCCGCACAGCTTAATAACAATATGACTTCTGATGGCAGTTGCATTTTTTTATGTTTCATTATACGTCTACTAAGACTTAAGCTCGAAATAAAAGGATATGATGTATCTAAAGCTCTATTAAAAACATCAGTCAGATTATTGATTCTACTGTTTTTTCTAGCATGTTGTAATCTATCTGATTTATATGTTTTGTTTCTCGACTCTGAACTAATTTTTAATACGTCTATTGTCCGAGAACGAAATATTTCAACTTTGTCTAAATCTAATGGAAGTTGGCAGGATAAACATATTAAAATTATTTTAAAGTTATAAATAAGAGTTTTATCAATTCCAGTGATTTCAGCAAATTTTTCTTTATTTTTGAAGGCGCGTCGTGAAGTATTTCCGTCGTTTGTATTACCGAATCCCCCAACTTTAGGCTTATCTATTAATAAACCAAGTTCACTCCAAAATAAATTTTGAATTTTTTTCTTTTCTTCTAGAACTGTCAGCTAATCTTTTGCATCACGTATCTGGCACTTACGAACATTTTTTTTGTAACTTAAGTTAATTATAAATTCAAGAAATCGTATCCACCAGTGTAAAGGACTTATTCCAAATTTTATGTTAGTTAATTTAGGTTTACATTTTTCAGATTTCGGATCATTTATTTTAAAAAAGTCTTTTGGGGTTCAACCGCATATAGGGCAAGTATGAGTGGATCCTGTGTCGGTCAGCACATTTAAAACTTTCCCATCAATTGCTGTTAGATGCAGCTTATATTGTATTTGTATTATTTTTTCATCGTTAATTTTGATTTGAAACGACTCTAATTCCTCAATTTCTTTTTTGATCTCGTCGTTTTCTTTTAAAATTGTGTTCTTTGTTTCTTTAATATATTCCAATTTAAGAGGACGGCAAAATCGTATAGACTGTGGTGTCTGATTGCTCCACAAAACATTTCCTGCCATATCATTTAAAGATAATGGCGTAATCGTGGTAGCAAGAAGAGATGAATCGGTTTGTTGGGATATTGCTTGTGTTGAAAATTTCTGTTTATAACTGTTTATATAGCTAACTATTAACTTTGAATTTAAAAAATTTTTAATTTTTATCGCCGCGATAACTTATTTTGTAACTTACAAATCCTGGAAGCTGTGTGATAAGTAGCGTTTTTAAAGGAACTTTTGCCATATTTTCCTTTACTATTATTCCCACAGGTCTGCATTCAGTTTTTTTATTTAAAACTTCTTTATATGAAGAATATAAATTAGAATTATGATTAAGATTTTCCATTCGTATGTTGCAATACTGATTTTTTGTTAAATCGTTTTCTAATAATAAAGCCAAAGCTTTGTCTTTAGTCAAACTATTCGGGGTTTTCTTATCAAGGGAATTGGAATTTGGAATTGGTTTTTGTTTTGTTTGTTTTTAGTGATACAGCCAATTTTTTTACCTCGTTTATGTGCAGCCATAGAAGCAGCTCGAAGCATCAAATCAACGTTGTATTGTTAATTTTTTGATAATTCTGCAGCTTATTTTCTTTGTGCTCGATCAGATTTTTTATTAAAAGCCAATTTGCATACTTTTTTTTGAATACTTCGAGTTTTCGATGACTTTTATCCCATCTCTCCTGTATATATTTGCATATCAACCTAGCCCTCTCAGTTATATATTTTTGATATGTATCATAAATTTTACATAGATAGAGTTGATGCCATTTTATAAAAAAAAAACAACAACAAAAACAATGAATTTGCGAATTTCGATTTTTTTGCAATTACCTTTAGTATTTATTTCCATATTGGATACTTTTTTAAATAATATTATTATATTAAATAACGACAATTCCAATTCGAAAATATTTGATCTCACGAAAACTGAACTAAAACTTTTTCAGAAATGTCAAGTTTAAGTGCTGAAAACATGATGGCATATAATTTTAAATAAAAACAAAGTATGCAGTTGGTACAACTGGAGTTTTTCCTACGAAAGAATAACAAAATACCATTAGAAATCCGAACTTACAAAAATGAATTTATGCCAGCTAGATGGGTGTTTGGGACTATAGTGCAACGGCTCAAAACACACCTCAAAACTTTTGAAATTCTGATTTACAGAAAACAAAAACATCGTCATTAAATTGCCAGCACAATCACCACACTTAAACCCGATAGAGAACTTAAGGGAAATAGTAGACCGAAAAATAAAACGATATAGAGGAGATAAGAAAAAAACTGTCTTTACCATGATAAAAGAAGCACAAAAATCGAGGTATGCGAAAAAGAAGAAAACTCCAGATAAGGAACACATCAAAAAAGTCAAGGCAAACGTTCTGTTTTTTGTTCGAAATGTAACGGTAATCTTACATTTTGTTCTGTACTATTCTGTTACAACGTCTTGCATTAAAAAAAAATAAAAGCAGTGCAATAACTTTAACTTAACTGTCATAGAAAAACCCGATTTTGGAAAAAATGTTCTTGATTAAATAACAAAAATAGATATTCAGATTGATAGCATGAACATAACATAATTACTTCGTTATGATGTTACAGTTATCAAAAGAAAGAAAGACTTTTAAAAATTATAAATATATAAATAAATTTTTTGTCAGAAAACTATAACTTTGCTATCCTATCGAAATAACATTCCGTGTAGACTTTCGGAGTGTTTATACAAATATGGATACAATCAATACCACGAACACCTGGGATTCTCTTTTTCTCTTCAAACATCTTGGAAATAGACTCCGCAGTAGCACCCATGGGCCTTATCACAAATTCGTGACCAATTCGTTTTAGGAAAGATGTGATTTGTCGAACTGCCTTCCATACTGAAGATTTTGACTGCAAATAAGTTCCCCAACTGTCTATATGTTATGGAGTTCCCTATTGTAGAATTTGATAAGTATTTATACTTTAAATTTAATAAGTTGTTTATTTAATCAATTCCAAATATCTAAAAATATATCTAAAAATAAAAACAAAGGTAATAATTTATAAAAATTTTAAAATAATAGATTCATACGTATGTATATACCATATTCTTGCATGATATTTTGGGTCGTCCACAACTAGACTGAGAAACAAAATCTTCTAAAAATCTTCCTGTAATTAAATATATATTTTTTCCTATTTTCAATTCTGATATAAATGAAAACGTTACGTACCTATTAAATATTCCAGAGTTAGCTGCTTCAATCTCATATGGGACTTGAATACATCGTCCTCGAAGAAATCGATTGTTTCTACAAAATATAATATCTTCTTTTACTAGTTGAACGAAAGACCGTGTATGTGAACGATTTCTAATTAATGAAAAAACTATCGAATAAAACTATTTTCAACTATCGAATAATTCGATAGTTCCCATCACTACCCGATTCACATCTGGATGTCGTTCTTCCGATTACGTTGCATTTTATTGATCTATTCGATCTATCTAATCGATCAGATTCGTTGCTTAGCTGTTGTTTCTCCCCTGTATGAGAAGCTCGTAGCCGCTTCATTATGTATTGCTCCCAATAGATGAACGTTTTGGAGGCATATTTATACAATTGTTGATTTAATTTGCTTTTTTTCTCATTTATTTTTTTTAAGGCCACACTTCCTTAGTTGGCTGTGTATTTGAATTGAAAATACCAATGAATGCATATATTTCATTTTCATGCGTAGGTTGCCAAACCATTGGTTTTGCTGTAGAATTTGCCTCATTCCAAGAGCGTATTATTGCATTACCATTTCTATTTGTTTCGCGGTAATTTATGTATATCTACCATTTCTGGTGTCACTTACTGCTTGAATATGCCAATCGGATTTGGAACAAAAGTACCAATAGGGTCAGCTTTTGCAGCAACAAGTACATTAGATGTCTGTAGCCTGCCTTTTACGGGTGGCATTTTCATCCACATAATTCCATAATAAAAATCAGTCATGGGCAATCCTTCAGCATGAATAGCAGCAAAAATTTGTTCTTAGTCAAGTTTATCTTCAACATTATCCTCATTATAATTTTCCCTCTCTTCCACATTCATCTCGGTTTCAATATCAGATGCATCATTGTCAGCCACATAATCACCACCATCGTCCTCACCATAAAATTCAACTATTTCCTCATCGGAACTAACTTCCACCTAACAATTCTGACACCTGTTCCAAAGTCAGTCGTTTGACTCTAGATGCCGATACAATTTGTTCATTTGTCAAATACTACAAAACCGACAAACAATAATACTAGAAACAAATTCACATTAGCATAGATTGAAAACAAAAATAATTATTTCAAACGCAAAAATAAAATTCAAAATTTCATAGATTGCTTAGATGCTTTACTGTCAAGAATAAGTTTACACACAGAAAATAAAATAATTCAAAAAATTCAAATTCAAAATTCAAAAAAAAAATTTTTCAACTTTCTAATCAAAAAATACTAAATTTGTTATTTATGTACATACATTTTGATTATCAATTATAGTTATGCACAATGTTTCAAAAATGTATGTACATTACAAAAAATTCAATTTTAACGCAAAAATAAAACGAAAAGTACAACAAAAATAATAATTACTCATTTTTTTAAGTGTCAAGAATCGCTTTTCACAACCCTGTTTTACACTTGTTTTTGCACCAATTTCACTACGATCAGCGGTACATTTACCGTTATCTTTGCTCTGCGTTGTCCATTTCTATGAAATTATTTTGCATTATGTACTGCTTCATGTGAAACAACAACATCGCACTCTTCTTTCGGATCCCTCGCAAGCGTTCTGGTAGCGATCTGAGGGCTTTGATTTTTTGGCTTAGGACCACCTCCAGCTTTTGGTTCCAATCTGCTTCGCAACCTCAGTCAGCCCGACTACCTATGTAAAATCGCAAAGTAAACTTTTAAAGGCTCTGCATTCCCGAAGTTTCTCACTTTTCGGAACTTTGTTAAAATTTCAAATTATATTCCAATGCGTACTCGACCCTGGATGTCCGGTTACGGGAGATTTCACTGTGGTTAAAGTTAATAAACTATTGAAATTGGAAAAAAAAATTATTTAAAATTTTTTAAATATACCGTAAAAATTTCAAAAATCGTCAGCACATTCGGAACAAACAGTTTTTCAGTTTCATTTTTATATATAAGATTTAAAATATTATTGATTTATAATTATATTGAAATTTTCAAATTTTATTGGAAATATTTAAATTTGATAGGATAGGATATTTTGAATTTTTTTTTAAATTTTGAATTTTGAATTTTTTTGGAAATTATGCATTTTTTTTGAATTTTATTGAAAACTATGAATTTTATTGAAAATTTTTAATTGTGTTTAACATTTTCATTTTTATTTAACATTTTGATTTTAATTTGAATTATTTTATGAAAGTTAAAATTTTATATGAAAATTTAGAATTTTATTGAAAATTTTGAATTCTATTAAAAATTTTGAATTTTATAGAAATTCTTTATTTTAATTGAAAATTATGAATTTGGAAAAGTTTCAAGTTTTGAAAATTTTGATTTTAATTTGATTATTTTAAGAAAGTTAAAATTTTATATGAAAATTTAGAATTTTATTGGAAATTTGGAATTCTATTGAAAATTTGGAATTTTATAGAAATTCTTTATTTTAATTGAAAATTATGAATTTCATTGAAAATTTGGAAAAGTTTCAAGTTTTGAAAATTTTGATTTAACACACCATACAAAATTATATTTCACTCAAATTGTCAAACTGTATTTACCCATCTTTAAACTTTTACTATAAAAAAAGTCCTTATATTTTGAAATGAAAATCTCGTAACTCATGATAACTTTCTCCCTTCACGGTTGCGATATTGGATTCGACAAATGAAAAGTCCCCTGAGAATTCCACCGATATCATGACCTGGCACAACGGACGTCGACTGGTAGACGAAATCATCACGAACATCAAATGCAATCACTCCGACTGGAACAGGTGTCTGTCTGGTACAAAAATAATAAAATCACTAAAAATAAAAACCTTCTGACGGTCGCTTCTGTACACTTATTTCGCAATCGATAGCTCGATTTCTTCTTCACCAACGTCCTTGATTCCGAGACATTTCACCCCGGATTATGTCTCAAGATATTTCCACTGTTTATGATTCTCACGACTTTGACTTGAATTGTTTACTTTATTCGATTAAATAATTTACAATAGTATTAGCTGTTGTTGTATTATTGAATTAAATTTAAGAAAACGTATTTTCGACGTATAATTTACTAATCACAGTTTAAAACTATACTTAGGGGTTATAGAATAGAGGGGTTGATTAACTAGTTTTTCCTTAGGGAGGCGGACAACTATTTGAAAGTGCTCCAGGCTCTGGGATGCGGTGAGAAAAGGCGTCTCTTCTTGGAGTTGTAAAACTACAGCCATTTCCGAGACCAGCCGAAGTAGATCTTCCTGGACTGGAAGAGCAGGAGCGCCTTCCGTTTAAACTGCGTTCTCGGCGGCCAGTCCGAGGCTTTCGGCGTGCTTCTTCGCCTTCATTCGCAGATCCGCTATGCTGGAGTTCTTGCTGTGCGCCGCTGCGACGGCGGCCAGATTGAGAGGATAGTGAGGGATCGGGAACAGACCCGCCGGACGACTGCTGCTCATGGCTGCGGCATACTATAAGAAGTTATAAAAAAGGATTAAATCTGAATCTCTACTATAGGAGTCGACGTAGAACACGGAGCTTACCTGGTGAGCTGCGGCCGAGATGAGGGCGGGATCGAAGGCGGAGAATGCGGCGGCTGCTGCTACTGAATTCGAGAAATGCTGAGCGACTGCTCCGGACTGAGCTGCAGATGCGGCGGCGGCGGCTGCGGCTCCAGCAGCCGACGAGACGCCACCGCCACCAGGGCCAGAGTTGCTGGGGTTGGTGCTGCAGCCGCCGGCCGCGTTCACCGAAGCGCTGCGAATCGTCGCCAAATTGACATATGGTGCGACGCGACACGGCTCCAGCGGCGTTGACACGGGCGGACTTTGGCTGGTTAGCATGATGCCTGCGGGAGGAAATAAATCGGTTAGCGATAGTCAGACAAGCAACTCACGACAATAACAATAAGTAATACATAAAACAATAAGAAACACCAAAAAACAACAAACAGGACCAAAACACACAGGACAACAACAATCGCAACAACAACAAACACTGGATAACGCGAAAAAAAGTCGCCAGATTCCACTTTGTTCCTCCACCTCCGCCTGTGGGCGTGTGCTCGATGTAATTGAAATCATTTACTTATTTATTGCCGTGGCAACACCCACCACTCGGTAACCAACCCGTCACACCTCCGACATCCGACCTCCGCCCACCCCTTTGGAAATGACACCCTGGGGGATACGAGCATTTGAAGGAAACTCCGAGCACATCCTTCTCTCTCACTCACTCGCCCTCTTGCCCTCCTGCCATGGCGATAAAAAATCTATGGCCATTGATATCAGCCCTGAAGATGCACGTTCCCTAAGTAATTTGCTCTTTTTTTAGGATTTAATTTGATTACGACCGAGTCGTGTTCGGTTCGACTCGAGATGGGAGGATGGAGGACCTCAGATTTATGACCAAATTCATATGAATTATGGGCGTTCTACATTGCCAAGGTGTACTTGATTCGAACCAACATGGGTCAAGGTGTTCAAACTGGAAACGTTTTCGCGTTTGCTCCGAGAGCAAGTCAAGAGGAACTCGTTAATAAAACATTGAGATCGTTTAGAAAATGGATCACCTCAAACTCAAGGCCTCCAGATCGAAAAAATGAATGGAGTAATTTAATAATTGCTTTTAGAAGTTACAAAGTTTTCACTGGATAACTTCATCTATAGAGAAGTATTTATTATAGAGAAGTGTTTGTCGTCCCACGGGAGAAGAAGGATTCAATATTGCAATGGACCAAAAAGGAGCAACCCGAACATATTTGCATATTGAAGGAATTTCCAACCCAACCATCCCAATATTTCAAACAATTTACCCAGAGGAAAATAAGAGCAATCGCAGAAATTAAAAGAGTAAATAAAAATCGGAATTTAAATGAGCGTAAAACAAGTAAATCAATTTGCAAATTACGGTTCTCGCCAGGAAATTCGCCCGGGGAATTCCGGCAGAAGGACGAGGGCGAGGACGAGCGGAGGGAGGGGCGAAGAGGGGAGGCAGGGTTGACTTGGCCGGGTCGGGCTCGCTCGACGCTGAGGGATGCGATTTATACGCAGAGCGCGGCGGCCGGAGACACGGCGCGCATATTTTGTAGGGATTTCGAGTGGATTAAGGGATGATCACACTTGTTCACAAGCAAATAAAATTGATTAACAGTAGATTTAGTGAATAAAATATCACTTAAGTTTTTTAGCAATCCGAGACTGGGCTGGTGGCTGGGTGGCGAGGGAAAAGGTAATTGAGTGTTACGAAGGGACATAAAATACATTAACGGGAAGGGGGAGAGGGGTTGGAGAGGATGAGGGTGAGGAGAGGATACAGCTTTATTTCTTCATCGGAAACTTCTGCCTTTTGGAGATCGAATAAAATGGTGAATACAACTTTTAAACAGGAATTCATTCACTGCACTGGATGAAATTCAGGAAATTCGAAAAGTTTTTTGGGAGCGTTTTGCATTCGATGAACATAAATATTTGCCAGCCAATTTGGAAAAGTCAATAAAAAATTTGTTAACATTTTGATTACAGGTTCACCACATATCGGGAAACACACACTCCCACACAAATACACACACACAGACACACCCACCCACACACATACTCCCATCCAGGACACATGTTCACGCCATTCAATTTATAACCCTCGAACGTGTGAAAAATTCCAATGGCGTTGACTGCAAAACAAACACTCGATGTAGACACCGTGCATGGAGGATGCACTGAGCGAAAATTCTTCAGCAATGCTTGCAATACGAGAAGTTTCATTTATGAAGAGTCGAAAGAACCTTCATACATTGAATTGAGTCTCCTAGAGTATGGGTCGAGACTCCAAAAGTCTTCTGTTTTGTTCAATTATTTGCTGAATGGGAAATAATATAAACACCTCCCAACTGGGCGGAATTTGTTTTCCGTGTACTACGAAGTAAACACCCAGATATTATACGAAAACAAATGTCGAATTGGTGATGTGAGTCAACAGGGAAAATATTGCCACGGCCGAACAGAGCGGAGTGGAGCGAAATCAAGACGCACTCGGCTTTAAAAACATAAAATACGAGTCCATAAAAGTCGCATCTGCCACGATTTGGCCCGCAGAAAAATCAAAGCAGAACCACAGACCTTATGTCAATGCGACAACGACGACGTCCAGCACACAAATCATCAGCGTAATCAAATTAAGATATTCCAAAAAGCACCAAACACACACCCACAGAGACAAATACACATCCGCACACACCGAACCGTTAAATGGCAAATGTATTCACACACACACACACAGACACACACAATGAAGTTAGCAGCGGAAGCGCTGCTGTTAAAAAACGGACACATCCCATGCATCATCGGGCCGAAGTGGGCGGAGGAACGGAATTGCAAATCACGGGACCAGACAGACAGATGGGAGGACGGACAGACAGATGGGCGGACAGACGGACGGATGGATGAACGGGCGGCGGGCAGACAGATAGACAAACATTCTAATTTGGATATATTTACAGAACAAATTACACTTTGGCTTTCCTCTGGCATAAATTAAAATGTCACCCTCTGCCCGGGACCCGCCGGATTTTCTCGGTGTTTGGTGGTTGTCTCTGTGTCTGCGTCGGTGATTGAGTCTGGGTCCATGTCCATGTCTCTGTGTCTGTGTTGTGAGGTTGTGGCGGCGACCGTGCGGCAGATTTCGCTGCCTCCAGCCCCGTGACGGCGTTAAGTTCGAGGGATCAGGACCTCTCAGCAGGTCTTTATCTAAGAGCCAGGTCTTTATTTGAGAGCCAGGTCTTTATTTGGGGTGACTTCCTTCCCACCCTTGGAAAGCTCTGTCAATCGAGCCAAATAGTATTATCGATGCGATCACTTTATTCGACGCGATTGGTAAGCGATTCATTGAGTCAAGTTGAAGCCTCCCCAAGTCATGTGTGTGTGAGTGAGGAATTGCACCATCGTAAGCATCCGACGACTGTGGAATGAATAATCCTCTAACTTATCATGCAAGTGAAATGCAAAATGCAATAAAATCCACCGCATTTACTCACCTTTGTGGATCTGGTTCTCGTGCTTCCTGCATTTGGCTCGTCGATTCTGGAACCACACCTGCAAGACGAACAGTGATACAAAAAAGATTCCAATCAATTTGAGAATCCGCTTTCTAAGATATCCGCCCAAGAGTAACAGGTAAACGGCGAGTTCTCCTTTTATGATCCCGTCGTCCTGTACTTACTTCGGAAACACTTTACAACTTTGTGTACTTGGCAAATTAATAGCCGCCCATGCATCCGACGGCTGGCTGGCCATGGCCAATCATGCTTGGCCAGCGAAAGTTCTCCAAGAGAAATAATATAAATCATGCCGTCCGGCGAATAAATCAGAATTACGTGAGTCGCTAACTTTAGTTTTGTGGAGCTAAAAGTTCTCCTCAACCCATCGTCCGGACGTTGGACTTCGAACATGTCTTGAAATTTACGAATGCACTTTTTTATGCACGGTAATTGGATTAAAATTTTCCACATTTCATGGCTCGCAAATGGGTCGAACACAGGATGAAGCGCATGGAGGCAACAGAAACTTCAACCTCAAATAGGCCACGTAGTCCCCGTATTATGGGCCGTTTTCGAAAGGACCTTCGAAAAAGTATGAACGCCTTTTGAAGCACCCGGAGAATCATGGATTGGAGGAACGGACTCAAAATCGATTGCACCCTGTATCCTTGGCGTGGGACATGGCAGGGAAAGTCGAGCACGAACTTGTGCACGAACACATAGTTCGACTCTCGCTGCACATTTCAACGTCCAATTTGTGCCCACACTCAAGACCCACCCGACCCGATCCTTCCGAAAGGGTGTTCGTTCGCTCCCAGTGGGCATCTTTGGGTCCGACTCCGGGGCCGGGCATATGCGAGAGCAGCAGCAGCGTTTTTTGCCCTGTCCGAGAGGAACATAAATTATCTCAGGATGCGCGCATGCATATAATAAACATTTACTGTTTTAGACAAATTCTACATGCTGCACGCCACGCTGTACGTACGAACGAAGAATGAAGAAGGAACGACTTTCGGACGCAAGGACGAACATTCGGACGGACGGACGTCGACGGACTTTGTTCACGTTTTACACACACATAAAATTGCATGCGGAATATAAATTTGAATTTCCGTTACAAGCAACGGCTGCCGGGAAGGCAAGATATAGTGCAACGAAGGAGCTTCGGGCTTGGCACGGCCCGAAGAGACCCAGAGTTGCCGGACAAAATCCCACTGCTTCATCCTCTTCCTTCTCCTCCTCCTCCTAGTCCTCGAGAAGTCTGTTTGGTTGGTATTTTTTTGTGTAGGATGCAAATACGAAAAACGAAAATTGAAATTGAAATTTATTTACTGCTCGAAATTTCTCTGCTGTCGTTGGATTTTGTAAAACAATAAATTTCGCTTTTGCATATGTTCATTACCACATGTGGAGCGTGAAGCCATGAACCGTGAAGGGTTTGGAGTGCGTGAGCCGAGATTCGAGAACGATCCCCCAATGAAAATCGACTCTTGAATATGGGCTGTATTTGAGGAAAAACAATTTTGATATTTATCAACTGTAGATATTTTGATGGCATGTCTTATAATTCAGTGGCCACAAACTATAAAATTCTAGTTAGGAGAACAGGGAGCTTATAGTGCCATCTTCTACAGCGTAAATCTATTTCCTATCAATCCTTCATGTTTCCTTCTTCTTCTCCTTCAAATTTAAGCTTAAACTTATTGTTTCGAAACAACCAGTAAACTCAATATAAGTTTTTAAGTCTATATTATTATTATTATTTTTGATAAAACCTTCAGTGACTATTTTATGTACAATATTAGCTTATTATTCTTCGTTCAACCAGGAATAAAAGCCTAAGTACCTATTTCAATCAAATATTTTAAACACAAGAAGACAACATTTTTAAGAACTTCTTAATTTTAATTTTCTTTAGAAGTTTAAATAAAAAAACATTATTTGCAGTAAGGATTTGAAAACTTTGAAAACAACCGATTTAGGCGGTTATTACTTTTAACCATCCAGGTTCTGTGATAATTGAGTGGTTTTATAAAGAATACTATTTTATTATAATTGAGTGGTTTTATACAAAACCCCATTCCATGAAAGTTATACATTCCAATGCATTTTTTCCCATTACGAAGTCGTGTCTGAAGATTCTCTAATTGATAGTCCTTGCGAGACGTTTTAAGAAATGTCATAAAACGAAACACAAAATCCACGCATAAACATAAAATTCTTGTCATAAATAAATGTGTCGCCATTCAGAGACAATTTGAGAAAAACATTTTCCCGCTCCACACAGACAGACAGCCAGACAATTACATTGAGCTGTATCGTTTGCCAATCCGTCCTTAATGTCCTTAAAACGATAGTTAGGAGAATTGTTGCTCCGTCTCGACATTTACGGCCTCACTTGACCCAACACTCCCCCAGACCATGAACCATGGATGGACAATTGAAGGCGTCGTTTGTCATTTAGCCGGGGAGTTTATTTCGGGTGACCAAGTGCCAATGGCGGTGGACGAGTGCGACGGAACTCATTCATTCAATAAAATAAAAGTCTCTTGGAGGAACCCCTATCAATTACCATCGCCCCCCCCTCCGCAGCCCAAAGTGGTAAGTGTTTTTGTCTCTGATTGCGATGTTTAACACCCCATCGACCCAAGGACGAGCAGCAGACGAACGGATGGAAGGAACGTAGGATGGAAGGAAGGGTAGAAGGAAGAAAGCAGAGACGACGAGAGTGTGAGCCGACTGGTCCTGGAGAGATTTGCCATTTAAATGTCAATCTCTTCACTGCGCCGTGGCGATGCGAGTCGAGTCGAGGGTGAGTTATGGCCTGTCAGGGAGTTTGTAAAAGTAATTAATCTCAATTGGAAGCCCATTTGTTCGTGTGCCCTACGAACTAAAGTGGACATTTATTTAACCGAAATAAAACAGTTAGTTCCCGGTTATTTATTGCACCCTATTGCAGTGATGGGGTAGAGTTTGTGGATTTACCTGCACCCTGGCCTCGCTGAGCCCGAGACGTTGGCTGAGCTCCTCGCGCATGAAGGCGTCCGGATAGTGGGTCTCCTCGAACAGACGCTCCAGCTCGTTCAACTGCTCCAGCGTGAAGTTGGTGCGCGATCGGCGCTGTTTGTTGCTCAGAGCGACCGACGACTGTTGGCCACCGGCGCCGCCCGGGGGCTCCGGCGACATGCAGATGTCCTTCGGCGAGTGGCTGTGGTCGCGATACTGCTGCTGCGGGGTCGCGCACTTCTCCAGCCGCACCGAGCTCGGCGACTCGCTGCCCTCGGAACGCTCGTTGATGGTGATCGGACTCGAGGACGAGCCGCCCAGGTGATCTGCAAATAGGGATAAGCAAACATCAGCTGATTTTACCACAAACATGACCATATGCTCATGGAATAGAATCTCGGAGTAGAATCTCTGGGACGAAAGCTGCCCCACCCCATCACCCATCCATCCTCGACCTCATGGTGACAATTTGTCAAATTGTTGTGCAAACATCGAGCAATCAAAACAAACTCTTCCTCCCTAATTGGCTGACATGGCAGCCGTGTCGAGTTGGGTTCGGGTGGTGTGTTTGGATTGCGTCCATTTGCCGCACACCGAAGTCATCCTCGGTAATTATAATTCGTTGCGCAAACAAAGACGAAATAATAAAATCCGAAACGCTCGGAGGGAGCCTCCTCGGCATTGTCGACAAGCTTCGAGACGAACTTCCATCGCTAAGGAACGTAATCGCCTGTGTTTTATTTTGAGCTGCCTCATTTGATGAGCCAGCGACCTGAGGTGAGGAATCCTCCACCCTTTGGCTTACCGCCGAGAGGTCCGTCCCGATCCACCACGAGCGGCAGATTTATAAACTCAACACTCAAATTAATTAGCTGCTCTAATTAAATCAGATGTGTTAATTCGCTCTACGGAAAGTTTGAACGTCGTAAACGTCGTTTCGAACTTTTCGCCAAGGAATGTTTCGGATTAGCGGGGGGCGGTCGAGGGGCGGAGGAGTGTGGGCTGTTCGAAGGCAGAGCCCGGGGGTGGGTTCGCGAGCAGAAGGCGTTGACTTGGAAAATCTTCGCGAAGACTGCGCTTCGTTTCGGGACGTATCGGAGTTGTTGTGGCACTTAAACCCTTTGGCGGGATGGGGATTTACTTTTAATTGAGATGCAAAACGGTTCTCCATCAACGGGGAGGAGGTCGCAATTAGCCTAATGAACAGGACAACGGATTACCAACCGGGATGAGCCCAAGAGAGCGAGGAAGCGAGGTTTCCTTTGATAAAGACTATTTTCTTTATAAAATGAATATTGAGTTCGGGCTTATGCCGAAGAAATTGATATATCGTTTAGTTCACATTTCAGTGAAGAACAATGAATAATGAAATAACATATACAATATAATGAAATAATATATTCTCTCAAAATAATATATTCTCAGTTGGACATTCGACATTTGGACCTCAAATGAACCGATTCGTCGCCAAATTTATCACTGATTAATAATGATTACTTGAAGTGGAATAAAGAGAACTCTTCACTGCTCTCGGACGGACGGACGGACGGACGGACAGACAGCCAGACGTGGACAGCGTGGCGCAGAGAGAGCGCGTGTAGTTGATTATTAATAAATTACCGCTTGTTGGCCATAAAACAGGACAAAAACAAATGGGATAAATTGCACGAACAGGAGCCAAAGAGCCAGAGCAACAACGGATAAATATGCGCTGGTAATATTTGCGGATTCATAAGAGTGATTAATGGATACGTCCCGAATGTCAACGCGTTTTCAAATTGTAATTATTTTCCACCACCACGAACGTCGACGTCCGTTGTTGGCGCTTGTGTCGCCGCCCAAGCGAGAGGAATTCGTGATCAGAACCGGAGCTGGAGCTGGGGCATGGTGATGGTGAGCAGCCAAGACAATCGCCCAATTTGCTCTAATTGTGGCTCTCCTCGCTTCGAAGCTGCCTCGAAGGACCTCCTGCTGAGAAGATAAATCTCCGAGTGCCAACTATTTCCGTCAAATTTACAATGCATGTCTGAATGAAAACAAAAACCCATCTGTGTGAAAATCTCTGTGTCGTCCGTTCGTTCGGTTCATGGGTCGAATATTCAAGCCCTACCTTCTTCGTCCTCGTGTTTCGACTTCTGGCCCATGATGGACGACTCCTCACTGCGTCGGCACCTGTCCAGGTTCTCCTTCTTTTTGAGGTCCGTCGAGCACGAGATACCGGAGCTGGTCTCTCTGATTTCTGATCTCTGACATGGATTGCTTTGGCGTAGAATTTTAAAGTGCGGCATCTCCGATTCATCATTGTTGTTGTTGCTTATGTTGGCGAAACTATTCGCCTTGTTCTTATGGTATATGTTCGTACGTATCCGCAATGTGTTGTCCTTTGGCGGATTTTCCGTCTTCGTCTCCGAAATCCTCACCAGATTTAAAGCGGTGTTCGGCGCCGCATTCTGCAAATCCGTCGGCGCCGTCGGTGAAATGACTTCGGACGCCGGAACCGGAACTGGAACCAGTGCGGTATTTTCAAGTGCTATTTCTGAAATTTAGATTTATTAAGTTCAACTTTATTAATTTTTGATTGTACAACAGCTCCTTCCAAGGTCCCATGGTTTGTGTGTACAATGAAACAAATTGAATACTTTTCAACACAATTATGTTCTTAAAGTTCTGAACTAAAAAAATAGTTTTTATTGCTCATTTCAAACGTTCTACGCAACTGAAAGTGACCTAGAATTAAATGCAGTATTTCAAATGTTTTACACAATTAAAAGAGCCCTAGAGTTTTATGCAGTATACAAAAAAGCGGAAGTGACGTAATTTGATACTAAATTATTACTCTCGGAGAGAGGTAAAGGTCGAGGTCGAGAGGTCTCTGAAACAAACATTTTGAAAATACATATATCGGAATACATGGATAATGATAATACGGCTATTGCTGAATAGCTAATAATCACTTCTGTAAATCATATAATACAATCACATAATACACATTATTTATAAAATACCACTTTTCTGAAGTTTTTGAGATTTGTCTTGTCCGTCATGCATTTTTTCTGATTGCGATGAAAAGGCGCGTTGAAAAAGACAACAGAAATTTTGACCAAATAAAAATATGGCAAACCTTAGTAGGGCTGCAAAGGCCAATAATTTGAATCTTTTTTATTATGTTTCTTGTTTTCTATAAATAAATTCCTTCGCAAATAAACGATAAACATAATTCTACTAATCCAAAACAATTCCAGTTAACCATTTCCCAACTTCAGTTATGAATTGAAGAATTGAAGTAATAAAGATCGAAAAGTTATAAATATTGAATAAATTATGAATTCATACAAAGATTTGTACACGCATTATACAGAAAAATATATAAAGACTAAGATGATATATAAATATTTTGATAATCATCGAATAATGGTAAAATATTCATCTGCAATGCATGGGTTTGAAGTTATGTGATCACTTGCAAATCTTATAGAAATAATGTATAAATATTGAATTTTATAAATCATATTTGGAAAGACATGATATATCTTCGAATTAGAGTTTGAAATAGGTTAGAAGCTTTTACAATGGGAATTCAGATTTAAGGGCTTTAAAATTAAATGAACTAAATCGATTTAGTTTATATACAAGAAGGCAGTCTATCGGATTTTCGGAACAAACTGTAAGTACCTCCATGCTTTAAATCTGTCGATGCTGTGCGATCATTTGACTCCGAAGGTATGTCGGAGATCAGCCAATTCCTTGGCTTCGGCTGGTGCGAGCGTGCCTTGGGTGCGTTTGACAGATCCGTGATCGTTTTTTCACTCCCGTCGATAATCACCGCCGCGGTTGTGCGATCCTTGATCAAGGATAACGGCTTCAGTTCGAGAATGTCCTTCGACTCGTGCCCGTCCTCGGTGCCCGATAAGTCGGTTATATCGATGTCGACGGACTCGTCGTCGTCGTCACCGTCGCCGTCACCAATTGCATCGGCACCGCTTCCGACGGTGTGCATCGAAAGAGGCGTCCGTCGATTCCGACCGAGCTCCGATTGCGGAGAGTTTCGTTTGAATGCGAGTGTTCGTCATCGAGTTGAACAAGTCCTGGACCCGATTGTGGCTGCTACTGATGGTGTACTCGAAGGACTTGGTCACGAACTGGGCGAGTTGCTCCATTTTCACAGTCTTACACGATATTATTTTAATTTATTCTTAACTATTCCGGGTCAATCGCACTTTTTTAAACAAAACTTGAACTTCTTGTTTTTTATATTATTTATTGTTTTAGTATTAATTGTCTATATTATAATTTGTCTATATTATTTTTAGTCTATATTGGTTCACAATTATTCCGAAAATCCCGATATGTGTCGGCTGTAATCCCAAGCAAGATCGATTGCTGCACAATTGCAACTGTTTCCGCGAACGAGCCGTCTTCAAATAAACAACGTCCTGGTCAAGGATACCTTTGTTTCACTTCACACAGCCTCAGGAGCTGCTGCCACCGCTGCTGCTGTTGCTGGCGCTTTCATCGGAAGTGTTAATAAAATCACAATAAAATTAAAATGCCTTAACATGCAGCCAACCAACCAACCACCCCCGGAGTTACAATCGCGTACCGCGCATGGCTCGCTGGCGCACCGGAAGTAAATCCCTGCTTTGCTCTGCTGCTGCTCCCCGTGATGGGGGCAGATAATTGAGAGCGCACCACGAGCATCTCGTCGTCGTCGTCGCATACAAAACGAATGTAATATGGTGGCCGTCGTCGTCTCCGGGCGAGGTGGTGGAGTCCAGGTGAAGGAAGACCCAGGTGAAGGAAGGAAGAACCTTTCAGGTGCTTCTTCACCCAATTCAATCCACAGCCGCGTGAGGCGATTTGAGGTGCTCTCTGTCAACTCAAGTAGGTATCATAATAAAAATAAAATACAGGTTAGTGGTCAAAAGGCAGACGAATCTACCTCCCGCCGCCCGAGAGTTTCCAAATTACCTCTGGTTAAGTAAACTTATTCCTGGAATGGCAAATGGAGCGGGCTTTGCTTTGGACGGAGGACGACAGTTGTTGGTAGAAACATTGTAAAGAACCCGTTAGGGAATCATATTACCAAGGTGGGATTTGATCTGTTAAAAAATGAAACAGGGGAATGAATCGATTCACATTCGTTAACTGCACGTTGACTTAATAGCACGAATTAGTATATTAGAATCAGTATTTGTTTACGAAATTAATAAGTTTAGGATTGCGAGATAGCGAAGTTGATTTGTAATTAAACTTGGACTATAAAAAAGCATTTAATTCATTTGAATTTTCGTCTCTATCTACGAAGTAAATACAATTCATAAAGCTTAGTTCTATTATTAATCAATTCATAAAGCTTAGTTCTATTATTAATCAATGTATTATTTTGTTATATATTGAATTTAATTTAAGTTGTGATTTATTTAAAAAAGAAACTTGAAATAATTGATTGTATAAGAACCATGTGAATGTAGTGTTAATTTTTCCTTTGTAAAGGTCAGGAATTAGGGAACAGAAATAATTTGAGTAAACCGACATTTTCTGATCAAACCGAGTGATATAGATATAAAATGACCTGAGAAAATCGTAAAGTGACTTGAGAAAATCGTAAAGTGACTTGAGAAAATCGTAAAATGACCTGAGAAAATCGTAAACAGACCTGAGAAAATCGGAAACAGACCTGAGAAAATCGGAAACAGAACTCAGAAAATCTAAAATGCAATAATAACTAAAGTTCGATGAGAAGAATCTGTAGCAAAATTAGTACTGGTGTTGTAAACAATTAAATTGAAATTTTATATTGAAAATTTCAATAATTGACTTCTCTTGGTCGAAGAATCGAGATATTCCGTGGTTCGATATACGACGACCAGACAGACATGCCTCCAGTTGCTATGGATGGACGAACAAGCAGTGAAGAGGAGCACGCAAATGAGCCCCGAACACATTCAACCAATCAAAAGTGATTACTGCTGCTGCCGGGGTGGGGGGGAGAGGGCGAGGCGAGGCCGAACAATGGGACGAAGTGGGTGGGATCCAGAGCGTGGTGGGGTGGGGTGAGGTGAGAGCGCAACGACGTCGCTGCACACAATTTAATTAAACTTCAATTTGCAAGGTACACAACACACACACACGCGCACACACCTGCCCTCGCACACATCGACATGGCCTCGAAGGCGTACTCACACCTAGGCGAGGCGATTACAAGGACATTAACGCCCCACTACGACGGGGAAAGTGATAAAACAAAACTTTTAGAATCATTTTTAAAGTCCCATAATGAGCGATGTTGTTGTCGTTATTGTTATTATTATTGTTATGTCCGTCGCGTAGTCGTGAAGAGCGCATGATCCCTCTCTCGCTCCCACTGGCTCGCTTTTTCGGAAACCGGAAGTTGCCATTCTCCACTCTCTCGCGTTCATTCTTTGCTGTTCGAGAGTGAGAGAGAGAGAGGACCAACAGGGGCATCGTAGCAAACAACCCCTAAACATTATAAGAAAGCCCTTAATTCACTTTTTACACTACGAGCCTGTCCACCATATTTTGCCCCCCAATGGTTACCGCTACGGCCATGGCCACATGGCGGGGTTTTTCTTTTGTTTCCGGTGCGTGAGCGCGAACGTGTGGTGTTGGTTGGTAAATTTCGAACTCACTTAGCTATTATTGGTTATGGCGATTCTGCCTGGCGTCTTGCACGTTATACACACATTAAACGGATATAAAACAGCTCATTCCAAAGTGGCTGCCAAAAAGGGGTGGAGTTTGGAGTCTGGAGATTTTTGAACAACTCCCCCCATCGACGGAGTTTTTGTTGCGAGATAAAAAACAACAAGGTGTTTCATTTACAAATCACAGTTTTTTGTCAACGGTCAATGCCATGTAAATATCGGATGTTGAGAATAGATGGGTTATGAGAATGAAATCTTCCCCATTTTCACTGAACTCCTTTATTTATTGTACTATAGTTGACTATCAAAATTACATCATAACATTATTTGTTAATAATATTTACAACTATGGATACGAATTGTTTGTTAATTTTTTCGATTAAGAACTATTAAAAAATCCGTACATAATAATCAGTAATATCATAAATAATGATGTCATTCAACGTTTTATTATCCTATATAAACAACTATAAAAGGCATTATTAAAGCTCTTGAGCGATTTGTTTTTAAATTAATATAAATTAGTTAATTATTACAAGAAATAAAGTGATGAATCACAATATTACTAATTTATAGGGGGCACTAGTAGATCTTCAGACCTAAATAAAAACTATAATAAAATATTATTTGAAAAATATATATTCGTAAATTCTTTTACTATTAGCTTTATGCACTTTCTTATAAATCCAATAAAGTCTCATGATGGCTTTTCTCCCTCTTTCTCTATTGCAGCATCTGAAGCTTGAAATTTCTAAATTGAAAATGAAAATGAATATAATTGAAAACTGAATTAAGTAATTAAAACCGTATCGTAAAAGCTCCTTCCATTCGAGCAGATGTGGCGAGAAGTCCGACACATTCGTCGTCGCTCTGCGCATTTCCCTTAATCTCTTGCCTTCTCGACTTAATTAATTGCAACCAAAGTTCCACTGCAATTACTTTTGGTCGATGCAATAAGTGGTTGCGGCACCGGGATTACCGACGGTGGTCTTTTGAATATACAAATATTACTTTACACAGTAGACAAATCTATCAATCACTATGTTTGATTTTGTTTTAACAAGAAATATTTTTCTTAAGATATGCTGCAAAAATAGATCGATTTTTTAGAAAATACATTTTTTTAAATACGGATTCTATCAAAAAACATCAAATAAATTCGATTGGTTTCATCGAATGATGACTACATAAAATTTCCTGAAAAAAATATCCCAAAATAAAACCATAAAACGTTGATTTTTTAATTAATTTTAATTATTGTATTCCTTTTCTTATTACAAATGTATGAATTTTTGTATTATTTTCAGAAAGTAAATTATCCTTTCAATTAAATCTAATGTGTATTACAGAAAAATCTTACATTTTTTAATTTTCTCATGAAGTTCTTTAAAAGTAATTTTCAATTATGAGAAAATAGACATAAGAATTCTACAAAAATAAATAAATAAATGTAGTTTATTTTATTGTACATATTGATTTATATGTGAACGTTTTACCATTCTTTCATAAAACCGTAAAGACATTTTTTCTAATTCATATGTTCTAATTCAAAATTAAGAAAAGTAGTTAATATTTACCCATGTAAAAAAAAACACCTGTAAAAAGTTCAATCGAAACTAGTGTTGCTATAAATTAAATAAAATTTAATAAAGCTGCTGCTATCGCCGACGCGTCGTAAGTATTATGTTTATATTTGCTTGTTATTTCAGTAACTAAAGAGTTTTAGGAATCCAAATTTGTGTACGCGTTGTGAGTTGTAGTATTTTTAAACATTTGTAATATGTCTACATTTACTTTACATTAAACTAAATTATATAGTGGTTGTAAATAGCATTTTTAGTATTTTTGTTTTGTTTCTTTTTTGTTTTTTTCTGAAGCAATAATTCGATTTTCTTTTTACACGACTTCTGAATATTAAAATATTTGTAATAAACTTTATCTACGCTAAAATGGTTAATTTTCACACTTTACAATGATTTTTATTATTTTACAAATTAAATTAAATTAAATATCGATAATTGCGTTTTTCTTAATTTTTACAACACTTCATTAAGTTTTTTTTAAATATTTAACACACTTGTTTCATTATTTTTTTGCTTTTTAGAATGTTTGTTTTTAAGTAAAAAAGTCTTTCTTTAATATTTGAATATCTCTAAACATTTTCGACTTATACATCTTTAATCTTAGTAATTACTTAATCTTTAATGCGTACATTTCAAATTGTTTGCCTTATATCATTTTTACACACTCATTGCCAACACACATACACACTTAGATTATTTAACTTTCCTAATGTACTGCTTTTGTGTTCACTTATATCTAGTAAAAAGGGATTTAAAAAAATATTTTAACAAAATCTATAACTTTTGTTTGATGTAATGTTTTGCTGATTTTTGTTAGTTTTTTGTATTGTTTTTCCAAATTTAATAGTTTTTTTTTTCCAAAAAGACACGTTTCCTTATGTTTATTTCTCTCTGATTTTCAATTTAATTTATAAAAATAAAATTATTCTTTCACATTGGAAACACTTCTTTCTTTTAATGTATAAAAACAATTAAATTAACATTAACATTTAATTAAATAGTAAATTTAACTTTTATTTTTGTGGCCGTAATGAATTTGCTTACGAATATTCTTCATCACTACCATCTTCTTCATCCTCATCGGATGAAACAAGTTTTCGTTTTTTCCGTTTACTTCGCTGCGGTTGTTTACGCGAAGTCGACTTTGAGTTGGTAGTCTGTCTGGAAGTACGTGAAGTTGGCGTGACAGGTGTTTCCTAAAATAATACGAATTTATGAACATATATTCCCAATTGATGGCTTTGCTAAATAGCTCACCTTCGTTTGCATTGGTGTTGATACTGGATTAATAATGCTACTGTTGTTGAAGTTTGGCGTTGAAACACCAGTACTGTTACCCATACCACTGCCTAAGCTGTCATCAAACGTTTGGTTGGCTCCTGTCGAGTTCAGAGCAGATGTTGTTGGTGTCGTATCGGTCATCGTTGTATTATTAAGCTTTGATTTATCTCCTCGTGCCTCCTCATCTGAGTCAGCATCATCAGGATCAAGTTTCAGCATCAATTGCTTGAACTATATGTAAATAATAATCATAAGTAAGTTTTAAAAATGTGTAAAATTTAATTAGTACTTACATCCAAATATTTTAATACTAAATCCATTTTCTCTTCATCATTAAGTTTATTTGTTTCCGTTTCCTTTGAAATTTGTTGCTCCTGTTGCTTCCTTATTACCTCAATAATTGTTTTAGGATTAAAGTCGGGTACATTCTTTCGTGTAACCGCCTTTTCATAGACTTTTTGCATTTCAGACGGAGAGTATCGCGAGATTTTTCCATCTGTAAGCCCGTACATATCCTTTAAATGCTCCTTAAGTATGAGCAACAGCATACACGCCTGCGCGGATGTTATGCACTTTTGTATTTCTGTCGTATCATCAGGAAGACGCTGGAAGAGGACATCGGGGTCTTCTTCGTCGTCGTCATCTTCAAGGACATCACTAGACGCTTCGTTTGCTTTTAAGCATTCCTTGAATGTTGCCAATAAATTGGTACCGGCCATTGAAATTAGCAAATCGATTTGATGTATTAAATAGAGAGGCTCGTCTTGCACAACAAATGGAAAGTATGCAAGATTGTCTGCTATGTACAACATTTGACGTAACGATGTTTTCTGATCATCAAATTGTTTGGTCACTGTTTGCACAAGAGCACGTCTTTGAGGCTTCGTTGTTCGTAATAGAGAGTAAAGAAAGTCGTTAAGAGCTGAGGGCATACCATCTGACTCCCGTTTTCTGTAATTCAAGAAATAATTCATATTTAAAGAAACCATCAAATAGTTAATATAGATAAGAATCCTTACACATAGCCACGTATCACGTTACTGTTTTTCCCTTTGTTATTGCACTGTAGCATTTCTTGTAACTTAAAACAAAGTTGTAAGCCAAATTGTACTTTCATATTAACGAAGCCTGCATAGGTCTTATCAATTTCCTTTAACAAAGCATCCGCTCGATGTGCCGACTGAAAAATACAAATTAAATTATAGCTTTTATATCGCATCGGCAAGCGAAAATACAAACCTCCAGTTTAGAATCTGTACTCAAACAAATGAGGTATGGAACCATTCGTACGGGATGTACTAGACCCTGTCGTAGAACAATCTGAACAACTTTGACGGCCCACAATCGCACATTGTCATCACGATTGAGAAAACAGTCAAGAATTTCTTGAAGGTACAACTGTATGATTCGACTTGCCATGCCCGAAGAGACATCATTCATTTCCTTGAGATCCTCGGTCTTTGCTTGTTTCTCCCCTGCAAAATTTAATTTGTAATCATTTTTAATCATTTTTCCAAGTAATGTAAATTTTTGTATAACTTACATTCTTTCTCCTTGTGTTGCATATACATTTCGGATTGTGTTAGATAAATCCATATGTTGCGCATGCAAATTATTTTTATACAAGGTTCGATCGTATCTGAGCGCAATAAATCACAGTAGAAATCCTTCAATTCAGAACGGGTTAGATAGTCATCGTTCATTACACAAAACGAACCCATGGCGACAAGGGCTTGTTTTCGTATTTCATAATTTGAGCAATGAGTGAAGAACATAAGACATGCGAAGGCATCGTCACAAATAGTTGCGGGAAGTGGATTAGTCTCACCTAAAAATACAATATTATAAGTATTTGGAAATATTTATTGATCAAAAGTGTCTCACCTATAACTTGCTTTGATTTAAAGTCAAAATAACGCATTAAAATACCAATAGTAAATAAACTTCGGCGAAACATTGGCGTGTATATGCTTTCTATTGTGTGGTTATTTTGCACAACTTGGTTTCGACTGTAATCAAGTACTCGATAAAATCTGGAACATAAAAGATTATGAATTATTCGTTATTCTCATCTATTATTTCTTCCACATACTTCTGAAAGCAATCCCGAATGAGTTTGTAATTCTTGGTTATTTTATTTACAAGGGCTCCTAAACAAGAAACGCAACTTGTCACCACGGCTTGGTTCAATGACACTACTAGTAACATCAAATGCTCTTCGAGCGATGCTAAAAACGATTCACTGGGATTAACGACAAGTGGAACGACCTGAAATTCAAATGATTTCAGCATTAACATATATGCATTAACAAATATAAGGTCCTCTTACCTGTTCCAAAATGTCAGCAACTGAACAAATGAATTTCGGTGCATTGGCTGAATGGCACTTTATATTAAGATAGGGTTCAATGGTAATCGCATGTCGAACCAGCAATTGCGGCCGTACCTTAGCCAGCAAGTGAAGAGTTGTTATACAACCTAACATACGAGCATTGTCGGTATCCTCCAATTCGATGAGGCGACCAACAAGACCATCAGCCAGCTGTTGACAGGCGAGCACAATTTCCTGCGGTGGTTCAGTATTTTTCTTTACAGGTTCTTGTGAACTGCCATCTAATTTCATCATGTTTTCTTTCGGTTGAAAAATCTACATATGTTCAAATGACACATTAATTCAAGGATATGGGGACACGTTTTTCAAAAATACTTACACTAGTTAGCAGGCCCTCTAACCATGTTGTTCCAGTGTCATGTGCCGTGTTAACAACATCGATTATTTGATTGATTTTTCGTTGTATTCCATGCTGTAAGATTTTAAACTTTAAACTATGCCTATACAAGTTTTTCATACTACATACCCTATCGTTTTCCTTGCATGGCGTAAACCACATTTTCATGAAAACTTCCGTGACGAGTTTTTGAATGCCTTCTTCATCATTTACGCGACGTATCATTTTTACGCAAATCTCAGGAATCTTGTCAAAATCGGGATATTCTATACAAATGTCACGCAGGATTTTTATCACACGCTTGCGTACTGAAACACCAGTATCCTATAAAACGAAATTATGAATATATCATTTGAAATTGGAGTATTATTTTTGATAAACATACCAATATTCTGGTGGATAACATATCATAATACTGATCGATCAGCTCCTCATTGCTAAGCACAAATTTACCCACTAAATCAACAGCTGCCTCGCGCACCGAAATGGCCGCATCCAAAAATTTCTGATTGACACCCATTTGCATGTCTTTGCGCTTCAGAACAAGTGGATCAACCTCAACAATATTCGCGAGACATTTCATTGCACGAGTTCTTACAGCTATGGATGGTTCGCTATTTAAAATCGGAATCGTGGTTATTATACATACATTCTAAATAATATTTACCAATTTTACTTACTTTACAACTAGAATAATTTTCTTCAGATATCCATCGAACGACTGACTAAATGGCCTTTTGGTTGCTAAATATTGTGCTATCAAATGCGCATTGTTATAATCTATATAAGTCTTTATATGCTGTGATGCATGATTCATATCAGCCGATGAATACGGTTTAATTTTGCTAAGCAAATATCGTTTACGCTCTTCGAGCACATTGAATATTTCCAAATTCAGTTCCTGATCAGTTTCACCAGCTGCAGCATTGCGATTGCCGTTTTTAGCAGAGCTTTTTTCATCATCACTACCACCACTGGAGTCAGAGCCAGAAGATTCTGATGAAAGACCTATAAAAATAGATTTTAACTGTGCGCGTTATTTGAAAAATTTTTCAACATACCTTTTCTGCGCTTTTTGCGAGCTGTGCTTTTCTTGCGTGATGCATAACCTTTCCCTCCTTCGGCAATTCTTCGACGTTGATATATTATATCTCGATACCATTGCGTTAAATAGAAATTCCTTGCGTAATCCCATATTAAGTCCTCTTCTTGAGCATTCACAGCTAAAAAATCCAATAAAATCCTTTCCAGAAATTCGGTGCGCTCCTCCTCTGGATCCAACTGAATTTTGCTCTACAATAAATAATATAAATAATAAAAATGTTTTACATAGATTGCTTCTTTTATGCCTTACGTTTGCAACTGGCAGATCGCCTTCTTTTTCCTGCTCAGCTTTTATTGACTCAATCATTGAATCGATTATATGAACTTTACATCTGGATTCCACAGTATCTTTACGAAGACGCGCGGCCACAATACCCAAGTAATCCAACGATACCAGACGTATGCTTTGTTCAATAGTCTTATCCGAAACATAACGTACTAACAAAGTGCCAAGCAAAGACAACAACAATTCTGATGCCGGCCACTCGGGTTTGTTTACAGTGGCCAAAAGATCATGAATGAAATTTTCAAATAGGGGACGGAAATCAGTATCATTGGAACGTGTTTTGCACTTATTTAAAAATGTTGTGAGGAAATTTCCACCAATGCTTATGGCGACATCGTATTTTTTGAGAACCACCACATCGTTGTTCTGTTTGTTGCCACTTTTAGCAGCACCGCCAGGACTTTGGTCATCCATATCTATAATCTGTTGTGCCGACACCTTGGATTTATTTTGACTGCTTTCGGAAAGTGATTCCGGAAGAATTGTGGCACACTGAATAAGTTGTAACACGAGTGCTGTCACCATTTGTATATTGCCACCGTTATTAGTTAATTTAAATGGTCGAAGATTCTTCTTAGAAGAAGGCAAACGATCAATAGATGATAGAATATCTCCAAGAATGCTGCTACGTATCTTATCGTATCTCTCATTACGAAAAATCTAAAATAATTACATAGTATTTTTATGAAGAAAATTCCATCGTATAAGATCTACTCACCGTGGTCACTAACTCTAAACAAACAAATTGTAGAGTTTCAATATTGTCCACAAAAAACGGTTCCACAGCCAACGTTGACAATGGCAAAACAATTGTATCCACGAAAATGCACTTGTCGAACAGCGTAACGAACACTTTCATCAATTCCACCGCCTTGGAAAACAACAAATGAAGACTGCGGTTATGATTAATGTGGGCTTTCGTCTTTTTCCGATTATCTGCCTTCTTAACACTTTTGACTGTGTACACTGGATCGTATGATGGGAATATAGTTTCGCGAAATTGAAATTGAACAAATTTTATAATTAACGAAATATTATCTTCCTGTAGGAATTTCAAGTCTTTTGCTGTTGAGTAAATGTTACAGATGAGCAGACAGGCTTCCATAGCATTAAGAATTTTTTCCATATTTTCTTCATCGATAATCTCATCTTCATCTTCCTGCAAAACCCAATTTTGTTTAAACACAATTCAACATATATTCATGTAAGTAACTTACCGGTCCTGCCGAATAGTTTTTAGCCAAGTAAATGTTACGCATGGCATAGTTAATCAACAATGTTAATTTATTCTTAGGTATTGAATCCAATGCCATTTTCGCTTTCAATTTTGCAACATCGTTACTCATAGTATTCAGCATTTTCGATGAAATGACCTCAACATTTTCATCAACATCGTCTATTTTTCAAAATACACAAAATAGGTGGTAAGTAATTCATTTTTAATGATTTTCTAAAACATCTTACCTGAGTCAAAGTTGGGTGTTTCCGTATCATCCAACAACTCTATTATTTGTTCCATATTCCTCATGAACTGTTGGTACGTTTGAGAACGCATTACCTCTTCCTTCGAAGTTTTGGGAGTGGGCGCAGCAACAATACGTTCCACACGACGCACTTTAGGCTTCGAAACTGTTTGGAGAAGACATTTTTGTTATTCTAATATTATACAACGCGATGAAGGTACTATTTTGACGAAAATGAGAAAATAAAACTCAAACAAAAGTAGTTATGTCCCAATGTCAGGAGAGAAGCCATCTTGCATTAACATCTAGTCACGTATACTCAATAAAAGTAATTCAGAAATGTATGTTTTTATACATATAAAGTTATTCTGCTTAAATATATAAGCGAAAGATGATAGATTGCACTAAAGATTTATAGTGTATTTTCCATTAACTTGTCTTCAAATTTGAAAGATGTAGCGATAGAAGGTTTATACGGTTTGTTCATACACACCAATTGTATAAATAATGAAAGTACACATAACCTATTTAGTTTTAGAAACAAAGTTAATAAAAATACTATTCAAAGAAAAAGAAGTACAAATTAAATGTAAATTCAAGAATAGATTAAAATAGTTGTGAATCTTAATGAATAACTTACAGATTTGCTCCGGTGGAATTTCTTCTGCGGGAACTGCCAATCTACGTTTCGCAGCAACACGTTTCTCATCTGCTTTCATCATGGTGAATGTGTCAGCAACAACTGCAGCTGTGGATGTTGTTGCATTGACATTTGAATCTGTCGCAGCGATACCTGCAGCAGGTAAATACTGCGAAGTAGTCGCGACCGCGGTCGAAGGAAAAAGATTGTTGACGTCGACAGAGGCAGCGACAGCTGCTGCTGCTGTAAGCTCCTGTGGTACAGGTAAACCCATTTTCATTGCAATTTCTGGTGACTTTTGTACAAATTCTTTAATACTCTGTTGCATGAGATGTGCGTCCTCGGCTTTAAGACGATTAATACATACCCGAACTTGGGATTTTTCACCGGATGACGAAGACGCTGACGATGAACCTGTTGTTCCAACAATGCGACTACCTAAACTCGATGAACCGATTACTGGTGTTGTTGCTGATATGGCTGTGTTTAACGATTTGGGCTGCTCCTGATTAAATGCAAGTATTGTTTGATTTTCTGCTGCTTCTGTAGCGGAAGCAACATTATTGCTTAGCATAGCTGACACAGCACAGGGTGCCACCGATGCTTGTGCCGGCGATTGATTAGATGCATTTTTATTCGGTTGCTGATTTTGCAAATACTCATTATTGCGTGGTGTGGATTTTTGTGAATTTTGTTGCTTCTGCTGTGCCACCATTTGTTGCATTTGTTGGCGTTGTAAATTCAAAACGTTTTGGAAGTTCCCTTGTATACTCTGCGATTGAGGCGATACTTCAGGAGACCCAGCACTGAATTGTTGTTGAATTAACTGTTGTTGCTGCTGTTGATTGGTTATAACTGATTGCTGTTGATGCATCAGGGGATTTGGTGAAACAACAGGTTGTTGTTGCCCTGGTGATAGTTGCATCTGCTGTTGAGTTTGTATCACCGATGTTTGTTGTGAAAGATTTTGGTGTTTCTTGTTTTGATAATTCATATTGGCGGGTTGTTGCAACGGCGGCTGTGTTTGAACCAAATGTTGCTTTTGAGGCGTTATAGTAGCAGCCTGTTGCGTCAATAGCTGCTGTTGCTTTGGTGATGTGTCCCCAGTAGTTGCTGCAGCTGCGGCTGCATTTCTGCGAGTCCTCCTGGTCGGGGTTTCCACAGCATTAGATTGCAGATTCGAAGCATTCGGACTGTAATGAATGAAATGTAAGCAATTAAAAGTACACGACACGAGATAATTCATATTTCTTACTGTAAATTATTTGGTGCTTGTTGCGGATGTCCCAAGGAATTGGGACTAATCATTGCTTGTTGTTGTGCATTTCCAAGATTCTGGCTGGTCCCCGGCACTCCCTGATGCATATAAACATTATTCCCAATTGGAGACTTGAGCTGTTGCGTGTTTTGCGCAGTTTTTTGATGCGAATGAGGGTCTATAGTTAGATTTTGTTGAATTACATTTACGGCCCCTTGGCGTTGTTGATATTGCGGATGTTGTTGATGTTCTATATTAAAAATTAACAAATATGATAATTCGATCACATTATATTTGAAACTTTTAACGAAATCTTACGCATTCGCTGTGGAGTATTGAAGACAGTGGGACGAAAATTGTAAATTCCTTGAAGGAGTTCAGGATATGTGCTGATATTGGTGCCATGTTGCTGAATTGTATACTGAGGCTTCAATTCGCTATATAAAAAGAGAAATAGTTTAACTATGTATGAAGTTCAATTTTCTTGATTCAGGTATTATCTTAAGTAATATAAAATCTATGATTAGTATGTATAATAGTAATATAACATATTCCATGTTTATTTTCTTGACTTACATATTATCCGAATTTGTTTGCTCAATGGCATGAACCAGTTGTCTCACCAGATTATCATCCCGAACCGAAAGTAAATTATTCGATTCGTTCGCGACTAATGTATGAAAGAGTAGGGATTTGTTGAGAGGAGTCACATTAGACAACGAGTCGGAGACTGGAAGTTCACTCAGTACTAAAAACAAGGAAGAATTTATATATTTAATAGTAAATTTAGGTTGTTTACATATTATCAATTTATGTCAAATAAATTGGTAATACAAACACCAATATATAGTTCATTTAATTTTATAAAAATGTGTTAGTTAAGCTACTAAATATATATTGAGAATAAATATGATTTATTTAACGGATTTTCATTAAGTTAGTCTCAAAGGGAATATTTCCCATCACTTTGATGAATGAAAACAATACTTACGGTCCGACAAACTGGTCAATCCGGCTAGTGTGGTTACCGGAACACTTGGTATATCACGGTCGCTCATCTTCGAAAACCTCCAGTTTTCTTTTCACTTTCCGCACACTTTTTACTGTGATTATTTTAAGTTTATACAATTTGTGGATATTTCTCTTAAATTATCAATTATTTATTTCACATTTTAATTATATTCTTTAGTAATGAATGGCGAATATAATTTAAATTGTTGAAAACTCTAAGCGGCTGCATTGAAGTCGTCGTGTGCTGTTGATAAAATTACAAACAAAAAAAAATCACATGAACTAAAAAAGTTATAGTTATTTAAATTATAATGAATCGAGTTAATTGTGAACAAATATTTGAGGACAGTGAAAAATTTGGAAATATTAAAATTTTGACACATTCGCAAATTTTGACATTCCGCTTTGATACAGCAGTCGATAGTTCACAGTCAGTTTCGATTTTGTTGTTTTATGGGTTTTCGCAAATCTCTTTTGTTATGCTTCAACTATAAATTCTTTGTTTCGCCTAGATTTGAGATAGTAAGTAGGAGAGAACAAATCAAATTTTCGTTGAAACCAATCCAGAATGCCATGTTAAATTTGCACATAATTCAAGCACCAATAATTTTAACATTGGAACTTTGGTGCTCTTTGTCCAATCATCGGTCATGTTACTCCTTGTCTGAAATCGAAGACTAGCGCCAGCAGCACTCGAGGTCGTCTGCTTTTGCTTCGTCTGGGCGCGAGCGGTGTTGCCAACAATGATTTGGTCGAAGATTTTTCCTTTTTTTCAAAATAATTTCCAAATTGAACTTCATACTTCCACTTAATGTTCACCTGTCACTTAATCACAATTAATTGTATTATTTTCCTTTTAATTGATAATAATTGCATTTTGTGCAAAAAACACGCAATTTGTTGATGGGTTAAATTGGCAACACTTTTGCATTGACAGCCGTATCATCGAATATAATTCAGCGGGAAACCTGGACAAGGAATCAATCGTTCATGGCTGGTGCAAT
This sequence comes from Coelopa frigida, assembly GCA_017309665.1. Lineage (NCBI taxonomy): Eukaryota > Metazoa > Arthropoda > Insecta > Diptera > Coelopidae > Coelopa > Coelopa frigida. Next base: position 22,524,864 of record CM029565.1, on the reverse strand, counting down.
TTTCCAAAACTTGAAATATGCACGCTTGTTGATTGCAAATTAAAATAAAATAGTTCGAATTTTCTATTTTACCTGTGGCGGCGTCTCCGCCACTTCTACCGTCAACTGCGCCAAAATTCTCGATGGGAAGCGGGCGGATGAGGAGTGATCAAAATGGAAGTGGAGTGGAATAATTCCTCTTTCGCTTTCCCCCTCCTTTTTTACACCTTTTCTCTTTGCGTTGTGCGAGACATACAGCGAACGAAGATGACCGAATTTTCCTTTACGACTGACTCCACAATACAGTTTTTCACGATTCCTTTAAATTACTCGTTTAATGCTAAAACTACACATTTCGTTGCAATTCGAAAAACCTTTGACTAATTTAAAAGGGTTAATACTTTAATAGAAACTTTTCTCAGTTGTTTTGGGGAAATTTTATTTTATTTGTAGGTTCGCGAAGCGCAGCACAAAAGGAAAATTTTCTACGTTAAAACATTTTCATTCCGCAATTTTTTTTTTCCATACGAATATCACGCAATTGGTTAATGAATTTCCGTGTTATTGCAATTGGGAAAAATTTATTGTTTTACATTTTTCTGAGGCAAATTCCCCGCAACATCGAGTTTTCACCGATTTTATTTTGACTTGGGACCGAACAACACACACTCGATTAGAAATGGCGACGTCCGAGCGAGAACACAAATACAACAAAACCAAACATAAAAAGTTGTATTCGGGTGTTTGCATGTTGGTAGCTCTGCCAGAGAAAGCGCAACGTCTGTGAGGAATTTCATTTCTAGTAGTTGGCTGCGAATTGGTTCTATAGCCAGATTTGGCGGTTCTTGTCCTGGCTAAATCTGAGACAATTCCAAAATTTTAGCGGTTGTACAAAAGAATAAAACACCAAGCAAAAATCGGAAAATACGGACGGACGTCAAAACCGTTCAACCAACTCGTTGTTTTCGACAAACTTGTTAATTTTATTATAAAAATACAAATTATTGGCCTTTAAAGCCTTTTTTAATTTAATTTAACTCACGTTAATTTTATTGGCTTACTTATTTTTCCCATAAAATCGTTTGTTGGTAAGAAATCGTTGATTTGTAACAAGTGTTTTGTCCCATATAACCGATGATATGGAATAACTCGTTGGTTTTGTGGCGTTTTATCTTCTTCCCATACAACTGTTGGTTGAACTCGTTAATTTGTAATAACTTGTTTATTAGTGACAACTCGTTGATTTGTAACTACTCGTTAATTTGTGACAACTCGTTGATTTGTAACAACTCGTTGATTTGTGACAATTCGTTGATCTGTAACAACACGATGACTGACTTCACTGTTTTTCCCATATAACCGATGATTTGGACCAACTCGTTAATTTTTTTGCTCTCCATCCCATACAACCGTTTATTAGTAACAACTCGCTGCTTTTTGAAAACTCTTTGATTTGTAATAACTCGTTAATTTATGACAACTCGTTGATTTAAAACTCGTTAATTTGTGACAACTCGTTTATTTGTAACAACTCTTTGATTTGTAATAATTCGTTTATTTGTGAGAACTCGTTGATTTGTAACAACTCTTTTAGTTAATTTCGAGAGAAAATTCGAAATGAACCAAATCGAGCAAGCCCGGTTTGAATTCACCAAATCTCTCTCAATATTCACCACTTTCTACCTTCATACCATACGATGTCTTCTCTTGTTCTTCTTCCCACCCGAGTACCCAAAGCTCGTTGGCCGCCTCGCTCCACAGCCAACGACCATCGAGCGCTCGGCCCCAAGCCGCAGTTCGGTGAGAAACGCGTTGCTTGAAAGGTCTGTCTCACTCAGTTCGCGCTCAACTGTCGACCGTCGTCAGTCGCGAGTAGATTTCGTCCGTCGTCGTTGAACACATTCAATCGGGCCATCGTAGCTCTCGCTCTCGGTTCTTGTTATTGTTGTTGTTGTTGCTGGTCTTAGCCAGTCAGTCTTAAAGGTGAATTTGATTTCAGCGCCCGAGTTTCTTTCACCGAGGGACCCGAGCTCCTCTCCTCCCCTGCCCACAACTTGGGCTTGCTTTCGTTTTTGTTCTTATTCCCGTTCGCCTGTGGAACGATCCATTCATACTTATATTGAATTCTCGTTGTTTGTTTTTAATTTTCTACCGATTTTGCAATGCTTCTGTGACTCACGGCGAACTACTTAGATTCGAGGTTGTTGTTGTTGTTTGAAGTTGTTGTTGCTTGTCGCTCCTACGTGGATATGTCGAAGTTTCTTTCAATGGTCCCAATCAGCATCTGCATCGCCTCCTGATCGCCTCAGCCGCTGAATCCACAACGAAAGAGGACGTGAAACAACGAGTGGAGAAGGGGTGAAGGAGAGAGGCGAATGAGGGAGGCGAAGGAGAGAGGAGAGAGGACGTGAAAAGATTATACACGATTCCGAAACTGTGCCAATGACCGCCGAGGTGTCGATTCTTTTTGGTTCCATTGGCACGATATGGAATCCTCTGCCGCAAGATCGCCGATTAAAACCATGATGAATGGTCGCGCTTTTGTGATGCAAATGACCCAAGAACGTTTATATCATAACTGGCCGAGGGTCATTAAAATCGGCCTAAGAAGCTCCGTTCCGGACTCCATCCTCATCCTCCTACATCTTCCCCCGGCGACGTTCGACATTCCATGGAATGCTTTGATTCCGTAATGAACGCTGTTTGCTAATGGCAGCGTTAAAGAGTTCAGTTAAAACCGCGTAAAAGTCCGAGTCATCATCATCGTCGCCATCGTCCGTTGGCCAACGTCAACGTTCATCAGCTCTTATGGAGCCCCAACCCTCCAATGGCTAATGTGGAGAATTAGAGTTAGCGCCCCTCATTCTTCAAACTTCTCGTTCGAAATCGGAAGAGAATCTTCAGCCCAAGTGTTGACAGCTGTCGTCGTGATTTCGTTGAAGGGGATTTTCCCCCACAGCATTGTGTCAATGAGAGCTGTCCCTTGGTTTCCCCCCCTCCGACCACGATGGTAAATGGGTGAGAATACTTAACGGATCTCGGGCAGCGACGGCGGCAGCTCGTTTTGCATCCGCTGGAGGTGGCCGCAAATGGACGGTAAATTTACAAGAACACAATTGAGCCAACAACAATAGAAGCAATTGGGAAGAACAAGAAAAGCGGTAACAACAACAATAATGGCAATGAATGACAACAACAATGCCAATGAATGACAACAACAATATCAATGAATGACAACAACAACAATATCAATGAATAACAACAACAATGCCAATGAATGACAACAACAATATCAATGAATAACAACAACAATGCCAATAAATGACAACAACAATATCAATGAATGACAACTAACCATGAAAATAAAAACAACTGATGAAAACAACAACAAACGCTGACAAGAAGAACAACCAATGACAACAACAACAACAACCCCTGACAACAACAACCACAACAACCGCTGACAACAACAACAACCACAAGAACCGCTGGCAACTTGTTACCAAAAGCAAAGCGATCCGCTAATGGTTTCGACGGCTCCACCGGGTTTCACGCCGACTTCTAGAGTCTGTGGTGGCTGAATCGGCGGAGGTGGTCGGCTGGTGGTGTTCTTGGAATTGAAGGCAATTTACAAATAGCTCCAGAGTAGGTTTCACCGTATTTCGTCGCTTGGATGCGCACTAACTCCAACATGAGATTGCAGTTGGTTTGTTGGTGGTTGTTTTGTTGTTGTTTCTTGTTCTTCTGTTTGGTTGTTCTTGTGTTTGTTTGTTCTTGTGTGGTTTTAGTACTTCCAGACATTTACTATTATTAGTATCCGTTGTTGTTGACATTGTTGTGGTGTTTCTTCTTGTCCCGATTCCAACACTTTTTCCCTCATCAGCTTCGATTGAGGCTTGAGTGTTCATTTCTAATGCTTGTCGCCGTCTAACACCGTAGTCTAGGTCACGGCTGGCCGGTTAAGATTTGTTGTAGCTGTCGCTTATACAGTACATAAATAGATATGTTTGTTGTTGGCCTAAATCACTAACGTGTGCTGTGCGACACCGTGGCATCAACGTATTTAATTGCATTGTCAATGCACTGAGCATTGACGGCCTTAGCCGTGGGAGGCTGCGGGGATCCGAGACAAGGTTTCGTATTAATTCGTGTGTGAAGATGATAAAGACCCCGCCTCCCCCGTCTCTGTCATCGGCATCGGCCGCCATGGGGATTCCAATGCATCTCATCATCGTATGAAGTCGATGTCCTCTCGATTCCAAGGCATCGATCGATCGCTGGACAATTAATTCACAATTTCGGTCAACTTTTGTGTTTAGTGCTCGAACTTTTGTGTTTAATGCTCGAACTTTTATGTTTAATTCTCGATTTTTTATGTTTAATGCTTGAACTTTTGTTTTAGTGCTCGAACTTTTGTGTTTAGTGCTCAAACTTTAGTGCTTAATGCTCGAACTTTTATGCTTAGAGGAATCGAATCCGTGGCCAATGGCCTCAGCAGGCAGTGGCTGCAGCTGTGCCCAGCGGAGCCAGGAATTGCGCCATCGCATCGAAATTGCATGCAAAAATGAAACGCCATTTGAATTGGAAAACAATTCCTTCTGCTTCTCGTTTTGGTTTTTCCCTTCTTATTCAATACTTTGTTATTGGTTTCGTTGTGGTTGGCGATTGGTATTGTTGCTGTTGCTTTAGTTGTTGTTGTAGTTGTTGCTTTACCTGTTGCTTTACTTGTTGTTATTGTTGCTGCTGTTATTTCTTCGGCTGTTACAAGGCAAATCGCTGCCAACAACACGTTGAGGCCGGCTGTGAAACGAAAGACTTAAGACACGAACTCACTGCCACTTGCTTGAACGCAAGCAACCTGGCCTAAGCTAACAATTAACTGTTCTTTTTCACTACAATAACAACAACATGCATCAACCAAACACAACAACAACCAAACACAACAACAATCATCAACAAAAACAACAAGCATCAACAAAGACAATAGCAAAAACCAAAAAAACATATAGGAAAAATGTGTTTTTGTCGAAATGGAAAACATTTAGGTTGCTTCAGAGAGATTTTTGACATTTCAACGATGCCGCCGATGATCTCAACTCATGGACAGACGTCCGTTAGAGGCGTTTGTGAAACCTGAGTAAGCCAACTGGACACTAACAAAGCAGTGGCCGCGAGTCTCTCGATGATTCGAAGAAAAACCATATTTGGTAAATCATCGACGGCCAGTCGAAATGCGGAAAGTGTGACTAAAGTTGGAAACAACAAAAGGCGAACTTAATGAAGTGCAAATGGCAACAAAGTGCAAATCGTAAACAGAGGGAAGGAAAGGGATCGCATTTGGTGTGTTGGAGCGCTGCACGAAGGCAACAACTTTTTTTCACTCGAACTTCGTGCGCAGTTGCAAGAGAAATGAAAAAGTGAAATGAACGAAACGGTCTCGTCGACCTTCGCAACCTGTTGACGGCGACCACGGCGACGATCGGTGGCGACAAGTGTTCGATTCGGCGTCCACTCGAAGCCCGTGCGACATGACGCAATCGACGCCTCATTCTCCAAAATGCGCTCGCATTCGCACTCGCAGTCGAGGAAGCAAAAACGAACTCGCAATGAATTCAATTCAGCAACAAGAAACACCACGAGAATAGAAATAAAATCAAAACGGCAAAAAACAAACACAACAAGCGGCGATCACTCAAGTGGATTTCAATGCCAAACAACTCAAATGATTGGGAAACAAAACTTCTTCACAAGTTCAGTGGGAGTCGACCACGTACGGCTAATAAATGGCGGCGAATACAACGATTAAAGCTTCGGAACTTCACCTGTGGACTGAACTTGGGACGAATTCGGTTGGTTTGAGATTGGTGGCCAATAACAAAGACAGTTAGTTAACACAGACATTCGTTAACACAGACAGTTAGTTACCAGAGAGTTCTCAAAATTCGTTCCCACATTTGCCTTCGCCTTTGCCACGACCATTAGCGAAGAAAAATAGATTTCGATATTAATTGATCTCAGGCGCCGCATAAGGCCATCATCTTAATCATCAGCATCTAACATGTCTAACCACACTAATTAGGAAACCCAACGTGGCCGGGTCCGGTTCCCAGATTCCCTCCTCCGGATGGCGGAGGAGTTTTCGAACGTGTTTTGGCTGAAGCAGCCGACGACGTCTCCATAGCAGATCCCAGATCCACCAGAGAACACATCTTTGGGTTGTTTCTATTGAATCAGGTGGGAAGTTGTCGTTGTCGCCCACATGCTAACAAAAACACACGCACGCACTGAACGTGCTCCAACGCCTGTCTCGATGTATTCTAATCGATGACATCGAAATCCAGTTCGTCTTGAGCTGAGCTCTGGCAGCAACTTGTCGCAACAGCGACAACTGATGCCAGCATTTGCAGTCGATGTGATGACATTGCATCTGTTGGCTTTTATTGATTTTTTTTTTACCATATTCCATGTGGTAATTGAATACGAGTGCTAATGAGGCGATCAAATAATGCGATGCGTTTCCAGGCGATCAAATGCTTCTAATATTGCAATGTGAAGCAGTCGTCGTCCGTTTGAGAGCCAAGGCTCAGGTGGTTGGTGGCGTGTGAAACGAAGCGAGAAGCGATGCTGGGTCCGTTCGGGTTTCCCTCACCATGAAGCGATGATGATGATGACTGGCGATGATGATATGAATGACGATGATGTTTCTCATGATTATGATGATGACTCGTCTATAAGTACTTTTTTGTTTTTTACACGTCGCCGACGGCATCAGCTCGATGCCGTTCTCGAGCTCATTAGGGAGAGAAAACATCAGTAACCTATTTATTTGTTTGCCTCCAATTATTATATACATACATATATAATAGCTTCTGCGGTTTAATTTGACTTTGTTTCTCTTTCGGAGCCTCAAGTAGAACTCCGTGCTCTTTTCCTTCATGCTCTCTGACCGAATAATCCATTTAAGAGAATGTTTTCGCCCCAGGTTCCCCCTCTCTCCTCTGTTCCGTTTTGGGTTTAACTGATCAGCGTTTAATGTTTCCGGAATGTTTGTTCTAATGCCTTTAGTTGAAGTTGCATTTTTTTGGGTTCTCCATGGTTCGTGTGGACCAAGGTTTTCCGACTCATCTTCCGTCTTCACTTCTCCTCTTTTCCTTCCCTCCCTCCGCCTTTGTTCCTCTTTTGTTCGGCTCTTTCAACACCTCTGTTCGTTATCTTCAATGCATGAATGCATCTTAATTAGACTCAAAATGAAGATCGTTGCCCATGAGTGCCGTCCTTGTCTTCCCCTTCTCTTCCGTGCCACCCTCGTCCCCCCTTCGTGCTACCCTCGTCTCACTCCATTCAGGTAAATAGACAATATTTCTGCGAACCATGCGAGATTTCTCAGACTCATTTTCACGCATTGTACGAAAAACGAAAAAAAATAAAACCTTATAATCAACTTTCACCCGCTCTGTACACATGGTGGGGAGTAAATAATAAACAATAAACGAAAAATGAAAAACGTTAAAAGTTTGTAAACATCTTCTTGTTGTTGTTGTCTGGTGGAAACCTGCGCCAGGCCTGGGAGCGACTTCGGCTACCATTGTCTGGTGAGCGATGGATCAACAAACCAAACTATTGTAGAAACACGGTAGAAATGTGGTAGAAATGCGACAGAAACTGTAGCAGGTTGAACAGCCGTGGGTTTGGCTCAACCTTGGTTTGAAATGCATTTCAATTCATTTCAGTCTTTTCAATCTGAATGGAAATGGGTGGCGTTCAGAGACCGAACGACCATGGGTCAGGGTGGTTCTAGATCCGCATTCAACTCTCGATCCCGACCCCATCGTTCGAGTGGTGGTCGATCGTGGTGGGGTTCGGTTTGGTTAGGAGTAGAAGCCGCGAAAGTTGTTTTGTTTTCCAGAAATAGAGTCGCTCACGCTGTGACGCACGACAAACAGACAATTAGACTGTGAACCTGCTGAGCGAAAAAACACGTTTCACTTGTCTCAGAAATAATTCGTCCATTGGTTTCTTCTATCGTACAGCTTTCAATTCAACTGCATATTCCACATTCCCGCTCCATCCTCGAACCATGACGAATCGCCTCCTGATGTCGACAGCGCTGATGCTGCTCGTCTGCTGTTGGTCGGCGACAGCGAAATTCGGTGACAAGATCACCGTGAAGGAGAAGGACATGATGCGCAAATCGATTGTGTTCGATAAGAAGACGCCCGACGTGTTCTATTGCCCCATGCAGAAGCCCTCGTCGATGAATAAACTAATCGTGAGGTGAGTAGAAAGTAAATTTTTAATTGGTGGTTCGAGTCGAGTTGAGTCGAATCGAATCGTGTCGACGACGATTTGCATAAGTTGTTGGTGAGAAAAGAGCCGTCGGCATGTTATTAGACAAGCGGTGATTTCATTAGGCCAATTGGGAATTTCATTAGACCAATTGGGAATTTCATTTGGACATTTGGGAATTTCGTGTTGAGTTTTTCTTCTGGCCGAGAAGACATTTATTTGTTGTTAATATGAATTTCTAAATTTATTTCCTCCCGCCCCCAGGTCACGCCCCCTGCACAAGCTCTGCGAGTACGAGGGCCGCCCCCTGCCCCCGGAGTACAAATCCGACTGCTACCAGGATCTGGACGAGTCCGATTACGCCTGCAAGGAGAAGTACCGGATCATGGTGAGTCTGCAGCGAACGGAGCTGTGACGACCACACACACAAACACGTGAATTCTAATCCGCAAACAGCTTCCAACTCGCACTCTAAAAAAACCGATTACCGAAGCACGATTAATACTCGCTGTAAATAGAAGCGCATTCATGCATTCATTCATTCAAATATTTAAATTAAGCAATAAAAATAAGTCGTATAACTTGAAAAAAAATAACGAAATTAATTCGTATGGTTGTGAGCTTCATTTCTAAAACAAAGCAAATTAATTTTATTTAATTACAGAAACGATTCGCCAAAGACGAAATCAGCGCCACAAGCAAATAATAATATATAATAATGATAATGATAAAATCAAAATAGTAAAATAATAATATGCAGCGCTTGCTTTAACGTTTTAAACACACACGACCTTTTACCGAGCGATACACGAACATTCACGCCTTTCACTCACGCCTAATCCCAATGACCTGAACCCACCACACTAATACTAACTTGCCTCGTATTCTAATCACCTTACACTAACAACACACTAAACTTACAACTACTAAGAACCCCAAACTAACCTAATATATATTTTTATTTCAACTTATTCACCACTGAATAAACAAACTAAATAACCAAACTAAATAACCAAACTATATAACCAAACTTTATAACCAAACTAATACCAAAAAAAAAAAAAATACTCGAATACTAATATTTCATTGATCAGATGACGCAATAATAATACCCCATGGTATATCTATTTTATTTCCGTTGCCTCTACTTCTCTTTAATTAAATACTATTTCATCACTATACTTTGTCGGATTTGAAAATGTCTCTACGTCTATATCTGTCTCTACGTCTGTCTCTGTCTCTACGTCTATCTCTGTCTCCAGAATTCTTCTCTGTAGACATCCCTCATTTTCAATGGTTGATACTCAAAGATCCTTGATCCTTCCGTGGTAGCATCATATTCTACAAATGGATCCCAAACTCGCTCCTCATTCTTTGCATGTCTCCTGATTTCTTCAGCTCTCACTCTCTCTCTCGTCTCAATACTCTCTCACTCCCTCTCTCCCCTCACTTTCTATCCCCTCTGTACCTTTGTATTTATTCATTGTGCCCCATGCCTCATTTTCTTCTATCGCACTCCCGAATCCTCCTCGCATACCCCGACCTCTCTTCTGGACATCGGACAACAACAACTGAAAGCTAAAGCAACTCTCTAACAGAAGCACGACATCACACAAACACACACACACCTGTTGCCGGATGCAACTATCCTGGAATCTGGTTAAACTTCGTTTCCTGGAATCTGGTTGAACTTCGTTTCGATTTCGCTCCCAAACCTGGGGATTTCCGTTCAAAACGACGACGCACTATCCCCGCCATCACTTTAACAGCTTAACTGGACTTCAGAACCTTCAACCGGTAGCAAATGAAAAAAAAAAAAACTGAGAAAGCAAAAACTAAACCCAAACCAACTCACCGATTTATAATACAACCTTAACACGCAAATAGAGGCCTAGGAACAGGTATGGTGCTTCCTCCAGATTTTTAATGCACGGTTTAGTTCTTTTTTTACACCCTCCGCCCCACATAGTAAGGCCTTTTGGGGGCCCTTTGTCGACTGGTCCTGCTTTAGAGACTGGTTTTAAACCTTTTTTTTGGAAAAACTTTATTGAAATACTAATAATAATAAGCACAATAATATATTAAAAAATCTAAGTGTTATTTAGAAGAATTTAAATGTTATCTAGAATTGATTAAAATAAAACTCAATTAACCGAAATTGTCAAAGTAATATTGTCAATAACAGCCCAATTAATTAAAAAGCCAGCTATCTATTAACTACAATTGACCCAATATAACATTGCTATATGCTGTTGAAATTTGAATGAAAAAATAGCTAAATGTTAAATTAATGCGTTTCCCCAGATGCGCAAATATCCGCCGGGAAGCGACCAACCCTTCAACGGCACCCGCCTGAAGCGCTTCATGGACCTGGACAGCGAGGTGCGCGAGCGAATGGAGAAGGTCTCGAGAAGCCTGGACTTCCACGAGGTGGTCGCGAAGTACTGAACGCAAACCGGTTTACACCGAATTCTTTTTTTACACGGTAGATTCGTTCCTGAAAAAAACTTTTAAAAAAATACCTTGTAAAAAAATACCGTGTAACAAGTGCCGTGTAAAAAAACCGTGAAAAAACAATGCAAAAAAAGACCGTGTAAAAACAAAATTAGGTCTTATCTGATCTGTATAACAAAGTATAAAAATCAAAACTCGATTCGATTCAACTTGGCCAATAACCGAAACAAATCAAGTCAACGAAATTTCAATATATTCGAGAGAGCCGATTTCTGATTCAGCTCGATTTGTGTGCGCTTGTGTGTTCCTTTTCCTATTAATGTTGTAATTAAATTCTTATTCTGACTCACTGTGTAGATAGTAACGAAAATTAAGGCGCGGATTTGATCAAGAGTAGGTTTTTTAGTGCATACTAATTCTTCAAATTAATGCTATAAAAAACGAACTAATATATGTCTTATCTTAAGAATAAAAATAATAAATCATGTAAAAATATCTCTAGCACTAACTTCAAATCGGTGTTTTATTTATAGAAGCTATTATTTTCTTAAATTATCTGTAAACGACTCCTTATCGGATGAACTATTACGAACTGAACACACCCGAGTGAACTTTTACCGGAAATGAAGCCCCATCGGCTGCCTGCCAGTGTTGCCGTTCACTACAAAAATGTGTAACCGGTTTCATCAGAAAAACTAACGAAAAATAAACGAATTTTTTTAAGTTTAAAAAAACAACGATTTTCACTGTTTGTATTTAAAAAAAAAACATTAATTAACATGATCTCTTCTTTTGTTAAAGTCAAATACATGCAAATTGAGATGAATAAAAATTAATTATCTTGATTATTTATTTTTTTGCTGGCAAACTTTCTCACAAAATTTATTCAAAAATAATGTATATTGATAATAATTTAAGATCGTCTCTAAATAAAATCCTATGCCTCAGTAGTTCAATATATAAATTTAAAATATTTGCTTTTATTTCTTTTTTTTTATCTAAATTCTTAACATATTAAAATAATTATAATAAATAAATAATAGTTTAAAAATAGTTATTTCAGTAACAGAGTTTATAGTATAAGATAATTTCGTATGGAAATTTTAGAATACCAAAAAGTAACCAAAGTGAAAAAAGTAACCTAATAACCAAAACACATTTAAAAAAAGTAAAAAAAATAGCCAAAAAGGCAACGCTGGTGCCTTCGATCATCGAATGAATGGCCCCTTTCAGTGTAAAAAGGAAAGTGAACACCGTCGTTTGTCTTGCAACATCGCAGTCAATTAATTCTCTGTGACAAAAATTCAATATTTAAAAATCTTCTGCTTAAATATCAGTTTCAGGAAATTTATTTTGCTCTAAAATCTTCACAGAGTCGAGAGGTAAAGCCAATAATTGAGTTTTCTACGCCATGCGATTATAAAGTGTCGAAAGCCCCCAATCCGAAATGTTACACAAAAGTAATCGGGGCGACTAAATTTATCCCTGAATAATTACGTACAAAAAAAAGTTCAATGGTGAATAAAAATGAATTCGCTACGATGGTGTGTGAATGTTGAATTTTAGCTGGATGGTGCGACGAGAGCCATGCGAGCGAAAGGGACAACTAATGTAGCTCGTATGAGCAAATGCATGCAAGTGACAGAGAAACTATATATGTTTTTGTTCATTTCGTTCGATGGGTTCACCCTTAATCTTTTGTTCATTTGTTATCAATAAAATTCAACCTGTAGTTTGTTTCTTTACAACAGCGCACTCCACATGCTGTCTCTTTCCCACTTGTGCTCTGCCCGCTTAATGTTTAGTCAAACGCTATGTTTGTTTGAAATGAATGCTATGACGTTTAAGCTAGAAAGAGATCGACGTTTTTTGACAAGTAGATGGTTCATTTGTAGAAATTCAGGTTATTTTTCCCATTTGTTTACATTTTTTTCATCAAGAAAATATATATTTTTAAACCTGTGGTATTTTTGAAAAACATAGAAAAACTTGAATTTTTTCCTGTATTATACATTTGAACCTCTTATTATTATCGAATTCATATTTGTATATATTGAATGGTAATGTATTAAAATGAAAAAGGGAAAATGGATACTCCATTTAGCAAGTTACTACTATTCATGGAAAAATATTTTTATTTCGTAGGAAGTTTTGTAGAAGATTTTTATTATTGTTTCTATAGTTTTTGTAGAATATATTCTGTTCTATCCTATATTTGGATAAAATGTTGAATTAAATGTTGATTTTTTCATAAAGTAGTAAGCAGTAAAATAAATTATTTGCATATTGACAATGGTGAACCCGCAATGGAAATTAAACAATAAATATGGAAGTGCATTAGTAGCAGTGTAGCACGAGAAATCCCCTCCCACACCGCACTAAATTCACTACTAATGCATTACCATCGTCAGCAAACTGCAATTGTTGGGGGTTAACAACACTGAAATATTGGCTCTTACATTCTGCTGTCAAAAACAGATGAAAGAAAGAGAGAACAACATATCTGAACTTCACTCAATAACTATGCCTATCCCCTTTTAACACACAGAAACCCATACCTCCATCTAAACGCATAGAAAAACATACAATTTTTCTCGTCACTGAAGAAACTCAAGTTTGCTCCACACAAATCGTGAAAATAAGTTTTTCAACTAAGTTTTTTGCATATATTTGGCAAATCTATTCACTAAAACTAATAGAAAACACAATCTCAACCAAAGGGTAAATATAATTGAAAGCCATTTTGTAAATTTTCTGCTCCAAGCGAACAGAAATCGAAAAAGAAAATTTTCGAAGCAATGGAATAAATATAGTTCAGGTTTTTTGCTAGTTTCGACTAATTTTCCTGCTTGTGTAAAATTTGTATTTATTTGATTTCTTTTTGAAGACTTTTCAACTTCGTTGTAGGTCGATTTCTTTATTCGATCGATTCGGTTTTTGTCGATGATGTCGTGTCAAAAAATTACAATTGTGAATTTTTTCAATGGACAACTTTTATGAATCTTATAATATATGTACTTATTTCATGGTAGATTATCAATAATTTCAGTGAATGTCTGAAAAACATCACTAAGCCATTTAATATACAGGAATAATGGGGTATGGAACTTCTCATCTTCTCATTATTTCTTCAATCAGAGGAAAATTCTGCTTCTAGCTGGACGTCATTGCTATAAAAGGCCATATTTAAGGTATTTGGATAATTGAAAATCTACGCTTTAAACCAAAAAGACTGGATAATTGAAAATCTACGCTTTAAACCAAAACCACTTCGGTGTTAATAATTCATTCATTCGTGGCGAATAATTTTCTAGGCTTAGACGTCGAATTCCTCTTCGTTTCATGAACTTTAGTTTTATTGTTGGTGCTTTCGGTGGATGGTCGTTTAATTCTCTGTCTGCATCACTGTCTTCTTCGCTTCCACTGTTTCGATTCGATTCCACTGCTCCACGCTCTGTTATTGCACTATTGTTGGTGTCTCTTTGCCTTTGTTCGTGCGCAACTAGCATTCTAGGAAACTATACACACACTTTTTACCTGTCGACCTTTTTTTATGTTACAGCAATCACAATTCTCTCTCTCTCTTGAGGGCCCTTTGTCGTGTCGCATCGGACCCTTCGTTGGTTGGGTTCACTCCAAACCGAGACAATACACCGATCTTGTAGGAAAACCCACAACAAAATAGAAAGTGATTCGATGCGTGTCGACCGACACTCAAGCGTCCGTTAGAAAATAACCTGTAGATTTACTAGATAATAAAGTTCCCAGCAAAAGTTGGCAGCAACCTAGACCTTAAACAATTTCTCGATAAGATACATATTTTTGTTTTAACAAAATCAACGTCTGTATTTGCTTGCAAAATCCTCATGCCTTGCTTTCAAAAGTCTTTAATGTTAAAATATTACTTTTTAACGAACTCTATTTCCCTTAATTTCAACAATGCTAACGTTGCCTTTTTTGGAGATGGGAAAACACAATGCGATCGCTCATACATAATGTCTATTACTAATCCTGCGAGAATCGTGATATTTTTAGTAAAACAATTCACAGATATTTTCTTCATATTAAATAAATCAAGAGACTATGGCAAATACTTAGGTGATCTTCGCACTTCTTCAAGATGTGACGATAAAAGACACGACAGACAGACAGACGAAAAGATCAGCTACCGATGTCCAACAGACACCTGTGCGCGAAATGCTGCAGCAGTTTATCCGTAAAGCGAACAAAGATCGGAATTTCTCTCGTTCGCTGAATTTTGTTTCGTCGGGCGTTTCGTTGTTTGTTTAGGAACTAATTTCCATACTCTTCAATATACTTTCTTCATATGTGTTTTTGCAGAGCAGCGGATTTTGTTTTTTCCCACTGAGTAAATAAATATCAGCACGTTTTGCTTTATTGTATATTTATCAGGTATTGCTTTTGACTATATTCCGCACCCTACTCCAACAAAATGATTACTAAAATCATTTGTATCAGTTAAAAATAAATATACATTCACATCGTTTCAGTAGCCTATAATTTCGTTCACAATGTTAATGCAAATTTCTAGATCCTGGGATGCTTACGAAGATATTTAGTTGTTGAATAGAGATGTCTTTTTCTTGATTATTGTAATCATATTTGCAAAACTCTTCTACATTGCCCCATTTCAAAATCACAGTTCGACTGTTCGATAGGTATCTCTTTCTGGAGCTCTGGCCCCTATCCATTGGCCTGGTTAGTCGGGTAGTCGCCTTGCCTAAATAATAATTACATCACACATGATTTTCTCATTTCCCATACGATTCGCCTCTTCATACTTGAGAGAGAGAGACCCGTTTTCTCAAATTCGTACTCTGGCTCTGGCTATGTGCTTGAATAAAAATATTATTTTCATCATTTAGGAGAAAGTTCGTGTGTTGTGTTGTGTTGCGTTGTTTTGTATCGATTTTCTTTTTCGCCCCATTATTTATCTCTTGGTATATATCGCGGAATCGGCCTTGTCTCCTATTGCGGTTTGTTTTTATTAGTTACTTTGTCCATTAATTTATTATTTTTCGTCAGTCTTCTATTAATTGTGTAGCAATTTTGCAGACAATTGCTATTGCTATTGGCTTTGGTATTGTTGTTTTCAATTTTGTTTCCGATAAGACATTGTTGCGGTCTCCTCATTGGTTTGCTGATAAAGTGAAATACCTATTTTTAATTGCGCGTAAAACTCATCTCCTAATTCAAGGTCGTGCAGAAAGTAAGGGCCCATCTTTCATTAGCCAATCGATATATATTTCGTCGCTTTTATTTTATTAAAAACTCGAAAATCGTAAGGAATAACATTGTTCAATTTTGGTGCATTCTCACTCTTTATTGCGTTGGAATTTCGAACTTCTCCTGCACGACTAGAGTTTATGAGAGGGACAGCCTTGCTTGTTTGTTTACGAATTTGAAGGCAGCGCTTGAAGCTGGTTTTTTTACAAAACACACACCTCGGTTTTTAATGGAACATGTCCCGCATGCATAAAAAAACCTATAGTAATTTTTGCCAGGGGTTTCAAATCAAGCGAACTGACCTTGTCTTGGTCTGTTTCAAATTTGTTGTTTCCACCACGTGCCACACAGATGAAGTGGACTAGTGTAAATTCAATCATAACAATTAAAAGCGATAACTAAACCTTGGCGTTGAAACATTCATCTCCATTCTCTATGCAACTGCTGCGGGTCGTTGTCGGCTGTCGTTTGGCAAATGCGCAAAATCCAAATAGACAAATTGTAGGAGGAGCAAACAAAAACTAGTTCTCGGTCGATATCTCGATTTAACGGGTTTGGGCGAATGCTCGATCGAAACTGCTTCTGCTGTTCCTGCTGCTGCTGTTCTTGTTTTGTTACAACGCTTTGTATGCAATTTCTACGAATGAGTGTGCGCGCGCAGTTGTCTGTTGTTTGAATGATACTCAAAGTCAGAGTCGTTGACCTAATTGTGTTGTAACAACACAGCAACAAAAACAACACCAATTTTTAGCGACAATAATAACAAAAACAACAAAATCATCGTCAATGAAATAGTCCACACAGGCATAAACGGATAAAATGTGTTCTCATGTTATTTTCTCAGTGCCGTCGTAATGCAGCATCAACACGTTAGAACGATCGTTTTCCTCATATTCTTGTCTTATCTTATGCTTCAGTCTATATGTCTATCTATATTTTCTCCTCCTGCAAGAATACAATCTTGGCTCTTATATTTCTTTTTCTCTTTCATTTCTGCCAATTGATCGAGTTTTAGCATGTATGATTCATACCGTAAAATTCCTCTTTTGTGACTCAAAGTCGACCCTTTGTTTTTGAATTTTATCAACATGAATTCGTGCCCATATATCCTCATTATGTATTAAATTACTATTTCTTTTGACCAATTCAAAGACAGACAGAGATTTATCAACTCCATACGCGAAGAAATGTATTTGCTGCACTGCAATTTATACATGCACCAAGTCGATGGAGTGCACGGTATGACGACAACTTATGAGGAGAATGTTTAGGATAACTTCCAGTTATATCCAGTTGCTGCCTCGACGTCGACGTCATAGCAGTTTCTTGTGTTGTTGTGGAGATTGTTGTTGAAGCAGCAGCAATGCTTCCAGCTCTTAATGGAAAAGCATTTATTGTAGATTTTCTCGTGTACCGAGTTCACTTTAGCATTTGATGCTGCCTCGATTTGTTGTTATTCGAGTTCTTTTGTGGTGTTCCTTTCAAGTGTTTCTCCACTATAGCATGGTCTTCTTTCCCTTCTTCCCATCCCGTTGACAATAAACAATAGCTTCGAAAAGCTACAACTTCGTTTTTGCCTATTTTTCAAATGGTTGGATAAAAGTTGTCCCTCCCTCTATGCTCCCCTCATGCTCCCCCCTCTATGCTTGAGTCTGTCTCTGTGTGTGCCTCAGCATTCGAGCAATGGTCAAAGAGATCCAAAGAAGTTGATGCACTGAAAACGGCACTGAACAGCACACTGAAGGAGGAGGGACATGTACCAGGCGACCAGTTCCTCCGTTCGTTCCAACTAAAGCAAACTCTTGTCCACTACAACTGGCACAGTTACACATAGATTCGCATATACACACAGAGCGGCGCCACCTTGGGTCCCGGCAGGGTCTGGGGGCCAGCATAGAAAACGCACGAAACTAGTTTCTATCCATGGGGTTTTTGCTCATTTTTTGCAGAGTTTCAGCACCTTTGAATTTTTGTTTGAAGTCTGATGAGAGGCAGCTTCGTTGTTCATCGTCAGATCGAGTGTTTAATCGTCAGATCGAGGGTTCAATCGGTAGATTCGGTGTGCGTTATTGTCGTGATTTGGGGAATTTACCATCAACTGGCAGAGGTGCGTTAACACCAACACCACTAATATTAATGTTGTTGTTAGTTATTTCTGACTACCAAATGAGGCGTGCAAATATTTTCCACTCAAGCATTTTATTTGGAGAACGCAACCCGTGCAATTCAACTCATGCTGCAGATAACGTGAATTATAATACCGTGAACACATTCACTACTCATAAACAACTCCAAACAACGTTTACCTTCGGAAATGTTACTGCTGCGAAATGTTTAACATTTCGTACTTTGGTTTATTTATTTACTTGTTTTTTATTTATCTCTGTTTGACGTAGTTTTACTTCTTTTTCTTTATTTTCTCAAACGCGTTCTGTTTTAGACGTGGATTTTATGTGGTTGTAATGGTTTTCGTTGCTGCTGCTGCGCATGCAGACAGGAAGGAAACTCTAGTCTCTAGATTGTTGTTGCTACAGTTCGGACAAAGACTGCACTTTGAAAGCAACAACTACATACATCGACTAAAGCTCGTATTCGTGGCATTTGTGTGTTGTTGTGTTGTGGTGTGGGTAGTCTCTCTGGGATTGTGAATGAGTGTGCGTGAGTGTGACGATAGCATTGTTTGTAAACAAAGCATTTGTTTTTAATATACACATATCATTTATATCTACTTCTTGCATAATATTCTTAACCGATTCTTAAATCGGTTTGTTTCGCTACAAAGCAATACGAAATTAAGTTAATTTTTTTGGTATTTTTTCTCGATTTCATTTCTTTTTCGAGATCGTAACTTGAGCAAAATTCCATTTTTTCTTCGAGATCGTAACTTGAGCAAAATTCTTAACAATTCTGGATGTTTCACCTCGATTCACCAGTCTATCGATTGGTCGCCTCCGTCGTTGAGTCCGTTGGGATGTGATGGTAGTACAAACTGCTCATTAAAATGCATACATTTCCGATTAGGCGAAAACCACTTAAACAAAACATTTTCTTTGATCTTGAGAATATTATGATCTTTAATAATAAGCTTCTCATTCGATATATATGGACAAATTGCTTAATGCGTCAAATAAAATTTAATTCTCTAACGTTCAGACGTATTTAATTAAAAATCTCAGATAGAAGAATTCCGTTCCCCTTCTATTATGAACTGTTCCAAGAGAACGGTGAAAATAAAAATAAAGTAAGACTGATAGCAGTTTTAACACTCGATTAGAATTAATCTGAAGAACGGGAATGAATGGAGAACTGTCGATAAAGAAGAAATATATTGTTTATATTCAAAGCTCAGCTGTATTGTGCAAGTCGGGACGCATATCGAATATCTAATGACTTTTTTGTAAAAATTTCACGAAATGACATCATACCGAATTTTAGTATAAGGTATAATCGGTTCTCATTTCAAGTTGAAAGGTTTCTCAATTTAAATAACTGAAACAAATTCGTTAAAATTATCGAACCCTTAAAAATTTATTAAATTATTATTAAATTATTAAAATTATTATTATAGAAATGTTTCTTTTTTATAGCGCTATTATAAATATTTTGATCAATTTATATTTTATTTCAATTTATCGATAAAATTTCCTAACAGCTTATTGAATTCCCTTTGCACTAGATTATTTAAAATATAAACTTTTTTATCATCACCAGCTGAAATATTTTAGACTACGAAATAATTAAATCAGCCGCCGTTTGCCGTTTAACATATTCGTCAGCAGACCTAGAGAGTTCCTTATCAATCGTCACTACTATATGCGAGACATTTTCAATTGTTAATGCGCGTTATTTATTAATTCTTCTACCATCGCTTGTTACTATATTTTTATCTGTAGGGTTTATGTGTAGACTCTTGGATTTAACTGTAGATTCTCTAACCTGTCAAATGGTTTGAGTGAAGTTGATTTATACATATACATACATTGTCAATCAAATATATCTTTTTTATAAATTTTTTCTTTTGAAAAACTAATCAAAATTCTCTTATATTTCAGCATTTGCTTTAGCGCAGAAATTTCTTTGAATATTCAATCAGATCACGAATATCGTGGATCCGAAGGAGTCCCAAGTTAACCGAGAGTTTTACCACAACAATTGCCACAGATCCATAACTACAATCTACTACTAAAGTCTTTAGAAGCAACGATTATTGTGCGCTAACGTCAACGTTGGTACAAGTAATAATTGTCTTCAAAACATTGTAGTCTTCATTGTTGTCGTCGTTGTCCTCGTGCTATCAGCGTTCTCCTGATCACCATTGGTATCCGAAATTGATTTAAGAAATTAATCGCTCGTTTAAAACTACGCCTACGCAATTAAATTAAGCATTTGGCCGTCGGTCAATTAGCTAAAGAGAAGTCCAAGTTCACAGACCAAGAAGTTCAGGCAAACCGAAACCCTCTAATATCTTTGTTCTCTGTGAGCTGTGTTACTGGAAGAATTATATCAACCGAAATGAACGGGTTGAACAATAGTTCCGACGATGTTGTAGAGTGTCCATTATGTATGGAACCGCTTGAAGTTGATGATCTTAATTTTTATCCGTGCACTTGTGGATATCAGGTAGCTTACCCTTATATATAAATTAGTTTATTCCAATTTAACTCTCATTTGCATTTTTGTTTTAAAGATTTGTCGATTCTGCTGGCACAGAATTCGCACGGATGAAAATGAGCTGTGTCCTGCGTGCCGTAAGGAATATCCTGAAAATCCAGCGGATTTTACTCCTCTGACCCAGGAAGAGGTCAGTATCACCGCAGTTTTATCAATGAAATCATCATAAACTGAAATTTGATTTTAAATTTTCAGATGATAGCCTTTAAGTCGCAGAAACGACAGCGCGATCAGCAACGCAAGCAAAAAATTACCGAAAATCGTAAGCATTTGTCCAACGTACGCGTTGTGCAAAGGAATTTGGTATTTGTTGTTGGTCTGCCTCCTCGACTAGCCGATGCCGATGTTAGTACAAAATTTCCATTATTTGTTTGTTCAATCTTTATATTAATCTTTTCCCTTTTAGATTCTTAAAAAGCACGAGTATTTCGGAAAGTATGGAAAAATACATAAAGTTGTGATAAATCCTAGTACTACGTATGCCGGAGCACAAGTAAGTTGAAAGGAATGAATTGTTTCTTTCTTTTTCCATCATTTGTGACTGAGTTGTACAAGAGATGTTCTGACGTAAATTCCTCTCTTTCCACCCCACTGAAGGGTCCATCGGCGTCCGCATATGTGACGTATGTTCACAATTGCGATGCCTTAAGGGCTATACAGAGTGTTAATAATATTATGATAGATGGCCGACTGATTAAGACTAGTTTAGGTACGACAAAGTATTGTAGTCATTTCATGAAGAATCAACAATGTCCCAAGGGAGATTGTATGTATCTACATGAGCTAGGTGATCCGGAGGCTAGTTTTACAAAGGAGGTAAGTCGGAAAGTCACCTAAAGATGAAATACATTAGATCTAATTTTATTTTCACTATCGTTATACAGGAAATGCATCAAGGCAAACATCAGGAGTATGAGAAACGCCTGCACGATGCCTTAATAGCAACCTCCGGTACGAGTTCTGTCAGCGGAATGGGAACCTCCTCGAATGGTAGCAGCGGAGGCAGTGGAAACAACGCGACCACTGCAGCAACAGCGTCCACGAATGGGGCGACTACTCATTCCAATCATAGTAAAAATGGTGATAGTAGTAAATTAGTAAATGGCAATGCGTCATCATCCTCGTCGTCATCATCGTCGTCGTCGTCTGTGTCGTCATCGGGTTCGTCTTCTATGTCGACGTCGTCATCATCGTCATCGAGTTCGTCTGCAACCTCAACGACAACAGCAACAGGTACATCGGCGACTGCTTCGACTAATGGAGCGCCACAAAAAGATGCTTGGCCGAGTCTCTCCGTGTCGCCGGTTAACAATAAAGACGGCGCCTCTAATGGTGGTGGCCACAATGGCAATAACTCCAAATCCAAAAAGGAAAAGACAAAACATGAGAAGTCGAAACACGAGAAGAACTCAAAGAATAAAAATAAAAACAATAATAGTAATCACAACAATAATTCCAATTCTACAACAAATAAAGAAAATCATCATCCACATTCGCACAGTAATGGTACAAAGGATTCACACACAGCAGATTCTGCAAGCGTTGAAGCAACAGAGCACAACACCAACAACAAAACAAAATCGGAGAAGAATAAAACACAACATCATGCCGAAAAGCCACCCTCATCGTCAACCACAGCATCTCCGGTCACATCCAACAGAAGTCATCAGCAGCAGCAGAAAGATCTACGGATCATTAGTGCTGACGAGGAAGTTAAGTTGATCGAGGATTTGGAAAATCAGGAGGGCTGCAACAGTGACAGAAATGTTCACAACAACAACAACAATGACAGCAGCAGCATCAATTGTGATGGGAATGCGATCGACGAGGAACAACGTTCTCTCAGCACCAGCAGCAGCAATAGCAGTGACACAACATCAACCCTCAGTGAAAGCACAAGTGGAAAAAGTTCTCCCGGTGGTTTTCTTGAGCACACCAGCAGCAACCATAACAACTCAACAGAGCAGAGCACAGCAGCAACCGAACTGGTCGAGAGTGAAAAATTACAGCCGCAGCAGACCGTTTTGGATGGGAGCAACGAAAATAGCAATAGTCATATTAATCTTCAGCAGTTTGTACCATCTACTCCAGCCAGTCCAGTAGACGACAAACTGACATCGACGACAGTGATTGAAGGTGTTCCAATTACAACACCTTCGACCGTCAGTAATATTGAGAACGATGCCAGTAACATGTCTACGTCTGCTGCAACAGAACTGCAACAAAAACTATCGACAGCAATTGAACAGATTTCTTCGAGCAATGTTAGCAGTAGTAACAGTTTCATCGAAACAACAGGTGAGTCAAATATTCCTTAATTATGTATTTACAATAAACTCATTAAACTCTTCCTGCAGCCGCTCTTTCCAAACTCAATCTCTTCGATGACAACAATAGTTTCTTTTCATCAGCTGCGCCGTTCCAACAGTCTTTGCTTCTTAAAAATAAATTGCAGACTGAAATGCGTCAGAATCAATTGAATAGTGTTATTACATCACATTTACCGGATTTATTAAATGGTAAGCAACTAATAGTCTCTTCTTTTTTCAACATAACATCTCCTTGTGTTCTGTTTTAACACATGCCTGTCCAATTCCATATTGCTTAGATCTTACTTTCCAATTGCAATTCATTTAGTTTTGAAGTCGTGTGGGTGGTTTGCATGTAAATAGAGTTTTATAATATATTTGTTTATTTAATATGTTTGAGTTGGATAATCGAAAACAATTTTTTATTCTTTAAAATGTCGAACTCTTAGAAAATGTTAAATTTGAAAATTAATTGGTTGGACGTTTCAATACCTTTAATAGTGGGGGAAGCACATTTTTAATTTATTCATATATTTTGTATAACTTTGTGTATAAAGTTTAAATCTCCCTCCAAGCCTTCTTATCTTCTCTACACATTCTACAACCACTCATAATATGCCATAGCGACCTTTTAACTAATATTAAGCTTTACTAATTTGAAATACTATGTATAATATGAGGATCCTAACTTCCTATAGTATTTACTATTTAACGTAGTAACTTTAGATAGTTAAAACTACTCTGTGTGTGTTCGTTTGTTTGTTCGAAATTAAAATTAAAAAACATCAAATAACGTATTCAAAAAGTGTAAAATTCATAATGAAAAAACAACTTGAAGGCCACATACTGAAGATGCTCTTCTGCTATGCAATCTACATATTCTACTCAATCGTTCTAATGCGACATTTCTTCTTATTTATGTTTCCGGATAATTTGTTACACTAATATCTGCGCAACTTGAAAATAAATGAAAAATATATGCAAAAATTCTATCCTGATTAAATGAAATGGACAACGGCAACAACAACAATAACAACAACAACGGCAAAATCAAAACTCAAATATCTTCTTCTACAACGGTCGAAACACAGGCATCGATGGATTTCAAAATAACACATCTAATTCAAATGGTATACAAAATTTAATTAGTAATCAAAATATAAGAATTATGTTTGCGAAATGTTTTCAATACTACTCGATTATAAAACAACAAAATACTTCACAAAGTATTATTTTAAACATTTCAACGACTTTAATTTTTCAAAAATTTAAAACTTAATCTCAAAAATTATTTAACTAACGCTGCTGTTCTTAAAAATTTGTTAAATTAATTCGGTCAATGCACAATAAACAAAGAATGGGAAGAAGCCTTTAAAAATGTCATGATGAGAAACAACAAACAAATGGAAGATCAATTACAACAACAACAACATCAGCATCAACAACAACAACATCTCCACCATCAGCAGCAGCAGCAACAACTTCAACAGCAAGAAGAGTTCCTTCGTATGCAAGAATTGCAAAAGCGTAATAATTTAATAAATAATATTGGATTGTCACAAATGAACGGACCACACAACGGTATGTCCTGAAGATGTTATATATACATACTTATATATATATATATTTTTGCTGTCTATATTCTGTTGGATTCTTATTAATTCTACTAAACAAAACATGGTGTTTTGAGCATTTTTGAGTAATTCCATTGGTAAACAAACGACGTAAAGAAGCAACGTTTTCAGCTCTCGATTCAACTTTCGAATTTAGAATAAAGATTAAATCTTTTTATTCACATTTAGGAGGTTTTAGGATTATTATATTCATAGCATTGGTTGTTCGATCCTCTTTTAAAAGGATGTTCAGCTTATTTTCGTTTAGTTAACGTTTTTCTATGGAATACAAAATATTAATTGAATCCAAATCTCAAATTTCTCCATGTTATTCATTTCATTATCTATCCAGACTTTTAAGTTAACTTATTTGTGTTTGAATTATCATTAAAGAGTATAATTTTTGGTTTCTAGACTTTCCAAATAATTTCCATGGCAATACGGATCTGAGCCGACTATCGCAGACTGCATTAATCCAACACCAGCAGCAATTGCTTCAGCAGCAACAACAAGAGCGATTACAACAACCCACACATCATGCAGATCATTTACTGGGAAACAGTTTATTTGGTACAAATATGTCCAAATTCTTTGATTTCCACAAGAATCAACAACAACAAATGCATCAGGTGCACAAACAAAGCCTTCACTTCCCTTATATTTTCGGATGACTAACGTTTTGAAATTTTTGTAGCAACAATTCATGATGAATGGACACTCTAGTGGCAGTGGAAATGGTCTCTTGAATGATCACATGCGTATGAATTCGCTGTTGGAAAACAATCGTATTAACTCACAGTTTCTGGATCAACCCAATGGTAATCGATCGATAGAATAGATTTCCTCAGTGAGGTTTATTAATACTTCTTTTAACTCTTAGGTCTCGTGACTCCCCACCATCAACAACAACAGCTTCAGAAGCACAGACTACTTGGCAAATTTGATCCAATGGTGAACGCCACTCAAAAATTCTTATCGAGTCTTTTTTTAAATACTATTATTAATCAACAGTTACCGCAACAACAACCACAATCTCAAAATCAACAGCAGCAGCCACAGAACTCACAGCAGCAATCACAACCTCCTCAGAATCGCTTACCAAATCAGTTTTCACACAACTCATCCGTTGAAGATGATTTAGGTATAGTATTTGGATGGTTTTGTGTATTACTTTGGTTACTTATAATGAATTATATTTATTTTCAGGTTTTGATCCCTTCATTGAAACACAGAAGGCTTTGGCTGAACTTATGGAGAATGAAATTGTGCAACAACAAAATACAAATTCGAGCAACTCGACAACAGTGGCTACAAAAATCTTACAACAACAGCAGCAACAGCAACAACAACATCAGCAGTTGTCACAGCAACACCAGCAGCAGTTATTGGATAATATGCAACGTGCACGAATGCCACCACCAGGTTTTAATCACATGAATGCATTTGGATTCGGAGTGCCACGCGCACAGAACAGCAGCAAAATTTTGCCGTTCATGAACATGTCTGGAAACGGGGCTGGCAATGGTGGAAATGGACAGCCACCGCAACCGCAGCAACAAATGCAAATGCCCAACTCGTGGAATCCTCACATGGCAGCAATGCAACAGCAACAACAGGCACAACACCCTCTGGGTGATCCACAAATGCATATGAATCCACAGCAACAGAACCAGAATGGTGGCAACCATAACAAGGGTATGATTACATCGAACTATGCTTGTTTCTTTGTCATTATCTTACGATTGGTTCTCTTCAATTCAATTCATTATTAAACAGGATACAGCAGCAATGATTGGACGGCTATGGATCCAGCCATTTTATCATTCCGTCAATTCTCTTCATTTCCGCAACAACCACCAATGCCACACCATTCGCAACAGGATATGTTTATGCAACATTTATCACAACAGCAGCAGCAGCAACAACAACAACAGCAACAACAAAACGGATTCGGCTCCCAGCCCCCAATGCACGGTGGAGTTAACTTGCCCAATGCATTGTTAAATCCCCAAAATTCCCAGGCACAGGTAAATGCAAACGTTCAAGGAATGTTAGAATTTTTGAAAACTCGTCAATTTGTGTAGATTCTTTCATAGTTTCTGATATTTTCTTTTGATATCTGCGCGATGCTAACGAAAACCTAACAAATTGAAATCGTTAAAATCGATTTCTTATTCTTGTTTCGACGATTACTTTAATTTGCATATTATTATTTGTGTTTTGAGCATGGTTTCTATTATTTATGAAGATTTTAACACGACTCTTAATTAACAGAATGCAGATACATGGCAGACTTTTCCATTTGTGCAATTTTTGTTGTGCTTCACATTCCTAATTTAATATGTTTCATTATTCATAACTTTCATGACATTCATTCATGTTTGGTAGGATTTGTGGTAATAAAACCTATTTGACCAAATGATAAACGCTTAATCCAGATACCTTTGTATGCCTTCGGATAATTCCAATACTTTTGTTTCTTGAATATTTTCTTTCTTAAATAAGAAATAACAATATAAAAATGAGAAATCCATGGGGTTGATGGGGAAAAAAGGGAGAAGACAGATAATTGAAAGTCGTGATCTTGAATGCTTTAAGTTCTAATGATCATTTCATTCTTGCTGCTTTTTCGTACCGTAATAAATGTTGTTGACTATGGTTTTTTATTTTATTTTTGTTTGATTTCGTAGTTAATGTGTTGTTTTTTTGGTAACATGGAAACATATTGATTGTTAAGCATCATAAAAATCATGTAAATTATTTTTAATTATATTTTATTTCTTTTCTTTATTTTATTTGTTTGTGGTCCTCGTTAATCCAACACATTGCACCACCTACGCCGTTGATGTGCGCGCTCTACCTTCGCTCCTTCTCTTCATGATCACCACCACACATTTGGTAATTTGACGTTAATTCACTCGAACGCAATCGAATCGAACGTGACTAACTAAACCTAACTAGATGAATATGTCGCATTCAAATTGGCTAAGCTCCGAGCAGAGCCTATTCATGAATAGTTTAGCAAATGGTTTCACCAATAGCAATTTTGATAAATTCTCAATTCCAATGCCACCAGGTATTCATCCCAATAACCTAAACAAGCAACAAAAAACAGAATGTATTAATTAATATTTGAATATTGATTTTTGAATTGTAATGTATAAAAGCATATTCACAAATATAAGAAGAACATTTAAGCAGCAGAAGTTCCGAAAACGATCAGTTGTTGTGTGGGCACCAGGCAGGCGTAACTATAAAATTAACCTTCTCTATTTTTATTTCTATTTCTATTTTGTTTTTAATAATTTAATTAAATACTTGCAATTAACGGAAAACAATGCTTTAAACACAAAAAGAGTTATTGAACTCCAAAACGATCGATCGATGTTTTATTGAAAACTTTAAATACAAACAAATGTGCAAACAAATCATAAATGAGATATTATACTACGACATTCTGAAGCAAAGTAATCACAATTACATGCAATTAATGCTGCGAACGACAAGAAGAAGAAATCTACGAAATAATGAGCTGTAATCGGAATTTGAAGATGATGATGATAGGATGATGCTTAGAAAGAAAGAAGATGATGATAAGGAGTAAAATAAATAAACAAATGGAATATCCTTTGCTAAAAAGAATGAATTGGAGATGATGTTTTTATTTGTTATTTAGAGAAAATAAAACAATGTACACATTATTTAATTTTATTATTATGAAATATACAAGATATACATAATAAATCTATATATAAAACAAATTACTATTACATAAACATATATATTATATCGAAAAAAAAAACACACAGAAAATAAATTGAGCGAATTTTATTCGAGAAAATTACAATTCGTCATTTTATTTATCTCTCTTTTAGAACAGATTCTATTAAGTTGAATGGATGATTTTTCAGATTTCATAATTGGAAAATTACAATATATATATATATATATACAATATATATATTCTTGATCAGCGTCATCTCCTGAGTCGATTTAGCTATGTCCGTCTGTGGAAATAGATTTTCTGAAGAAACGGTAAGAGATGCTTGAAGTTTTGGATTTAGTATTTCTATGTTAATAAGCTACTTGTATGTAAAAATGGGCGAAATCGGTCGACGGACACGCCCACCTCCCATATAAAGCTAAAGGTTTATAAACCTTTAGTTTTATATGGGATATCTGGTGAACTATGGTATATATCGAGATGAAATTTTGCTCTGTTATCAAGTATTACTAATATGAGCTCACATTCTAAACATCGTCCAACGGACACGCCCACCTCAAGTAAACATTTGATGTAGAATATCTGGTGAACCATACCTCATATAGATAAGGATACAATTTTGTGCGTGATCAGTTACTACCAATATACATACATACGTTCACATTTCTAAAATAGATATCGTCAGATGGACTCGCCTACGTCAGTATATAATTAACACATCATAACACCAAATTTTTCGATTTTTTAATAAAAATATTTACCACTTATTTCACTTTCTAATTGGGTTAAGTAAAATTCGCGTAAAAAGGTACTCTGGCTGCAATTTTGGGTGTAGGATATATGAGCTTCGGCCTGGCCGAAGTTAACGCTTTTACTAGTTTAATATAGTACGGATAGAAAAAGGTAATAATTAATTTCTCAGTTGTGGGTCAATTTTATTACTAACCATGCCGAATTTTTGAAGATGAACCTGGAAGATTTAAAGGTAAAATGAACAGGTTCCGTGTAATGGAGTTAAGGTTTTAATTTCAAATGATGGCTGTACCTGGTAGTCTGATTCAGACAAAGGCCGAACACACATCAATGAAGTTGTTGGGTGCTTCTTCGAGGTTTTTCGTTCTCGGCGTAGACACGGAACTTTGCGTTTAAATTCACCAAATCTACGAATATTTCACTTCGAAAGATTTTTAAAAAATATTTATATTTTTATAATTTTCTATGAAAATGATCAAATTTTGAACCTTCCAAGAAAATTATCAAATTTTGAATTGTCCATGAAAATTATCAAATTTTGAATTTTCTATAGAATTTGATCAAATTTTAAATTTTCTTTGAAAATTATTAAATATTGAACTTTCCTTGAAAATTATCAAATTTCTAATTTTCTTTGAAAATGATCAAATTTGGAATGAAAATTATCATATTTTAAATTTTCTGTGTAAATTATCACATTTTGAATTTTCCATGGAAATGATCCAATTTTGAATTTTCCATGAAAATTAAAAAATTTTGAATATAACGAACGAAACCTGGACATTTTATCATTCTGGACTACCACTGATTTAGCAATTTCCCAATATCCGATCCGATATGCCCTCTACATTATACTTACGAGAACTTCCGTTTTTGTTACAAATACAATAGTAATATTTTTTAATGAAATATATTTATTTTTCCTCAGATTAGTTACAACAATTCTGTTACAATAATTTGTGTGAATGAAACTCCTCAAGTGTAATGATTGAATATAGTTTCTCGTTGATAACACATCTGAATAGTTGTTGTATATATATATATAGTAGTATATAAATTAATTTGTTCTGCTTAATTAATATATTGTCTTTTGAATTTCAATAGTAAATACACAGTTTGCAAGCTATGCGCTACAATGCTACGAAAATTAGTATAACTTATACATATACAAATTTATATATAGTCTATTTGATTTGTGATTTGTTGTAAGGTTTACATCTTCACTATGGTTACTATGCTTAAGGTGTATGTGAGTGAGAGTACTCGTTTTTACTTAGAGTAGAATTAATTAAAATCGGTCTAAAATACTACGATATTGCGTTTAGTGGAACGTATTTGTTGCTTAAAGAAAATAATAATTCTAAACCTCATCGGCGACCGACCGACCGATCGTTCGATCGTGTGTGTCTTAACTAAATCTTGCTAATGGGGCGTGTCAAAAATGATATCGGGAAAATGATGATGATGATATGTTGGAGAATTTGTGGTGATTCGGGTGAGTGCGAAAGCAACGCATAATAAAAACAATAAATACAATAAATGAGAATGTGTGGATCGATGACCACATTGATGACCATGGTTTGTGTACGAACTAATGGGTTGTGTACGAACTAAACAACACTGATAATGTCCATCAGAACGAAGCAATACAGCCAAAAGCCAAAAACGTAAATAAATCATAAATGGTTGCCACCCCTCAGGCAGGCCCCACTCCCGCCCGCCCCCTGCAGGATGCGCGGCGGCCCCACCGTGGAGAGCACGTTCTGGGCCACGTGATGGATCGGCTGATAGGTGCGGGTCGGACGCAACGAGGCGAGGTTGCTGGTGATGCCGTCACCATTCACACCATTTAGCAGCATTTGGCCCGCTGAGGCCGTGGGCTGCGGGTAGACGCGATGCGATGTGGGCGAGCGGTGGGTGGGGAGGCTGCTGATGCGCAGGGCGTTCGTTGCGACGACGCCCGACGACGACTTCTGGTAGGCCGTGAGACTCGTGGTCCGCGGCGCCAGGTCGGAGCGACTGCGCGCCGTCTTCATCATGTACTGGCCGTTGCCGCTGCCGATGGGCGCGGCAGGAGTAGGCGCGATGCGGGCGATGTTGGCACGTTTCGGTGACAATGGCGACGTTTTGGTTGGCGTCGTCGTCGTGTTGCAGGAGTTGGAGTTGGGCTGGCGCACGGGGCTGTTGTTGGCGCTGCGCAGTCGCCGCTTGGCCATGTCCGACATGATGTGCGAGTAGGCGGCGTAATTGTGCGGATTCGACTGTTTGGCGGCGGGCGGCGTGCCGCACTCGTATCCGCCGCCGCCGTTCGCATTCGTGAGGCCGAGGGTGGAGGACGACAGACGCTTGAGGGCGCCGACCGCGACGCTGGCTCCCCGGCTGTTGGAGTTCGAGTTGGCGATGGCGCTGACGTCGCTGCGTTGCATCGTGCTGTAGCTGCGCTGGGGGCTGGAACTGTGGCTGGGCGTGTGGTTGGCGCTGATGGATCGCGACAGGCCGACGTGGTGAGGACTCGGGGCCGTCGGGTTCTCTAATTGTCAGCTGCTGTTGTCGAGCGAGCACTGGCGACGCAGGGTGTTCGTGAAGCGCCACATGCGAACCTTTCCGTCGCTGTTGATGTCCGAGCCGAGAGTTTCGACGAACGCGTGGGGCAAGTGTATTTGTGTGTGTGTGTGTGCAGAGGTTCAAGGACGCAGATATTAAGCGTGTGTGTGTGTGTTTGTTTGTGTTGGGGGAAGTAGACGAGACAAAGACACGCGCAGAAAAAGATGGAAAATAAAAAAAGAGAGAAACAAAAGTTACATTAAATTAAAAAAACAACATCAGAGAACACATCATTCTCCCAATATATTGAATAAAAAGCATTTTGTTTGTAAAAATTTAGCAAATAAGAAGATAAGGAAATTAAAATATTAAAAAAGCTAGTGGCATGATCTAATATAGTACTAGTATTGATTTAGGGGATGGTGGCGAGGATGGATTAGGCGGATGATCTGGGAATGAACTCGAACTTAATGTAATGGCAAAAGAAATACAATGAAATAGCTAAAGTAATGAAAGAAGAAGAGTGAGAGAGAGAGAGAGAGAAAGCATTGTGCGAAACGACTAACAACAACAAAGTATCGATGAATTCAGACCGATTCATCAAGTATTATTGATCTCTAGGACTAAATGAATAGGAAAACGATTTTCTTCTAGTCGTTAGTCCTTAGTTCAATTGTGCTGCGATACTTTTCCGCTTTCCACTTCAATACAGACATTAAGACCAGACCATAGTTTCAGCAAAACAAAAACCATTCTATGAAATTATTACAAATCCGTAATGGGTTCTTCCCAACTACATATCACCAAAGTATTGATTTGAGTACTCATTTATTCGGTATTCATAATCATAATAAATATCATCCCTCGACTCAAAATACTTTGCATGCAGATGGCGTTGATTCTGGATGCAATGAATGGAGGGCGACGATCTGAATGACGGCTGTTCTGAATGGAAGATGCTCTGAATAGAAGCTGATTTAAATGGAGGCTGATTTGAAATTCGTTGGATGTCAATTCGAAAGAGAGATGAGATGATTTCTTTGAAATATATTTACAAATCTAAAGAATCGATGGATCAATGCATCAAGTATTCGATACACGAGTGAGTCTATGATATTTATATGCAAATGTGTACGAGTACGATAGTGAAAACTTACACGTTGAAAATGGAGAAATATTATATGTTGGTGCAATATTTCATTAGAGAGAAGAAGAAGCATCGAACTGAATCTTATTCCGATTTTGGACAAACAAACGTCATCGGACACCGTGTGCTCACACTCTCACTCACTCACAGACAGATAGGCAGACAGGACAAGGCAACAGACACATGCACACGTCTCACGATCCGTGTCATGTGGCAAAGTCCGGAGCTGCCGCCGTCTGCCAGGTGAATGAGTTCTGCTGATGCTGGCACAAGCAGGCACAATTGCAATTGCAATGCGACTGCGGCAGAATGTCCCGGAATATCAGATTCAGCAATTTTAGCAGCAGAACAAGAATTAAACTCCAAATGATCGAACGTGGCCAAAACCTGTGTATACACAAATGATCATTGAAAGCATTTGACAATGAATGGAGGAAGTGGAAAAAGACAGAAAGCCAGAGTTAGAACAGAGTCAGATCTGTTTAACTCTGGATATACAGATGAAATTTGGATATAT
>CM029565.1:22218758-22491520 GCA_017309665.1 Coelopa frigida | reverse complement strand
TTACCAGATATGAAACTAGAAATGCCGCTTGTATGTGGTTGTTAAAATGGTTTGATGGTGTGTGTGAATAACACGAAATAGCGCCAGCGGATTTTTTTGGAACCTACATTTGTTTTCGAAAAGCGCCAGCGGAATTTTTCGGAACCTACATTTGTCGTCGAAAAGCGCTTTATTATTCACCACTATTCACCTCCGCTGTCTGAAATTGCATCTCTTGTTCTTCTTGAGAAAGAATATACGCAATCTAGGCTATGCCCAAAAGCTATAGTTCAATTTTCAATCAATTTGGATTTCCCAAATCAACATAATCACAAATTACATTTCTGTAATTTTTCCAAATTTTTGATGTTTGGTAAATCTAATTGAGATGAAAAACAGCTGATTTGTTTCACCAAAAGTTGACTTTTAGCGATGCCACTTTTTTATAAATAATTCACCTCAAAATGTTTCGGATTAGAGATTGAATAAAATTTGCACTTACAAATGAGATATATATTTCAAATTACAAAAACAAATACAGATTATTGGCTTTACATCACCCGAAGGGCAATAATTTGTGTTGTGCGTTTGTAATGCTTTACACCAATGAAATATACTCTAATGCCGAAAGACAGTCTAATGACGCATCCGAACGTCTGGGGTGAGAGTTTTTTCATTGCAAGTAATACTAGCATTACTCGCCGAGATGTGAAGGCCGTAAAGAAGAATTGATGTTCCCGAAACGGGAAGTGAACTCGACACTGTCGACTCGAAAGCAATGCATTTAGCCACCGATGATACCTCCACGTATTTTAAAGCATTTCATATCTGAGAATCTGTGACTTGCTCACTCTTAGTGTGGCAGAGAAAGTGAACCAAATTCCAAATAATGTACTAATATACCCACATTTATCAACAAAAGATATGGCATTGCACTATATTTGATGTTTAAGAGGTGAACTCACGTACACAATCTGTGTATTCACCAATCGCATAAAAAAGAGATTTTTTTTGACGTTTAGCCTCAAATGTCAGAAGTTTCATATCTGGTAATCTGTGCTTTAAATGTTGTTTGATAGTACCAAAAGCTGCCACTGGAGTTATTTTCTTTTTTTTCACACACACTATCAAACCATTTTAACAACCACATACAAGTGGTATTTCTAGTTTCATGTCTGGTAATCTGTGGCGTTCACTGTACAAGAATAATAAACAGGGATAACCAAAGAACATTGTTCAACCCTGTTTAATAAGTCTGTGTAATCAATGGTGGTTTTTTTTTTTGTAGAGAATTTTGGCGTCATTTGTAAAATGTCTTTTTCTGAGTATTCTGATTATCGTTAAAAAATGTATAAAATTTGCAAAATCTGAAATATATTTTAAATCATGTATAATTTAAAATTAATCGAAAAAAAAATAAGTTCAAGTGACAACAAATTCTTAAAGTAACATGCAAGATTGTGTATTAGTAATCTGAAAAAAGAAGCAAACAATTTATACCAAAAAGGAATGGAAGTGGAAGGAATAAAAGGATAGAAAACTATGCTCGGCTACCAATATCGTTGTCAACAACACCACCGAGAAAGAACATAGAAAAACGCGAATAATCAAGTGCAGGCTGCGTACAGTTTTTTGATGAAAAATTAATTAAAAGTTAAATACATTTGCTACATTTAATACATTTTATAAATAAATAAATTATACAAAGAAGTGCTAATGTCTTTCAGGAGAACAATTATTTTTGAATTTATTGCATGAATTTAATAATATCCATACTCATATATATATATATATATATACTTATATAGGTAGGTTTAGTTGCATTCAACAAAATCGAGATTTTGAACGCGTTTCAGGAAGGGGAGAAAAAAGACATGGCGCCGGAAGACATTCGCCTTATGAGAAAGTTTGAGTGAGCCAAGAGAGAGATATTGTATTGAAGTTCTAAGAAGAGGAGTCAATGAATTTAATTTAAACAAAATAAAATAGCAAACAACAAAAGTGACTCGCTTAAAAAATACAATATATGCTTTCGGGTTGGAGTACAAAAATATAATAAACAAAACAAACAAAAAATATTAAATCAGTAATTCGTGAGAGCAAAGAATTTAGAGATCTGGTACAATGCAAGTAGTGGGAGTTGCACCTGTACTTCGTACAAGATAATATTTTATTTTATATTTTGGTTTAATTGCACTTTAGACACTTGGAAAAAACAAAACAAAGTATTTAGTATTAATTTTTTTTGAAAATTATATTTTTATTGTATTCTAAATAAATATAAGTATTGAGTAATACATCATAACGCAAACCATAATATTTTCTTAGATTAATTTCTGTTCGCAAGGAATCTTGAATTTTGTGAATATATTCTAGAATGTGATATCCAAAAAAAGTCGAATATTCCGAAAGTACTCTGGACTGGAAAGCCGGTGTTGGATGTTCTATCGAATAAAAACTTTAAATGTAGTTTAATAAACATATACACATTTTAATTAATTTTAAATTAATACTTTGTATTTCTATAACGGTTTCTATTATGGATATATGGAAGGATAGACAGGTTCTGCAATTTTAAACTTTAAAATTTGATATGTTATTATTTTACCATATCTCTGGTAAACATTTAATTTATTTTCCTTCGCAGAGAGTGTCTAAAGTGTAGTTATTCTAATTGGGATTGTTTTTTTTTTTAAATCGTTTGTTTTTTCCAAGTTTCAATTTTAGTTCCTTACAGTTTCTTTCATGCAAATAGACGTGTATCATCTATAAGAATCTCAGCTTAACACAATGGAATATTCCGAAATGTTTGGTTTTCGCCAGTGTACAACATGCATTTCTTTAAATTCGCAAAAACACTCTGCAAATCGATCTTATACATCATCGGAACAGTTATTTACAACCACGGAAAATACAAAATCAACACGAAATAAAGTTAACATAAAAAATAATACAATTTTGGAACGCCATAATAATTTCAAGTTACGTAGAAGATGTAGTGATTATTCAGATGGTCGAGAAGAGGTCTGTAGTTTCGCAAACAGACAACATTACACATCTTCCAAATATGCTTCCATATCATCAGAGATATCACAATTAACGATGTCACCTTCTTCCAAAAATATTTCATTTTTATTTACCAACACTTCCTTCCATCAACGTAAAACAGTAAATGCAAATAATTCTTTTGTGAAAATGCCACAATATACATCCGCAACATCTACAATCACAGGCAATTGTCGTAATGCTGGTGATATTTCAGTCGTAACAACGACATACATTACACGGTGCAACGATAAACGCAAAGAGTTCCCATATCTAATACATCGATCACAAAAAGCATTTTATGCTGTATTATTATTAATATTTTCCCTTCGTTTTGGAATTGCCTTCGCTGACCAAGGTAAACATTAAGTACTGAGTTTATGATTGTCTTATATTAATTATTTATTAAAAATAGTCATTTTGTTGGACACGACACGAGAAGCCACTCTGGAATGGACTCGTTACCCATATGGTCCACAAGCTCAAACTCCAGGCGTAAGTACATAAATATATATCACATACTACATGAGCATAAAACAACGCTAAAACAATGTTCTGCATTATAAAAGTTCATCGGCTAACAAATTTCACTATACATTAGTGGCAAAAACTAAAGCAAATTTTTATTTAAAAGACATTTTATTATACAAATCCAATTAAGGTAATCTCATCCATTATATAAACTAAACAATTGTTTTTGCCACTATTGTAATAATTAGTCCTTTAATGGTGTCTCCATATATTACTTATAATGTAAATAATATACTGAATTCGAAACATTTTTTAATTCTTGTTGCTTTTGTATTATGTACTTTGCATTACGTGAGCAGTGGGTTGAAGAATCATTCACTGATTTTGTGAAGGG
This sequence comes from Coelopa frigida, assembly GCA_017309665.1. Lineage (NCBI taxonomy): Eukaryota > Metazoa > Arthropoda > Insecta > Diptera > Coelopidae > Coelopa > Coelopa frigida. Next base: position 22,487,631 of record CM029565.1, on the reverse strand, counting down.
TATTAATTGGAGAAGTTATGTTGTCTGTGATGTCGCTTATCATAATGTTAATAATTGGTTATGGTCACCTTTCATTGATCGCGGACCTGCCAATCGTCTGTACATCGAAATTCAGTTTACTATTAGAGATTGTTCGTTATTTCCAGGTTTGTCCGAAACTCTAAAATTATTTTGTAGTTTTGTTACATATACAAATGTTGTTCTTATATTTATTTAGGGAATGCATTGTCGTGTAAAGAAACATTTAGTTTGCTTTTCTATGAATTCGATGCTGCTACAAGAGAACCTCCTCCATGGCAACCAGATAGTTATAAGTTAATTGGTAATATATCCTATTTATAGATTGAATATCATTATTTTATCAATTGCAAAATTAAATCATTACATTCATTATAGCTCGCATAGCTGCTGGTGAAGGAAGATTTAATCAAAATTCAGATGTTGATATTAACACTGAAGTTAAAAGTATTGCTGTCACTAAAAAGGGCGTCTATTTTGCATTCCGTGATCAGGGCGCCTGCATAAGCGTATTAGCTGTTAAAGTTTATTATATAACGTGTCCCTCAGTTACTGAAAATTTTGCACATTTTAATGAAACGCCTACTGGAAGAGAAATTACCATTATTGAAAAGCAAAATGGTACATGCGTTGATAATGCGGAACCCTACGAGCCTCCAACATATTTATGTAAAGGGGATGGAAAATGGACTATATTAACAGGTGGTTGCCGATGTAAAGTTGGGTTTGAACCAGATTATGTAAATAAAACATGTAATGAATGTCCTGCTGGTACTTTTCGCTCATTGGAAGTAGCAAAATGTACGCCGTGTCCACATAATTCGAATTCCTCTAAAGTTTCCGCTGGATTATGTACATGTTTACCAGGATATTACAGACATCCTCGTGATGGCAAACATATGCCATGCTATAAACCACCTGGGCAGCCAACAAATTTGACCTTATTGTTTGTTGACCAAACCAGTGCAATACTTTCATGGAATCCTCCTACAAGAGAGACTGAAGATCCATTTACACTAGCGATAAGTCCAGTTAAATATCATAGTGATATTGTTTTCAAAGTACGGTGTCTCACGTGTTCATCAAACGTAGTATTTAATCCATCTACCGACACATTCAATGACACAAAGTTTACTTTAACGAATTTAGAACCCGTTACTACATATACTGTGCAAATACACTCAATGAATGGTGTTTCTTATATGATCAATCCTGACGCATTTCTTAATGAAACAATTGCAGACATGTCCAATGTTGGTTCAGATGGAAATACTGTAACTAATCTAGACTCTTCCGGCAGTATAGGTCCTTCTACACTTAATTTCCAACAGCCTGTAGACTTAAGTCAAATAAAAACGGAATATGCAGAGCTAACATTCACAACTGAATCAGCTATTCTTTCAACGGTTTTTAACGTTCGAGTTGTTTCTACGACAAGTAATGGAGTAGACCTCGTTTGGGATAAACCCATTCATAGTGACACACCCATTGAATTTTATGAAGTTCGTTGGTTTCCTAAACCGGAATTGGATGCCATAAATAAAACTGCTCTAAATACTAAGGAAACAAAAGCACATATTGATGGACTGCATGAAAATACTGAATATGGATTTCAAGTACGTTGTAAGACTGTGAATGGTTATGGTACTTACAGTAATATTGTATATGCTCAAACGCATCAAAACATTAGACCAGGTAAATGACACCTTATTTATTGATAAATATATGAATAATATCTTCTTACAAAATACTGTAGTTTATGATGATTCGATGCAAATGCGAATCGTTGCCGGAGCGACTGTTGCTGTGGTTTTTATATTAGTTTTGGTGATTGTTGCCACAGTATTGTTTCTTCGATCAAAAAATCAAGATGACCTGGATAAAAAAACAAGTAATCATTTACCTTTGCCAATGGATTACGCTAGTAATGAAGGTAATTTCATACTTGTATATATATTATATATACTTTTGGTAAAAGTTGCTCAATTTTCTTAAATGAAAAATTTGTCCAAAAAAATTTGAATTTATCAATATTTTTAACATTCATTTATGTAAGCTCAACTTCTAAAAAAGCAAAAGTTGTAAAATTTTTGAATTATTTTATGAAATCATTTAACATATTTATAAATAAACTGCTGTCAAAATTTCATGAATATAGGACAAAAGAATTTCGCAGCCTATTCGGAACACACAGCTTTTCAGTTCCACCTTTATATATAAGAATAGCGCAAGATTTATGCATCAAATTCTGTTTTAAATACTCTAAATGTTATTATTATTGTTCTATAAATTTTTCCCAATTGCTACACAAATACTTCAATATGCAGGACTCGTCGTTACTTATAGTAAGTGTTGCTCTCTGAAAATTCAAAATTTACCATTATGTTTTTGGCTTAACTTTTTAAAATTTATTTCAGCAACACTTAAAATAAATTCTTTTAATTATAATCTTAGTTTTACAGTATTTTTAAATGTTCCAGTTGATCTTATGAAACGTTTCTAGTGAATGAGTCATTTATTATTCCTTGAGCAAAAAACGTGTTTTTTTCTATTATTATTTTTCAGTTTTTAGTAAAACATATTTGTTCTATTTTTACAATTTTTATTTTTAGTACATTCCATGGATACAACACCAATTGTTAAAACCATTCAGTCTAATGGTAAAGTTTTGTTGATTTGTATGTTTTATTTTTAGTTCAATTTTATCTTGTGTTCACATGATTTTTCTTTAATTTTTATTGATACATTTTTTATAGCAATAATGATGAATGTTTTAAAATGAATATTAAAAATAAACCCTTTATTTTTAATATGAATTGATTTACATATGTGTGAACATTACAACCTATATATCCATATTTTAATTGATATATTATGATTGCAGTGACAACACCATTGTTTGGTACAAGTCGTAGTTATGTTGATCCTCATACATATGAAGATCCAAATCAAGCTATTCGGGAGTTTGCTAGAGAAATTGATGCCAGTTATATAACGATTGAAGCTATAATAGGTACGTAAGGTGTGGGTTTCACTTCGGAAAATATACATATTTTCCGCCTTAAATCTGTGTGTGTCTTTCATTAATGTAAAATATTGCAAACAATTACATCACTGTAGCTACGTCTAAGTATATCCTTTAATTAAACATTATGTGTCATAGGAGGAGGAGAATTCGGAGATGTTTGCCGAGGACGTTTAAAGATTCCGCCCAACTTTGTTCAAGACATTGATGTTGCTATTAAAACATTAAAACCAGGTAATTTTAATTAATGCAAACATTTGTTAAAATGAAGAGATAATTTATTTATTTACAATAGGATCTTCCGAAAAAGCACGATGTGACTTTCTGACTGAAGCCTCAATAATGGGACAATTTGATCATCCTAACGTTATATATTTGCAAGGCGTAGTAACTCGTTCAAATCCGGTAATGATAATTACGGAATACATGGAAAATGGCAGCCTTGATACATTTTTACGTGTGAACGATGGAAAATTTCAAACATTGCAATTAATTGGCATGCTACGTGGTATTGCTAGTGGAATGTCTTATTTGAGTGATATGAATTATGTTCATCGCGATTTGGCGGCGCGCAATGTTTTAGTTAATGCTCAACTTATATGTAAAATAGCTGATTTTGGACTATCGCGTGAGATCGAAAACGCTAGTGATGCTTATACTACAAGGGTACTTTTTCAAAATATGCAAAATACTTAATTTTATTATAAATATACATATTTATAGGGAGGTAAAATACCGGTTCGTTGGACAGCACCAGAAGCGATAGCTTTTAGAAAATTCACATCTGCCTCTGATGTTTGGTCATATGGTGTTGTATTGTGGGAGGTAATGTCATATGGAGAACGTCCCTATTGGAATTGGTCGAATCAGGTTGGTATAGGCAATACTCTTTGTTCTTAAGTGTATACGTATAATGTTGGTATTATGTTCTTGTCATAGGATGTCATCAAGAGCATTGAGAAAGGATATAGGCTTCCGGCTCCCATGGATTGCCCTGAAGCTTTATATCAATTAATGTTGGATTGTTGGCAGAAACAACGCACTCATCGCCCTACATTCTCCAGCATAGTTTCTACTTTGGATAACTTAGCAAGACAACCTCAAACATTACTTACAACCAGGAACTCGCCCGAAAATGATGGAGCTCCTATAATGGATCCACAGCGCGGACACAATATTTTTATAAGTACAGATTTATGGTTAGAAAGCATAAAAATGTCTCGGTATTCTCAACATTTTAAAGAGGCTAATTTAGTAACCGCACAGCAGGTGAGCCATTCTATTATAACATATATTATATGTATCGATACTATTAATTTTTTAAATATATTTAGATTTCAAGGTTAACAGCTCAACAATTATCTGATATGGGTATAACATTAGTTGGACATCAGAAGAAAATCTTGCACCAGGCCAGACAATTAGACACCATAATTTAGCAATTTTATTAAGTATTATTATTATTACTATTTTTTTAAAATCAAGTTGTACATACTCTTTTATTGCGCATTGTTTAAAAGCAATTTAATATTGGTGACCTAGGAGAATACTATGCATATAAAAATGTAACAATAAGTACGATTTGAAATTTATTCATCTTTTTAGCTTACTTTACAAAAATCAAAACATAAAATAACATATATAAAATCTTATTATGCAATTTAAATTTTATTAAAGTGATCTGCATATATTTTTTTGTATCCTCTATTGAAAATTGCCGTTCAAAAAAATTCGTTCCAAAAGTTTTACTATAACAAATTTTTTGCAAACCAAACGTACTGAAACTGTCAAGCCTGGTAATACTGCAACTCATATAAGGGATTGTGATATAAGTCCTGTAGCCCTACTATTTATCTCTCAACATGTAAATATTAAAATTAGAAATTGCTTGTATGAGAATATAGAAAATGCTTTTAGAACTAATTTAAATGAAGTGCATTTGTTCCATAAGTTCTAACTACTTTTTAATTACCAAACGATTTGCTATATGTTCTATTCTATTAGGTTTTTAGTTACAGCACTCATATCATTATTTATAAATAATGGGCTTTTAAAAACATTTTATTATGTATGGGCACTTTATCATTTATGTCTTTCTTCTAATTTAATGTTCTTCTAATATCCATATTTAATTCTACAGAAGTAGCTGAAAAGTCCGTTCACTTTGTATATTTTCCACCTACATGGTATGTTATAGGAAAAGATTAAGCATAAAATGAAAGGAATTAATGTTGAATAAAAATAATGCAATAAGACATTGTGTAACGTGTTAAATATAGATTAACTAATAATAAATTTATTTATATTTTAGAAGCAATACTGAAGAAAAACAAAACTTAATATATTAAAAAATAATTGCTTAAAATGAGTTATTTTTAAAACAGTATTAAATATAACTTTCTATCATATTCTCATTGCATTATATATTATACATTTATGATATGTCCATGTACCAGACTAAATATTTTCTTTTTTTACAGATCGAAAATAAATTTTGGTTTTTAATTGAGTAGTTACCCTTATAAATAATTTTTGTACTTATACTATTAGAAACACAAATATAATTGAACAAAGAACATCGCATATTTCATTCCACTCGTTTTTCTTTATATATCCTTCTTTACCACACCCAGCCAGGACCTTTCTTCTTGTCTTCTTATATGACGGAATATTATGCATTATCGTTTCTTATTACCGGCAGAATTCATGTTAAGTGGAAACTCCCAAGAGGTCGATAAATGATTTAATTTCTAGTATGCACGATTTTAAAGTTTTTAATTAATTAAGCAATTTGTTAAAAAAAATAAAATGCGCTTTTATTAAAATATGGTGATTTTAAAAAAATATAACGGAAATAAATTATATTTACTTCGATGGCACAGCGCCTCTAGTACTAGCTCGATTGAATGAGCGGGTGGAGGTGCGAGGCTGAAAGCGGAACGAAGAGTAGTTCTGTCGGGAAGACGGGACGGTCTGGGCACGTTGTCGTTAGCGGTCAACACGGCATTCTCAGTGTTTGGCTGTCGATCGGTTGCGTGGTGCCGACTCTGAAGAGAGCATAATCTATCGAATATATATATCTGTTGGTGATTCTTTACCGATTTGTTCGACCGAGTACACACAAAGAAACCGGGGGAAAACATTTAAACCAATTTTAAAAGTAATTATATTCAAATAAAATATTATCTAAAGGAAAATACGAATGAATGAATGAACCGTATTCTCCTGAAAAATCAATTGAAACGAAAATAACGCAATCCTACGTGTGCTTTGAGTGTAGTAAGATAGTGTGTATGTGTAGCCGTGTGTAACATAGTGAAAAAAGCAAGATCAAAAGGAAAACATTTCGATATTGCATACGAATGCACGAATGGAATAAACATGTATGTATACATATAGTAGAGCCCCGATATGGAAGTGGAGCTGTCGATGCATGGTGGGGCAGGTGGTGAATCCTGTCCTGCTACGTCCTACGGCGACTCTCGGCCCAACTGCTCCACGTTCGATCGGTTAACGTGTAACTTTAGTACAATAGAAAATTCCGTCTGATACAAAATGTTTTTCATTAAAAAAAATGTTTTTTTTTTTGTGAAAATCGATCAATATGTTTGTGGGATATATTGCAAACAATGTTGTATATAGTGATCTTCGTTGTAGATCACCTTCACCCCCTCATCGCAATGAGTATTTCGCGATCGGTGTTCTTCATATGGATTCTTCGAAATTTTGTAAGATTTGATTGTATTATGCGTTGCATGATGATTCGACTTAACTACAGGAAGAACAACAAAAAAAACTACCAAAATAACAAGAACAATAGAAAAACTACAACACGATTATCGAATCACGGCGGAGTCCATTCTAATAATAGAAACTTCTGCTTCCCTGGTCATTGATTGACTCAATTTCTAGAAGTATAAAACAGATAGACGGATATCGCTTAAATTTTACCATAGACCTATAGGCGTCTTTGAAACCCTTTTATTTTCTAATCGAGTCCAAAACCAAATACTGAGACCATCGAGTGTTGAAGTCCATTCAACCTGGGCTCGGTTGAAGTGGCCGACTTTTCCAGTAATTTCGGAACTTTTTCGATTGACATGGCCCCACCTCACCTCTCCTTTCTTGCCATTCCTTCGATCCCGAATATCCTATTGTGAAGATGACATCCGTCCATGGAACTCCATGTGCTTTCCGACCAGCTCCCGATTGCCCGACGTGACATATGAAAGCTATTGAGACGAAAGTTTCTGCTCAAGCACACCGTAAGTTCCCGTTGAATTGTGTACCGTGGTTCACAGCTATTGTCCGTCAGGCAAGCTGAAATCGGCGTTATATCAATTAGTTATCGTTTCAAATAACAACTTTAGAAACTCGGCTTTTCGGCATTTCGGATTTCGACTCATCTCGATTATATATTTTGGGAACATATTTTAATGTAGAACATGTGTTCCATCTTCAGCTGGAATCCACTGTTGACGGTAAGAAAAATAAGAAGAGGCAGAGGCACGACCAAGAGAAAGCACCTTAAAGGACATGAAAAGCTCTCGGGCTTCTTTAGTATTTGTTTGCTGAGCCGTGCAACCACAACAACGCAGACGCGGACCTGTGATATTAGGTCGAAAATACTCATTTTAAATTAAGCTTCTAAAACGAACCAAACTCGCAATCATCAAATTAAAAGTTAATTAAAACATTTCACTATTGTGATATACATTTAGTATTTAGTTGTAATCAACCGCTGACTTATTTATGGAGCTTTATGGTTGGCCAAAGCCAACAAATATGCAATCAAAACTACTAATTTCAATTTCCATTTGACATTTAGATATGTACTTGTGTACTTTGGTAACACTTGAAACGTCAGTTGACTACAGTTCCGCCTCGTCACAGATAACACATCCCCATTGAATTATAAAAAATTATGTACTCGATTTTATAGCCATAATTGAAATAATATAAAACCTCTTCTACGCCCTTGTGGGACTTGTGCAAAAAAATCGTGATATTCCTCTTATGTGGTTTAGTTTAATAGGCTTATGACGTCTACATCGTGCTCTTACTGATGCAACTTCGGTATACATATGTATTGTATAGTTCTGTATTTGTACGTATTGTGTGTGCGTGCGTGAACTAGTGGTCCTGGATCCTACAGAGGCGCAGAGGACGAGTGCGGAGAAGACCTTGTGGTCACAATGAATTAATAATAACAACATCTGGGATAACTTGTGAAGCATAAAAATATGTTAGAAGGTATATATTACTATTTCCACCAGTGTTTATGGTCGTCCCAATATTATCAATCTGTTTTCGTTGAAATATGACGAAAATAGAAAAAAATCCTGCACTCGCTGGATAGTCTAGGGGAGGGTGTGGAAACCTGTTGATTGCGAGCTAGGTCTATGGCGCGAAACCAATGTAATCAGTTTTGCCCTTCCTTTTTTGGTTGGTTAATAATGCTATAATTAAATTGTACCTGGGCAACAAACCCTTATTGTAACAGTTTACACAGTGGTAGAGTTCAAGTAATCGTGACATCATCATAATTGTCATCATCGTTCTAGTCATCGCTATCATATCCATCTAACTGGGCCAAGTCTCGAGGGAGCCTGGTTTTAGGCGCGTGCAAAATCTACTATAGACCCAATAAACTACAGCTTGCCCATTGTTAGCTATTCCCCTCCATCCTACTTCTTTCCACACCGCTTCTTGATGCAATACAAAAAAGTATACTCACGTAAAGGCCGGCGAACATATGTATGTAATTAAAAAATGTCATTAAAATATCTATGTTTCGACTTATCTTCGGGGAGGAGGCTCGGGTTATTTCTTGTGAATGAAGACTGAGTTATAAATTTGAAGATACGTAAAAAAGGCATTCGAGCCGAACCACTCCAATCTCTCCAACATCTCATCCAAATGAAGCGGAAGTGCGTTATAAAATTAGATTGTTCGATTAACTAAACTAAACCGTAAGAGGACCGAACTGGAATGAGAACAAGATGCCACACGACGGCTTCAAATTCACAACGTAAAAAGGAATTCCAGCACGAGAACACCATTTGCGATTTCAACATTCAATTGTATTTCTCTTTCCTGCACTATCTTTGCAGAAGAGCATGAGGGACTTCCCAAAAGCTTGCCGCCGGCCGAGATGGTGCCCTCTTTAGTGCAGAAGGACGAGATCAGAAGTCAGTCATACAGGGGCTTCGGTACCATGTCGAGACAAGGAGCCGGCGACAGCGGCGGCAATGAAAACTGCCAGAAGAATTCATCAACGGAAATATTAGCAGTGGAGACGGAGCAGCGCAGGCGGCAGCGGAAATTCCTCGAGCAGAAAAATTCACCGATCATTGATGAAGAGATATCCATTGCAGTAGCCGAGGCGTGTTCCACGGATTTTTCAGAGCCGGAGACAAGTTACTCCAAGAGAAAACCAAGGGCCAATTTTAAGCGAGCAAACAGTCAACAGGTCGGAGCTCTCAGCCCAACGTCAACCCTCTCCTCGGCGTCAGCGTTACCATCACCTACAATGGGCGTGAAGGACTCCTATGAGTTACTTGTGAGCTCTGAAGACATGACTCTGAAGGGTGACCAAACCGTAAAGAACAAGCCTAGCCGGCGGGGTGAAGCGAATGATGGGCAGCCAAGTTCGATGCTTTGCCAGAAGCGGCCGTCGAACCAGGAGGCGGAGAAAGGGGCAAGAGTTAGGCGGCCGCAAACCGTAGGCCAGAAGCAGCGCCAGCAGAACGACACGGTGATGAAAGCAAGAGCAGCACCGGCCTTTGGCAACTCGCAGGATCTGTTGATCAGTAGCTCTCTAGACGAAGACAACAACTGCGAGGAGGAGAAGGCGGTCTACGCCAGTCTCTTCGGTCCATTTGACCAGCGGCAGAGGAAAGTCAGACCCTCCGAAAACCAAACCACCAAAAGGTGCTGCAAGAGTGGAGGTGCTGACCTCGCTGCAAAGGTGAAAACTATACCGAATGCATACGCAAATAATTACTTTCGGAAGCAGTCGACTCGGATCAGTGAGGCAAACAGCTGCTGCAGTTGCGGCCAGAGCGAATGCATCCAGTGCAACTGGAGCAGGGACTACTGTTGCTCCGCGAACACCACTAGCACTAGCAGCAGCAATGAACACGCCAACAACAGCGACGTGCGGAGAACAGCGGCAGAAGCGACAGCGGAACTCCTACTACAACACCCTTCCGAGCCAGGCGATGGCCAACGCAACGTGCAAATTGTTACACGGCCCCAGCGAGATAACAAGTACGAATGAATCTGAATCAGACACAGTTACAGAAGAAGCCACGACGACTATTGTCTCATTTTTGCAATTCTGCACTGTGTACTGCGTGTTTGTGCCGTTGCTGTATTTATTTTTGTAGTTACAGTTGGTTGGTGGACAAAGGATCCATCAGAATTATATATAGCTTTGCAATTATGATTTAGTTTATAATTTTATTAACGAAAATGATTTTATTGATTTAAATAAATACAACTTTTATATTAAAAAGTTTTTCTTTTAAGTTGCTCCTCGTTTTCATTGGCCAATATACATATAGAATATTTGCATGTTCTTCGTGCTAAAAAGTATTTATTTATTTTCAATCTCGATTATTTTAGCCACCTATGCAAAATCCGCCGTAGGAAGTACCGGGAAACGCAGAAGCTACTACTGGATGAAGGCGACGTTGAGAGCGATTTGGCGAAGGCGTCAGCAAAAGACATTTCCCAACACGCAAGGCACTGTGTTCTTCCAGCTGTTTTGGGGCAGAAGGCAGCATCTACCACAACATCAACAGCAATAAAGTCAAACGCAACAATAGCAAAAGAACCAAATCAGGAATTGCAAAATTTATGCCAAATTTACAATTTTAGAAACAATAATAATAATCGATCAGTAAATGACGCAAATACTATAAGAAAACAACAAGATCAGCAAAAACAATTTAATTTACATCAGCAACACCTTGAGCACACCAATCACAGGAGAAACAACAACGGTGGCGAATCCCCCACCGCAGCATCATATGACCGGAGCGGCATCCGCACCCTACAAATCGCTGCCGAACCGAACATCGTAGTCGAACATCAGAGGAGTCAGAGCCGTAGCAGTAGCTACGAGATATTGCTGCGCAAGGACAGCAACACCAGCAGCAACTTCAGTGCCAGCTGCAGCCACAGCAGGAGCAGCAGCAACAGCAGCAAGTGCGACATAACAGGCGACAATAGCACTATCTGGAGCTTCGGCGTTGGAGTGGTCAGCAGCTTTGTGGGGAGTCTCGATCATTACGCTGGCTCACCGACATTGCGCTCAGAACACCACAGTGGGGAAGCAGTAGAGGGCAACGAGACTGACTGCGATAGTGAGAACGACAGCGAGTTGCAGAAACAACAGGTCGCTTCAGATAAGTCCTTCGATCGAGGGTTGTACTTCGTAAATGGCCAGTGGAAACTAGAGTCGGCAGAAGCAGCAGCGGGACAAGAGTTCCTCAATATAAATTCAACCGGTAACAACCGAAAGAACGGCATCCACTTCAAGTCCGAGCGTCAGGATCATGACTTGACTCCCGGTGAGGAGGATAACGAAGAGTCCGAGCCGCAAAGAACCGACTGCCAAACGAAGGGCTCTATATACGTCGACATGGATAACAAGGGTGAGGGAGAGATGGGAGTGCCCGACGGGGGAGACGCTAACGGAGACTACAATGATAATATGGGTAAGTGATCACCTGGTGTACACGTGATTCCCGGAGGAAGGCGGAGACGATATATGTATGTATGTATGTATGTTAATTTTTATATTCCTTTGGCGCAGGAGGAGAAGGGACGATGGGCGGCATGGCAACTCCGAACATCCCGGAAACTCTGAATGGCACCACCATCGCCGGGACCAACCAGCAGCAAAAAGCTACCGCCGGGACGTCTCAAAAACGTCCAGTTCGACGAGGTGGTAAACCGCAGCCTGATCGACCACAGCGCGCGCTCTTCTGCTTGAGTGTGAAGAATCCTCTCAGAGCGGTGTGCATCAGCATCGTCGAGTGGAAGCATCCTTTTTGAAACAAAGAGCAATATAATAATAATATTCTTAGTACTCCATGTGGTTGATCCTTACTACTTCTCTTATATCCTTACTGTTCTTGCATACAGACCTTTCGAGTACTTGATTCTGCTGACCATATTCGCCAACTGCGTTGCCCTCGCGGTCTATACACCGTATCCTTTTAGTGATTCTAACGTTACCAATCAAACGCTGGTATGGTACAATATTTTCTATGCTTTTTTATGCTTTCAATTTGGTTTTATTTCAATATATATTATATTATTTTTTTATAATATATGTTTTTTTAGTTTTTTCTTAAAATAAACCGCGTCGCATGAAAAGAAACAATGATTTTTTTTTCGATGAAATCTCATAACAGATTTTGGAAAAATATGTATTTAGCGAATGTCAATCGATGGAATAGACTATCAGGAAAACTATTTCGAAACAAAAAATACCGTAAACTCCTTTGTTATCCTGGTTTTTTTTAACTCTATAAAAAAAGAGAAAAAAGGGACATCGAAGGCGTTTAACACCTTTTCTAACAATACAATATTTCTAACTCTATATTCTATCGATTGACATTCGCCAAATATTTTTGCAAAAAAATCACTGTTTCTATTTATGTGAGGCAGAGTGTATACATGGTGTATTTTCACAATATGTGTTTACAAACAACAATATTTGTATTATTATTTCTTTTAATTATATATTTTTATTTATTCTTATTTAATTATTTTTACATATTGGTATTGTGACTCACTGCGTAGGTTACGAGTCGAAAGATGCCGGATTTTCCAAATTCTGTGGACATTTGACAAAAAAACTACTATCAAATTTTCAAATAGAACAAAATATATCTTACAGTTACTCACATAAGTATTCGGACAAACTAATTTCCTTAAAACATGCATGTATTATATTGTTATATGTGAACGAATTTCCCGAAAGTATAATTTTTCCATCGAATTGAAGATTCATCATTAGAATTAAGTTAACAAAATTACTAAAAAACATTAATTTATATGTGATTTTTTTTAAAAAGTAATATAAGGCACGTTTTTAATTCCACAAAAGTATTTGGACACATCTGATTCCACAAATTTCAATACTGGGTTGGAAAGCCCTTGCACTCCTTTATGACTTTGAAACCTTTTTGCATTGATTCCAACAACTTTTGGCACAATTCCTGTGGAATACGGTTCCATTCGCAAATTAATGCTCTTTTGAGGCTTTCTTTGAATGCAATGGCATGACTCCTAATATTTTCTGCTACATAAACCCACAGGTGCACATGCGCATATCCCAGTCAGTGTGTTTGGAATCATTGTCTTATTGGAAGAGCTGGCATGCAAATTAGTTTTGAGGATATTCAAATATAACATTTTATTCATGATCCCTACAATAAACACCAAATTACCGACACTACAGACACTCATACAATCCCACACAATTACTCTTCCTCCTCAGTACTTTGCTGTTGGTGGATGAAGAATGGTGTGGAGAACGACTTAAGAAGCGCTGGAAAAATCATACTTTCGGGAAATTCGTTCACATATAACAATATAATACATGCTTGTTTTAAGGAAATTAGTTTGTCTGAATACTTTTGTGAGTAACTGTATAAATGTTATTATTTTATATCATAAAATCTAGAGATAACTTCATTTGTTAAAAGCCAGTTGGCATTAATTTTTTGAATTTTAAATAATCAAACAAGTTCTTTTGTAAACGCCCATTGAAAAAACCGATTAGACCAAAATTTTAATTTTGAAAAAATAAATTGGAGAATTTTCTAATGTCGACTTAAGTTGTTTGTCTAAGGTCAACAGAATTTATGTTATTATTTTTATTTTTAATTTGTATTTCAACTAATTAACAAATCAAAATAAATCAAGTTGATTCCTGCAACTCAACGCTATGTTTTATAAGTGATCAATTGTTATAATTTACGCATTACATTATTTACATATATTTTTTAAATTTTTGATCCTCCGCCTCCCGTATGTATATATTATACACCACCTACGATATAGGAAAAAGTCGAATATGTGTTTTTAGTAATATTCACATTGGAATGTGTTATGAAAATAATAGCCTATGGATTTATGTTACATAATGGTGCATATCTAAGAAATGGATGGAATTTGTTAGATTTTTTTATTGTTGTTATTGGGTAAGGAAAGAAAGAGATTTATATGTCACAGTAGTATTTTGAGCTGTGTATTACGCCCGATTATTTAAAATAAAAAACAAGAATTAATAACATCGTCCATTTAGTATATCGAATGATAATTCATCACGTCGTTTAGTTCGACTCGAGAAATGTTACATATTATTACTTTCATTACATTGCACTATATTGTGCTGAGTATATCAGGCGTAATACCACAGCCACCGCAATAGCACTTGAGAGTGCTTATTGTTCTGGAACCCATACCATACGCTCTATACATATATTTATTTCTTAAGAATGATAAGCACGGCCTTGTCAAATCTAATGAAGGATGGTTTCGACGTGAAGGCTCTGAGAGCGTTCCGCGTACTGCGTCCACTGCGGCTAGTGTCCGGCGTGCCAAGTAAGCGCTAAAATTAATTGTATACGCACTCTCTATTATACTATATACTGACTTCGTATATAAAGTGTATATGTAGACGGTTTGATTAAAATTTACATTTGTCTCCACTCTCTCCCAAATCCCCACACAGGTCTTCAAGTTGTACTTAATTCCATACTTCGTGCCATGGTCCCTTTACTGCATATTACTTTGTTGGTTTTATTTGTTATAATTATTTATGCCATAATTGGGTTAGAGTTATTTTCGGGGAAACTCCATAAAACCTGCCGCCGTACAGATACAGGTAAGCAAAGTCCTACACTACGATTGAATTGACTAGTATTCCCTAGAATATATATGTTATGTATATATGTACATCGCACCATATAGATATATTTGAAAATGTGCCATGGTATCGGAGTCGTTTATCTCGGAAATGTAACACCTCAGGTCGGGAGAGATGATAATAAGCTCTCCCCAGGCCTTCGAGTACACAATTTAATAAACCATTCAAGATCTTAGTTGCCACCAGATATGTCGCTATAAATCGTGCGAACGTTTTCTCTGTGAGATATCTGAACGAAAACGTTAGTAAATTACGGTTACAAACTTGGCTCTCGAGTACAGTTTATAGACGTTTTTTCCTTTCGACGAACTATTAGCAATTAGATTATATACACCCGTATCTAATGCATTTATAACCTTCGCTTTTTGCCAGTTCTGACCACGAGAATCGGTACTCAGCTTTTGAAATAAATGTTATGTTAAAAGTATTAAGTATTATCTTAATACAGAGAATCCCAGTGTACTTTGCATGTTTTTCTTGAATTTTTTGTTATCCCTAATAACTTGCACACAAGAATGCGGTATGCGAATATTATTGCCACATTCTACACTAACTTACCATGAACAGTTTCCCACGAGAACCACAAATGCGCACTGCACACTAGGGTAGTCCGAAGAAATACAATTTTGATTTCTGTTTTTTTCATTGGCCAGAACAATTGCTTTTGACACAAAATGTCTCAAAATTGCATTAAAATCGGACAATGAAGCTAAAATAATTACTCTCTACAAATTTTATATGGTACTGAATTTGAATTCGATGTGCGTCAGTTTCCCATTGTCCGATTAGGATGAATTTTTTTGATTCTATTTGTTTGGAATATTTCTAGTCACCGAAGGCAGCGGATATTTCGATTTCATGTTCTCAGTATAATTCTGGGCTACCCGAACACATATCCTTTTATATGTCTATCTGACAACCGCTCAAATATTTCTATACCTGTGCTAGTACCAGTAGATATCAGATTCCAAGCACCCTCCTAGCGAATGGATTTAACATTTAGAAAAATATAAGAATAAAATTGAAGTATAAATTTCTACTCTTAATTTTTTGACGACTTCAGGTGAATATCTGGAGGAACCAAATCCCTGTGGCACTGGGTATCAGTGTCCCGAAGGTTTTCGCTGCTACGATGAATGGGTCGGCCCAAATTTTGGCATAACGAACTTCGACAACTTCGGGCTGGCCATGTTGACCGTCTTTCAATGCGTCACTCTGGAGGGTTGGACAGACGTCTTATATGATGTAAGTGTTAAGGAAATGTCAGCCAATCGATTTGTGGCGAATGCGCATCCAACCGTGTCCCCCACAGATTCAGGATGCAATGGGCAGCACGTGGCAGTGGATCTACTTTATTTCCATGGTCATCCTGGGTGCGTTTTTTGTGATGAACCTTATTCTCGGTGTCTTGTCTGGCGAGTTCTCCAAAGAACGTACCAAGGCAAAAAATCGTGGCGACTTCCAGAAGTTGCGAGAGAAGCAGCAAATTGAGGAGGACCTGCGCGGCTACCTAGACTGGATTACCCAGGCCGAAGATATTGAGCCGGAGGCTGACGGCAGCCTCATGCAGGACGGAAAAATGAAGCAAGCGAATGAGATGGACTCGAGCGATCAGCTGGGCGAGGAGAACCAGGAGGTCCAGGTGACGGAGTCTTGGTGGCGTAAGAAGAAGAAAGATTTGGACCGCGTGAACAGGCGCATGAGACGATCCTGTCGCAAGGCAGTCAAATCGCAGGCCTTCTACTGGCTGATCATTATCTTGGTCTTTCTAAACACGGGTGTTCTAGCGACAGAGCACTACCAACAACCCACTTGGCTAGACAGTTTTCAAGGTACATTCATATTTCCCGGTTCAAGTAAAACAATCAGATATCTGTATATCCTAAAATTGCAGAGTACACAAACATATTCTTTATCGCTCTTTTCACATGCGAAATGATGCTAAAGATGTACAGCCTCGGCTTCCAAGGGTATTTCGTGTCTCTCTTCAACCGGTTCGACTGCTTCGTCGTTATCGGCAGTATCACGGAGATGATCCTGACCAACACGCATGTGATGCCGCCACTGGGAGTCTCTGTTCTGCGTTGCGTCCGACTGCTTCGAGTATTCAAAGTCACCAAGTGAGGATTCGAACATGTACGGAAAGCAATAGAATTGGTTTTACACGTTTTTTCGCTTCAATCTTGTAGGTACTGGCGGTCACTGTCAAATCTTGTGGCTTCTCTGCTGAATTCAATCCAGTCCATTGCATCCCTACTGCTCCTTTTGTTCCTCTTCATCGTTATCTTCGCACTCCTCGGTATGCAGGTCTTTGGTGGCAAATTCAATTTCAATCCAGAAGAAGAGAAGCCTCGTTCCAATTTCGATAGCTTCTGGCAGAGTTTGCTGACGGTTTTCCAGGTAACTTTCCTTTTCCTAAACCATGACCTGTCACCATAACTGACGTACGTATCTCCTAGATACTCACTGGCGAGGACTGGAACCAGGTGATGTACGATGGCATTCGCGCATACGGAGGCGTCCGTTCAATCGGAGTTTTGGCGTGCATTTACTTCATTATACTCTTTATCTGCGGCAACTACATTCTGCTAAACGTCTTCTTGGCCATTGCGGTGGACAATCTGGCCGATGCCGACTCTTTAACGGCCATCGACAAGGAGGAAGAGGTACCCATTATACATATAACCCTAAAATTCAAAATAACGGCCATCTCACCAAATTCTTCGCCACATAGGTCGACGAGAACAAGCAGAAGTCACATAGTCCCACGCCCATCATGGAGGGGGACGAAGAGAATATCGACCTGGAAATGGACATGGATGAAAATGAGCTGGACGATGAAAAGTACGTGACGCATACTAACTTTATAAGAACTCTAGGTGTCGATCACCTGAAATCGATACTATTAGGAACACCCCTCTTTCTTAATCTTAATTGAAAATTTCACATTTCTTCCATCGTCTGTGTCTGTGTAGCAGGGACGAGGAAACTCTATCGGAACTAAAGATTCGTTTGGAGGAAGAGGAACGCGAAATCTATGAAGAGGAGCAAGAAGGTATGTTCGGGATCTGTCTTGATTCATCTTGATTCGAAATTTAGGCCTTGAGATTTCCCCTCTTATGGTATTCTTTTAGGTTATTTGACTTCTGTTCGTTTGAAAATAATTAAATATTTTCAATAATGAGCATTTCAAAAAGTTTCATGTAGTTTTCCCTATATATCCAGTGTAGATTTTTTTTATTTCTGAACTGATCTTTTATTATTTTTTGATCTTACAATAAATTTATGATCTGGAATTTTAGACTATTCTCTCTAATATTCACAATTACAAGACTATTTTAGTTTTTTGTTTGTTTGTGTTTTGTTTTTATCCAATTACCAATATTATGGATACAAAAATTTTAAATGAATATATGTATGCAACCAAGAAACTAACATACGTAAACAAAAACATATACATACCAATAACATTCAGAATCCACTTCCACTCCCGAAGTAACACCTCAGGCAACCGCCCGTCCCCGGCGGCTCTCCGAAATCAGCATGAAGAAGACCCAGAAGCCGATTCCGCGCGGCAGCTCGTTCTTTATATTTAGTCACACGAACAGGTAAACAACATTCAGGCGTTAAGGGCAACTGTTACTAGACTAAAGCGAAGCTACTACATGATCACTATAGCAACAACAAATACCAGCCTAGCCTACTTCCGGTGCTGGCCGAATATAAAAACCACCGCATTAACCCAAATTAAGTTATATCTATAAATAGAAGATATAACATAGTGCAGTCCATATTATACCCGACCAGGTTCATAGTCAATGTTGGTGAAAGTATTACATTAGGATAGCATAGTTTATGGCTGGGAAGTTTATTTAGGCTTATTTCTATACGATACATGATGAGTTTATTGACGGCATAAATGTGCTTATATGGATTATTAATTTATCTTACCTTCGTTTCTCACACGTGTACACATGAACACAATTCACCCTCGTAAAATCCTCATCCCCACATGTACACATTCAACCATTACGAAATCCACAACATTCTCTTACGACCGCATCACCCACAATAATCCTGCCCACAAACAGATGATGGCGTCGTCTCAGCGCGTCCTCGACGTATGTCAGAGTTAAACAATGCTCCAACCAAAATTCAACCAATCCCGCCAGGATCGTCGTTCTTCATTATGTCGCAAACCAACAGGTTTTTAGTTCATACTTTTGTTTTTGTATGTTGAATACCAAAGGTTCCAAAGTACGCTGCTCCATCGAGATCTGGGGTTTGTCGGGCCCAATATTGATTCCAGCTGAGTGGACAAGGTGTGTTCATTCGGAACTGTTTCGTTTTGTTTCTCTTTGTTTCCAATACTTTGAGTCCGTATTCTGGCAAAATCGAAACAACCAATAGTTCGTAGTTAATAAAAAATATTGAGAAAAAAATAAATAAAATAAAATTAGAGAAAATAAGAAAAAAAAAAAACTGACAGAAAACTGAAGAAAATAAAGCTAATTCGAAAGAATTTACGAAAAAATATAGAAATTAATGAAATTTGAAATGAATTGCCATCATCAGTATATTAGCCATTAAAGTGGTTTTGACCGTCAAAAACAACATCCTATGGTTAAAATTAGTTAAATTGTGAAATGCAACACATCTTGTTAGTCTCTCAGTATATTGCAGCAGCGTGCTATAGTCACATATGTTATTTTAATTTAATAATAGTAATTTCTATTTTATTTTTTATACTCAATGTATACCCCTGCAACCAAAATTGTTATATAGCCCTATGTTATACAAAGTTATTAAAATTATTCGATTAAACGCATATCGGATCTTTTTAAATAGTATCAAAATTTTTATAACCAAAGACTGGAGCACATTCGGAGCGTTAACCGCTTCGCGTCATACTTCAACGTTGACAAACGAGTTGAAATATATTGTTTCTTACGGGAGCGAACACATAAAACGAGGCGCGTCAATGAGGCGTATGAAGCGACGCTCGAAGTAGAGAAGATGTTCTTCTCTTTTTTGACGCGCCTCAAACGCTTTGTTGATCAAAATATTCAATTTATAAAAATATTTTAAACGAAATGTTTGAGAAATTGTTGAATAATGAATTATTGAATAGAAGAACAACGTTTGCTTTCATAAAAATCTATAAAATTTAGAGAAAATCATTTATAATTTTCAAGCTTCAAAGCGGTCTATGTGTTCGGCTCGGCGTCGCCGACGGCAACGCTCTCAACGCGACGCTTACAACGCTCTTTATGTGCTTCAGCCTTTAGTTATATATGAATTCTGGCTATCGAATTTTGAGTATTGTCGTTTTTATATATTTCTGTTCGTTTTGTGTTATTACTGTGTTGTTATAATTGTTGCAAATGATTAGTTATTGTTAGCTCCCCCGTTACTGAACATTGTTTCAAACATAAATAACTCCCAATAGCACAAATCACATTCCCACCTAGACATTCGTACTTAGGGAATTCCTGGGCCTTGAAACAATAGACCATTCGCAAGGATATTGTAAAATGCTAAATTTTCCTTGAACTGCATTTTTTCTCTTTCCGTAATTTTCGAGCCTTCGGCTGAATGGCTTTTTCCATTTTCAAAATGTGGATTTGCATAGCGTTAAACCGTACAGTGCACTCGGGATAACGACATTACATCAACACCACAAAACTTCTTTATTGCCATTGTCTACTCTTCATGGTCTCATGAAAAAAAAAATATTTGGAACTAAAATTTACACATTCATAAACATCAACAATCTGATAAACGCCAACACTCGCGGTTTTAATTAGTTTATGTTATCTCGAGTGTACTGTATATTTCCAAGTGATGTACTATGTAGATGTTTGAAGATATGCCAATGAAAGAAGGATCATGTTACATGTCCAGCCGTGGTAGAGGAGGACAAGCAGAAAGTTGAAGCTGGGTAGTGAAATTTTCAAGAGAGAACAGGGAACAAATGCAATAATAAAATTTGCAATGAAATGCACTTTTACCGCCAAAAACTTGTTAATGTTGCAATCTAACGCTGTAGACATATATACTTGTTGAGATTAATGAACGTTGCACGGATTTTAATATTTCATTTATTTCGACATCTTTCTATTGTGCAAAGATTTCGAGTGTTTTGCCACTGGTTGTGCAACCACAGTCACTTCGGAAATATCATCCTATGCTGCATTATGTTTTCGTCGGCAATGTTGGCTGCAGAGGATCCGCTTCGCTCGGACGCAGACAGAAATAAAGTAGGCCATCGGACCGCGTTATATTTCTATATTTTTTAAGCCGTTTTTTTCTCCAACAGGTACTCAATAAATTTGATTATTTCTTCACGGCTGTTTTCACAGTGGAACTGCTTCTCAAATTGATATCCTACGGCTTCGTCCTGCACGACGGAGCCTTTTGTAGATCGGCGTTTAATTTATTAGACTTGCTTGTCGTCTGCGTATCGCTCATATCAATTGGTTTCAGGTTAGTTTCGTACCTCCACTCCCTCCTCTCTTATTTCTTGTGTCTTCCACTTTCGAATCTCCTCCCACAGTTCGAATGCGATTTCGTTCGTGAAAATTCTGCGTGTGCTCCGAGTTTTAAGACCTCTAAGAGCCATAAATCGAGCCAAAGGCCTGAAGGTAAGCCAAGTAGTTGTGTTCGATTCTACTTTTACAATTTCCACAAAGTATTATTTTACAATTTGAACTACAACTACTACTTTACTACCACCTACCATTACTATTATTTCCACCACTGTTTGTCAATAACATTTGTAGGTATTTGAAGGAAACCTATATCAATCATTAGCATTAAACCTTCCTAACCGATAGCAGTACACAAAAAAAATAATAAGAAGATGATTTTATTTTACATTATAGAGTTTTTTATCCCTAATTTTAATTGTGTTATTTTAAAAAAAAAAAAATAAAAAAATAAGAAAAACAAAATCAATTAAATAAAAAACACTCCAGACTAATGCAAGGGGCTACTTGTCAGTTAAATAAATTTTATGTTTATAAGTGGATATATTTTGTTATTTAACAAACATGTAAGCATATTCGTATATTGCAAAAAATATTTTATGTGAAAAAATGACTAAAAAGAAAAACACATTTTTTATGTTGAAAAGTACTAAAACAAACAGAAAAAAGCTTACGTCCTTGTAACGCTGTTGTAAATAAATGGCAACAAGAGCCCTAATATTAATTCTTCTGCTTCTTCTTAGTTTTTGTTATCGTGCTCAATAGTTTCCAATAAATTGCGAAGTGACAGAATTTGAACATAGTTCTGTCATTTCCGGTTACCATAGGCCAGACGACTTCCGACCGCCAGCGAATGCTTCCTGTTAAGATTTCACACATATAGATACTAATCCGTGGTAGTTGCTTATGTTGGTTGTTCATTTCGAGGACCACTGGCTTTACTAGACGAAATATTTGATATATACATGTATATAGTTAAATATATATGTATATATAAATATGTCATACCTATCTAGATTTGTATATGAAATGTTCGATAAGTTCTGAGTTCTGTTTTGTTTACCATTCGTTTGTTTTGTTCGGTTGGTTCGTTTACTGCTTAACTCGACTTGACTTCCCCGCCGCTTCTTCACCGCCCCCGATAACCAATAGCACTACACCAGGGCGGCCAACTTACTCGTTTGAACTAACCGAAATTGCTTTGTCACTTGTAAGCCAAAACAAAACTAAATAGAAAAAGAAAAATTAGAAGAAAAAAACACAATAAGAGAAAAAAATTACCAATACCATTATATATATTTTTCGACTATTATAGCATGTAGTGCAATGCGTTATAGTCGCCGTAAAGACTATCGGAAATATTGTCCTCGTGACATGCCTACTACAGTTCATGTTCGCCGTGATAGGAGTCCAATTATTTAAGGTATGAGTAAAATATGTGGAACCTACCTTTGACCTTTAAGCAACAACAACAAACATATACAACACACATAGAAACAAACTCCCCGGCCCCATCAAAACACTCCACCCCACCAATCTTTTGTAACTAAAGAAGTTGTCACTTGTTGAAGTTTTAAAAATTCGCTCAAAAACAATGTATATAAAATATGAGCTCAAATGTACATCTCAATACTTACACTAACACATGGAAAGCGTCTCAGAACATATGTCGTACCACATGCGCTGTCTATTGTAAATATCCACCGATTTGAATCCTTGATATTTCTTATCCAACATATATATGTATATGATTATACATCAATATAGTGCTCAATGTCTCAAAAAACTTTTTTATGCTAACGGAATTTCTTTGAATGTGAACGCACTAACATCCACGCCACGTATCGCAATCTCACACACACACACATACCAACTTCGCTCCTCCTCTTCACTCTCGTAGTTTGGTCTTCATCGAAATCCAGAGGCCTATATACTGGGTAATACTGTGGTGCACACGGTGCAAGAACCAGTTTTCGAACCAATGGAGCCTCTGTGGGTCTCTAATATAACATTGTTCCGGTACAGAGGTCCTACTCTACTCCATGGAGTCATGGGCACTCAATATTTTGTCTGCACATGTCTGTCATCACTGTCAAACGAAATCCGTTTTCATGACAAGTGATTTGCGTAGAAATGAATTAACAATCTTATATGATAATTACTTTAACACATATGTATAGCTTTCAGTGTTGTATCGACTCATTATTAATGGACAAAGTGCTGAATATATATATTGACT
This sequence comes from Coelopa frigida, assembly GCA_017309665.1. Classification (NCBI taxonomy): domain Eukaryota; kingdom Metazoa; phylum Arthropoda; class Insecta; order Diptera; family Coelopidae; genus Coelopa; species Coelopa frigida. The sequence goes on along the minus strand of CM029565.1, from coordinate 22,463,908 downwards.
AAACTGTAACTAAAATGCAAATAGTATTTGAAAGACATCAACATTTTATTTGATTTTTTTGGTATTCAAGTAAGCCCCACGCATTCAAAAAAAGAGCTTAATAAATATTTAGCTTAGTATTTGAATTTTATTTTATATTTTGTTGTTTCTTTGTTTATTATACTTCCTATTTATTTCTTAACATTATTTATTGAGTTTAAGCATTAAATCTTAGACATTTATATCGAATTAGGAAAACAGTTGTGTTTTATGTATTTTTTCATATTCTTCGTACTTGACATAACAGAGCATATTCATACCATAACGTTTACATATATACAGTGGTGGTCCAGTATAACGAATGCCTATATAACGAATGTCCAGTATAACGAACGCTTTTTTCCAGTCCATTGATGTCACTCTAATATATAACGAATTCTAGTACAAAAGAAAATATATATTTTTTAAATATATAATTTCGTTCATGTATGTACTTTTTTTCCGTTTTTTGTTAAAAAATGAATTAGTATAATACGAATAGAGTTTAACTTGATACTATGCTAATATTTATGAAAAGAAATATGTATTCCGATATAACGAACGAATCCTGGACATTATATCATTCGTTATACGGGACCACCACTGTATAAAGAACACATACAAATGCATAAGTTTTTCTCATAAAAACCTCAACATTAAGACGCATTTAATAACACTTTGAAGCAGTTAGTTATACATTCTTCTCATTTGACATACATCGATAATTTTGTACCCTATGTTCTCATGATAGGGTTGTATTAACTTTTTATTATGTAAAACAAACCTAATAATTTCAGTATTATGTGGTATCCACAACATAATTTTACAAGATGTATAAATTGCGAGAGCATAGACGAATCTCTCTTTATTTTTTAATCATATATATTAACAAGAACTCACACCTTACTCTCCATCATATGCTAAAAAGATTCACGTATATCATACAATCTTGTTTGTTGCTAATTTTCTCTCTTTTACATTCGTAATATATTCTAAGTGATATATACATACTACATAAATACTTTTTAATATCTAAGCATATATTTGTACCTACTTTTTCTCTCTTTTTCGTTTCTTTCCATATCCATGCACATTTACCACCATTAAAAAAATATCTTAAAACTATATTACTACATACTGATTCCTAAACCCAACACAATTTTTTTCTATGAATCAAACAATCAATCATATTAAAAAATATAATTAAAATATAAATTGACAATGAATCATTGGTACAAATCAAATAATAAACGAAAACATGATCGAATTCGAAAATTTAAATATGAAACCGATCTTACGATTTGGATTCTACTATCCATCCTACGTTTTTGTGCCAAACTGCGTACATCTGATTGACTACGAAAACTACAATACTACCGTTACTGTTACCACTATTATTCTACCACTACTACCTGCTGCATATCAATTACTATCAATACATATCAATTACTTCACAAATTTGTTCACATTAATTCCTCATACAACTGTCACCCTGTCTGACAAATACAATTTTCAAACTAAACAAATGTCGAAACTCGTGGACTGTTCGGTCAAAAGTATGTCGTGAAATGCGTGATAGTTGCAATAAAAACAATTGGTAACATAATGTTGGTTACAAACTTGCTACAATTCATGTTCGCTGTGATCGGAGTGCAGCTCTTTAAGGTAATTAAATGGATTTCTTTCTATCTAAATTAAAAAAGCACAAAAGACAAATACGTAAGAATCGAAAACATATATCAGTTAATAAGTTAAGTTCGTGTAAAGAAAACACAAACTAACTTTAAAAAAACAGGAAATGGAACTATTATCATTAGTTGGGTTTTGGGAGAGGGATGATGCCGAACTTGCTCCAGTAGTCCCGTAATATTGAACACCCAACTCTTCTTTTACACGGTAGACACGTTCCAATAAAAAATGTATTTAACGTTAATTAATAGAATGAAGAAAGTACACAATAAACCAAACTCGAAAACCAATCAAGGTTGAAATATATGAAGTTAAAAATCAAAAATCGTGCAAATAAGTGATATTTTTATATTTGTGAACTGTGTAAAAAAATAGTTAGGTGTATATATATATAACGGTACAGTGTTGTGTAAATAATTCTCACACCTTTGTACACATACATTGTATTTGAGCTTATTTGAACCAGTGCTTGTCACAAATTTCAATTGGACAAAATGGACAAATAATTATATTATTGTTTTCAAAATCCATTACTATATAGTATACTATCAAAATGTATCTTTGATACCTAAATTATGATACAAAGATTACCTAAAAAATCGCATATTAGTTCCACTAAGAACAAAAATTTATATAATCTTATTTTCTGTATATAACTTTTATCAATAACCTTATTATATTAGGAGCATTTAACTGTTTATGAAAAACACTGGTTGTAATAATCTGTGAGATTCGGTGTGTTCTCGAAACTCATACCTATGATAATAATTTATGTTTTGCATAATTTCGTTGTGATCTATTTGGTGTGTAATTATTGTTTTTATTTAATCTCTTTTATATTATTCGATTTAAGAGCCAGGAAATTGTACGTTGTTAATATATCTGTGTCAATAACTTGAAGTATCGAAAATATAATTTAGTTGCTATTATCTACCTCAAGAGCAGCGTTAAAATCGACCAATTGAGAAAACGGATATAACATTTTTACCAATACCTTCTTTTCAACCCAGTTCATACATATTTTTGTTGCGTAAAGTTCATACTTCGTCGAATCGACGACGCACAGTGGGGCATTCGACCCGATTTTTGGGTCTTAATTCAAAAAACAAATTTTAAGGTACGCATTTTCTGGAAATGTCAGATCAAAGATAACAAAATTATGCATCACTAGGCAAAATATTAGGCCTGTTCCTATCTTAGTGTCAAAGTTATGAGCTGTCAAACTTAAACATTTTTTGATTTGATTCGCTCGCAGCAAAAAAACGAAATATTTTCGAACTTCAAAAATTTTTTTATTTAAAATAACACAGTTTCACAACAAATTCATAAAAAAAAAATTTTGGAAAAAATTGTTAAATATTTTTAATTTTTTTTGTTAAATTGTATTAAAAATTAGCTATTTTTGATGAATACATGGACTTAAAGTTATTAGAAGTATACGGAAGTATAATAGGGTTAAGTTTTGTTGGTACTGTTATAAAGAAGTGGTAAAAATTTTATCGTGCCTCTTCGGAGAAAATTTAATTTATGTGAGCGAGTTCTAGTCAAAATCATCAAATCTAACAGTGCAAATACTATAGCAAGAATTTGTTTTTTGTTTTATTAATAAGTTTTATTATTGTTTTGGAGTCTTATATCTTGTCCTTTCTTTTCTTTCCATAAACTGCACTAAAAGTTAAAAAAAAATTAAAAAAAAAAAAAATTTTTAAGAAAAAAAACGATTTTCTTTTTAAAAAAGAGAAGAGAAGACTCATAGTAGTGATGGAAACAGTATTTTAGATGTTATGGTGGAAGCGACACCGAGAGAATGACTGAATGAATGATTGAACAAATGTTTCCGAATTTTCATATAAATAAAATTTAATTTAATTAAAAAAAAAAAATTCCTCCAAAGTATATAAAATTATTATTGTTTTTGACTTATTTGGAGTCAGTCTAACTGAAAAAAATAAGCCGATAGCCAGGTGATTTGATCTCCATTTTTAGGGTCAAATACCCCACTGTGCGACGTGTATCATGCTAACTAATACCTAGAGCATTATCACGTCCATTGTTATATGACAATTTAGCAAAAAAAAAAAAAAATATAAATAATATAAAAAAAAAGGCAAAATAAAAAAATGCTTCGTCGATTCGACGAATAATGACTTCCTAGGGTTAAATAACTTTGCATATAACTTTATGCTTAAGTCGACATATATATTGAATAGTTAAAAAAAATCGAAGTGAGTAATTCATGTCGGCGGATTTTTTTAGTATTAATATAACAGCTTTAGTCGGTTTAGGGAAGAACATCGACACTATGGTTTTCGACTTGTTGGCACAGATACATATGTATATGTAACGATTTAATACACGTAGGAACAAAGTGGAAGGGAACAACGATATCAATATACGCTCCTGCCATCATCCTGCCACCATGCTAATCCTCTACCATGTCTCAAACCAAATAACTAAGCTTTTTGTTTAAGTTACATTATTTAGTCTAGGCTCAAATATAGAGAAACCACGAGCAACCAGTCAGAAAGATATACATATATATGTATATAGAGTCCAAAGTTATCCTTATTCATACTGTGTTCTTATTTAATACAGCTTTGCCAACCCAGCCTTTTAGCTTGATCGCAGCTTTTATCTGTAAACACTGTAAATACCCGACTGTGCACTGTGAAAACAAATAAAATAAATAAATAACAACAAAAGCCGATCCCTAACCGAATACAACAACCGATCTATCAGTATATTAAATATATACGTAACAGTTTTGATTGTGTGTTCATTTGTTCTGAGAATTTTCAATATCATCAGTTTTCTTCCAATTAAATGCATTTGGTTATAATTCTATATTTTGGCAATATTTATTTTTATGATGGGTATTCACTTAAACTCGTAAACTTCGGAAAGTTTTTAACACTTATGTATATTTGGAAACGTGTGATAAAACGTGAAACTTTACCTCGCCGTTCGTATTTGTCATAAAAATATAGGTCTCTCTCATTATGTAGGGTATTTCTGCTAAAGTTCATTGAGGCCTGAAGTTTGTATTGAAATTATGTTTAGAGTTTGAGATTTTGTATGAAATTAAAGTATTTATTTGTGACGTCACAAAACTTTAATTTTTTTGTTTTTGGTAAAAAACATAAGGGACCTGCGCAATCTTATTCTCTACAATTTTTATACCCTACACTCTTTAGGTAATTATTCCGTACACTTTATAAATTCATCATATATGAGTTTAAATGTAATTTAAAACCTTGTCCCATATTTTGCATATTTTATATTTTTTGTTACACAATTTTTGTTATCCAATCAAGTTGGGCAAATGTAACCATTTTTCTACTGTACTATGATTCCCACATGGTTTCTTAAACAAAATAGAAGCGCTTGCGTGACTGTGTTGAAAATATTGCTACTAATTTTGTAAAATGCTTCAAATTACTCTTATAATAAGGAATATTTTTCCAAGGGATCGTTTTTATTTTTTCGATAATTATATTGAACCATTTCACAACAGTAGTCGACAGCTTTCCCCAAACAATATGCTTACGCTATTATATTGGGATATATATATCAATATATATATAGATATATATATCAATATATATATATAGATATATATATCAATATATATATAGATATATATATCAATATATATATAGATATATATATATATCAATATATAAGGGACCTGCTTCGGACCTGAAGGGATATATATATATATATAATAAACTACTTTTCACGTTTAAGTGGATACCCTTATATTATTTTTCTCTGAAGTTTTTACACTCGGTGCCCTTGTAGGATAAACCAATGATATGTGTTGTTGTAATATACACCCTGATAATGCCCTCGAATTTCCCAATCTGCTTTCAATGGGAGAAGTGATGTTTTTGTTTCTCAAGTGCTTCAATGTAATTAAATATCACATGCTTTCATAAAATGCTGTTCCCAATTAAAAAAACAGTTAACACAACTTTAATCTAAATTCAGGGGAAATTTTTCCACTGCACCGACGGGTCGAAAATGTATCTGGACGATTGTCAGTGAGTATGACGAAATCTATGCTATCAGGCAGAGTGATTTATATTTTTTATGTTAATGTATAGTGGAACATATCTGATCTATGAGGATGGAGATGTGAATAAGCCAAGATTGAAAGAGCGCGAATGGAAGCTGAATCGTTTCCATTTTGATGACGTGGCTAAGGCTATGCTGACACTCTTCACGGTATCAACATTCGAGGGTTGGCCAAAGTAAGACCAAAGTCAAAGTCAATATCGGCGACAGTCCACCCGAACTGTTTTCTTTCAGTCTACTGTATGTGTCGATCGATTCGAACGAGGAGAATGGTGGTCCCATACACAACTTTCGACCGATCGTCGCTGCCTACTACATCATCTATATAATCATCATTGCCTTCTTCATGGTGAACATATTTGTCGGCTTTGTTATTGTCACCTTCCAGAATGAGGGCGAACAGGAGTACAAGAACTGTGATCTCGATAAGAACCAGAGGAATTGCATCGAGTTTGCATTGAAGGCTAAACCTGTGCGTCGCTATATACCGAAGCATGGTATACAGTACAAGGTCTGGTGGTTTGTAACGTCGGCGTCGTTCGAGTACACGATTTTCATATTGATCATGATAAACACTGTAACGTTGGCGATGAAGTTTCATAAGCAGCCAGATTGGTACACGGAACTTCTAGATGCCCTCAACATGATCTTCACCGCTGTGTTCGCGCTGGAGTTTGTCTTCAAACTCGCAGCATTTCGCTTTAAGGTGACTATCCAATTCCATTTTATTGTTGAGAAAATTTGAATTTTTTGCTTCAGAACTACTTTGGGGACGCTTGGAACGTGTTTGATTTCATCATTGTACTGGGCAGCTTCATAGACATTGTCTACTCCGAAATCAAGGTAAGTGGACTCAGAGCAGTGGCCAGCGCGGCTTTCGTAAAATCTCATCCTGTATAATATCTAACTCTATCTATCTGTTTATCAAAAAAAAAAGAGCAAAGATAGTGCATCATCGGCAACTTGTGATATTGTGGAAGGTTGCAAGGGCAAGGCTAAAGTGAGTTGCATATTATTACTATTTTGTTATTACAAATTGATAATTATCTACTCTTAATTGCTAATTGATAATATCTTTAAGTTGAAAAGGTTTTTTGGGTTAGACTGTAACATGGGGGCGAACAAATTTTTGATTTAATGAAAGTTATTCCAACAAGACCGTTGTGATATGACAGCATTGCTTATTGCATAGCATCCTTAATGTACCAAAATACCGCTTCTGCACATTATTCTAAGTAACAAACTCATTGCAATTTCTACTCTTGATAATAGACAAATTCTCTTAAGGGAAATCATTCTTGCAAATAAATTGCGTGTAACTATTGAATAACATACAATTAATAACTCTATATAGGATTTTTAGCCCTTTCTCTCTCTCTCTCTATTTGTCTATCTCTCTCTGTATTGCTTTCTTTATTCAATTGTAAGCTTTTGTTGTTGGAGGTTGACGTTGATATCTTATATTCCGCGTACATAGGGCTACAAATAAGAGTAATCGTATTAATTAGTTGCACTATAGAATAATCTAAGTCGAAATCTGAACTAAATGGCATACATTAATGGGGCGCCTCTGTTTCTGCGACGCCTCTGTTTCTCAACAGGCCGGATCTAATCTGATTTCGATAAATTTCTTCCGTTTATTCCGCGTGATGCGCTTAGTCAAATTGCTGAGTAAAGGCGAGGGCATTCGCACACTGTTGTGGACCTTCATAAAGTCGTTCCAAGCGCTGCCATACGTGGCGCTCTTAATTGTAATGTTATTCTTTATTTATGCTGTTATTGGTATGCAGGTATGAATACTTCAAACGCACACGTGTTGTTGAAAGATATTATGGGAAACACAACGACTGACTTTCTCCACGAGTCCCCCCTCTAACCGAAAATGGAGCTCGTGGATGGAGACAGGACGTCGAGTCTTTCACGACAATTTATGTATGTACGTCCGTAAATATGATTAAATGCATATTTATTGGTGTACATTCGCACACACTTGATTGACACCCTGACCACCCTTCATTCACCCCAATCACAATCGAAAGGTTTTTGGTAAAATCGCCCTGGACGACGACACTTCGATACATCGCAACAACAACTTCCAAACGTTTCCTCAAGCTGTGCTCGTCCTCTTCCGCTCGGCTACTGGCGAGGCGTGGCAGGACATCATGATCAGCTGCTCTCCTAGGGACGATGTCAAGTGTGATCCGGACTCGGATGCTACGGGCGACTGTGGCTCGAGCATTGCGTTCCCGTACTTTATATCCTTCTACGTGCTCTGCTCGTTTCTTGTGAGTTGCTAACGAAAGCTTAAGAATTGGGTTCAGATCAATTTTACCCCGTCCTTATGCAGATCATCAATTTATTCGTTGCCGTAATCATGGACAATTTCGACTACCTGACTAGGGATTGGTCAATCTTGGGGCCTCATCACTTGGACGAGTTCATACGTCTCTGGAGTGAGTACGATCCTGATGCGAAGGGCCGGATCAAGCACTTGGATGTGGTCACATTACTGCGGAAGATCTCGCCGCCCTTGGGCTTCGGTAAGCTATGTCCCCATCGGATGGCCTGCAAGAGACTGGTGTCCATGAACATGCCCCTAAACTCGGACGGCACGGTTCTCTTCAACGCTACCCTTTTCGCTGTGGTCCGTACATCTCTGAGCATCAAGACCGATGGCAATATCGACGAGGCCAACACCGAGCTGCGGGCCACAATCAAGCAGATATGGAAGCGGACAAACCCGAAGCTGCTCGACCAGGTGGTGCCGCCGCCGGGCAACGATGATGAAGTGACGGTGGGAAAGTTCTATGCGACCTACTTGATACAGGACTATTTCCGGCGGTTCAAGAAACGCAAGGAGCAGGAGGGTAAAGACGGGCAGATGGAGAACAACAACACTGTGACGCTGCAAGCTGGCCTGAGAACACTTCACGAGGTCTCGCCGGCCCTCAAGCGCGCCATCTCTGGCAACCTAGATGAGCTGATCGAGGAGCCGGAACCGATGCACAGAGTGAGTGAATTCCCTATCCCTCTATTGGCCACACGACCCATCTTAATACTGACAAAATACTCCGATAGCGCAATCACACACTTTTCGGCAGCGTCTGGTCGTCTTTACGACGCCATGGCACTGGTACCTTCGTTCGGTCCGCCCGCCAACCCAAGTCCCAGATCAACGGTGGCATGAATGTGTCGTCCATTGCCGGGTCCAGGTCAGACGCCGGAGTCTATGATACGATGCATCAAAGCGTTGCCGACGGGATAAACCACATCACAAAGACGATCATGCAATCGCGCGGAAGCAGCTCAACGGCGAATCACCACTACAACTACAACGGCGAACAGCAACAACTGAACGGTAGTGGGGAGCTGCCTCCGTTCAACGAAAGCATTCCAATGCGACCCCTGATGATGCGGAACGGTGGCAACGGCAGAAGCTCCGCCCCGTTCAATATCAACCCATTGCTCATGCAGACATACGAGTGAGTACTCTTTCGTTAGGACTGCTCTAAATATTTTACTTTCCAACCAACCGACTAGTTCGAACGTATATAGGTTCAATTGGTCCTTCAGTTGTAGAGATTTGGTAGGGTTTTGGTACTGCTATATGGAATCGGGCAGCCATCACACCGGTGATTTTTAGTTCGGCATGTCGTGCTTCCACTTGAGTACCTTATGTAAATTCATAAACCCAATCCACTTATGTGATTTGATAAATATCTCAAAATAAAATAAGCAATGATGTGACTTCTATTATAAAAATGTGTAAATTCTCTTTCAGCAGTACGAATCGTGGTATTTTATTACACCCTTACTATAATGGTAAGAATTTTGTAAATCGCGCTTGCTACCAATTTCAAAGTTACTAAACTATATATATATAAATATATATATTAACAAATGTTATTCAGTACTTAATACAAGCATTGATTTTAAAAATAACCCATACTATTTAAAGTTATCCACACTTGTGAAAATTCTTTGATTAATGATGATAATCAATATTTTTCTTGTATGATTTGCGTTGATAATTTGTTCGCCAAGTACATATAAATCAATACATACATATATACATTAAAATACAAACATACACTAATTATTTCTATAGTAACAATATCGTTGAACTGGTTTTTTTGTTATTTGCGCCTTTACTAAAACCGATTACACATTCTGCTACCCATCGCTGTTATCGCAACACATGAGAAGCCCTTCCCGGTTTACCCTTCGCTAAGTGGGAATGTGCGACTGTAATAACAGGGACGATGATGTCCAAACTTCTAGTCAAATGCAATGTATTCTCGATGAAATCGTTTCTATGACAACTCGAAAACGAGAACCTCTACGTCGTCAGTAGGAGTTTGGTTCATAATGTTCGCATATGTATGTATGTCTCCTGGGGTCCGTATCAACATCAACATCAACGAGCACCAAGTAGTCGTTCACCATATGCATTCTACGTTTGTTTTCGTTTTGCTTCATTCATAGATAGATTGTACTTCTTTCGTACTGGCTGCAATCTGTAGTCGATTTTGTAATTACCAAGCATTTTCAAGGTTGTTGTCCCAACATTGGGTCAGTATATATTCGACCAATACATGCATATACATATGTTCATATATGTATCGGACTCATATATAAAGTGTCGGACAAAACTTAAGCACGGAAAATAACTCGTCGACATTTGCAAATTGTATGCTCAAATATCGAATTCATTGTTTTATATTTTTATAGCCTTAATATACATTTTTTATATGAAATAACTTTACTTTTAGAACCGCACGTCACTAAAAAGGTAGCAAATATGGGTGCATATTTAAAATATGTGTGTTGAGGCATATTATTGAGTAAAATTACAATTTGGTAAAAATTCAATAAGTGTAAATTAAAAAATAGTGAATTTTTTTTATTTTTTTATTGAAATTAGAAATGAAAATTCCTCTTCCCTAAGTCGACATAAGTTGTTTTGATTCAACTAAAATGAGTTTGGACGATCCTTAAATCGAAAGCTTCTAGTCGGAAACACTCATTTCATGATGATGGAAAGGAAAGAATATGAGTTTCAAACACAAAATAATGCTTATATAGCTATAAATAACAACGTTAACCGATGGATCTAAGGATTATAGGTGAATCAAATTGGTGCATAAAATCATCCCATGAGAAGTAGATGTAAGTCAATAAAATGGTATTTCTTCAATATGAGTACAATGCGCTCTAGTTTTATCGCAGCAAATGTCAAATATGGAACAATGGATTATATAGTTAAACCAATTTGTTTTAACAGCAAATGTTAACAAGTTCTTTTCCGTGCTTTAGTTTTTTCCGAGATCCCGATGGTGGACATCGTCGATTTAGGGTGCGGCGTTACTAAGAAAGAGTTGCCAATTGTATGTTTTTTTTATAGAATAAGCTCGACAAATACGGACTCCTACTCAGAGCGCGTGGAAGTGTGTACATATCACCACATCTACCAGCATCGCCAGCATTGCCGGCATTCTCACCATCCGTATAACAAATACTGTAATCAATACCAAAAACAACAACAGCAACGAAAGCAGCAGCAGCAAAAAAAAAAACAGGAAACAGAATATAAGATTGCTACATCACAGCAAATGGAACGAGCCAACGATCAACACCCCTGTCGAGATATGAGAAGAAATTCTCTGCAGCAAAATCCACTACATGCCCTGGACGCCACGTCGGCGATGCCCTGCCGATCACAGCGTGGCCCGAAGCCTCCACATCTGGCCCCCATCGAGATGGCTCCTCTGCTACGCCGCCATCCATACCTGGAGCAAAAGATGGGCTCCTCTAGCACGGCCACCACAATAACAACGCTTTCACCGCTGTCACTTTCCTCGCCACCGCCATCGGCTACGGAGCTGTTGTCTCCGAAGGCGGTGGCAGTCTCCGCAGAGGAGGTTGGAGGCACCCATCGCCGCTCACTGGCTGTGGCGACCACCCTGAAGGAATTCAGCCGCAACGCCGACCGGATGAATCGACGCATCCCAGCCACGAGTGGCTTCAACTACGGCAGCATCGACGACTCAGACGCGGAGGGCACCGGCTCGGTGATTACAAATATGACGCAGTCAACGACGCTGGAAACGCAGAGCGGATCACTGTACCAGCAAGGGGCGACACCGCAGCACCGACGCGCTGAGTCGTCGTCGTCTGGGCCCGGCTGCGGCGGCGAACAATATATAATACGAGCAATTATCCATAGTCAGCCGTTAGACAGCGAAGCTGTTGTTGCATCATCGACTGCTTCTAGTATTGCAACCACTAACACTTCATTAAGTACATTAAAAAGCGGCCAAGAGAATCCGATCCAGCAACGTCATATCGCCAGTGGGCTACGTCTGGCCCAATCGCAGGCGATGGCGGTCGCTGGGTTCCTTCCGAATACGATCACTGATGTCCTGGGCACGGGATCGGCCAGACAGACGGCTCTGACGCAAAGCATTCAGATGAGCGTCATCAATAGCGCCAGCGTGGCGGCCGCCGCTGCCGTCCCGCAGGCGGCAGTGGAAACCGTGCTGGACATCAAGTTGAGTAGCATTTCGCTTATGGAGACCGCACAGTGGCTGCCCTCTATCGACGATGTGACAGACTCCGACCGCACGGCGTCGGGGAGTCGTCGGGGCAGCGTCGCTGGAAACGGACGACGCATCAGTAGACAAAGTCACATCGCCAGTGAGAACAACAATCATAACGACTTGTGCAAATTGTCGTTGAACAACTCCTCAAGTCGGTCGCCCCTGGCGGACATCGAGCTGAACATGCTGCTCTGCAACTGCGCCAACTTCCCTGACCACTGCCCGGAAGACTTCGAACTCCTCTACGACGATCTTATAGACAATTACGGAGGCAGCGATTCGCAACTGCAGCTGCAACAACAACAGCACAGCCAGAGATTGAGTTTGGCGAGAAATTCGGGTCATTTATCCAGTCATTACGCTGAGCGGAAGTCGTCGCTGCCGACTGCGCCCACGGAGAAGGAGCGAGATGTGCTGCCGATGGCGCTTCCTCAACAACGGAAGAAGCATCGTTCATCCTTCCATAGGGAGCCGGCAACGATGCGAGCATTGGGCGCGGAGTGCGGCGGAATTCTCACTGGTAGCGACTTCCTCTCACATACTATATCTCTAAATATATTTCTCTCTCTCTCTCTCAAACTGTCTCTGTAACTCTGTGTTTGTGTCTCTGTATCTGCGTGTGGTATATGTGTTTGTCTCACTCTAGATGTAGTGCATACTTCTCTCAATTGCATACCTTCTTACAGTACATACATATGTATATCCATTGATGTTGTCGCCGATGTTGTTGTAGTTCAGAAACATGATTTAATCACCACGCCAAATTCCATCTCACTATTACCCTGCCCCACCCAACACCCACACCTAAACAAGCACCCAACCTCATCAACATCATCAACATGGCGTCGCGACAGGTCGTGGCACAAAGTTATATATTTCATAGTCGGTTTATCGTAAATCTCTTATGAATTGATTTGACTGAACCAAATGCTTAACCAAGACCAGAACGTAAAACAGGGAGGCGACGCGACATTACATATCTTCGAGCAAAATTTGGTTGCCAATAATTTTTTTCAATTTTTTTATAAACCGATTTTTTTTAAAATACCATTTTATGTTTAATTTTGTGCCCTTGTCCGACGACAGGTAAGTGGGAAGAAAATTGGCTGCGTGGTCAGACGGGGGGCGTGTCTGATCGAATCCGCAGCAACGCTCCTGCAGGTAGAGCTTTTCACCCTCGATTCAGTATGTTATTCTTGTTGTTGTTGTTCTTGTTGTTGTTCTTGTTGTTATCATTAACCGAAATAAATAAAAATCTAACACTGATAACAATGAAATAACCAGTCAGTCACATTCTTGATGTTTAATCCAGTTCCTTCCCATAGAACCAACCAACCCATCCAGTTTCAGCGAATAAATACTGTAATTTCCTTTTTCTTCTCTTTGTCTTTGTCCATTCCGAAATGTTTTTGCAGCCAATGAAGCAGACAGTGGCCAGGAGCGCATGGTCCATTCAACGCCCGGGAGTCCCGGCTACGATCAGCGTCTCACGCCTACCTCCTTCGAGGTGATCGGCTCGGCGGAGAGCCTTGTCGAGCGGGTAAGTTCTCTGGGTCCGAGTCCTATATCTTAACAGTGTTTTTACTATCGGTGCAGGTTCTCGCCTCGGAGGGCCTGGGGAAGTACTGTGATTCCGAGTTCGTCGGGTATGCGGCACGCGAAATGCAGGAAGCTCTCGACATGACACGCGAAGAGATGGACCTGGCCGCCCATCAAATTCTGGCCAGTGAACGGACGATCGTCGGAAGCGCTAACGGTTACAGCACGCTGCTCATGGACGGCGCTCAACGCACTCACTCCCCCCTTTCCATCCATAGAGCCATGCCGGTGACAACGACGACAACACACAGATCATCAACAGTAGCATCAACAACAGCAGCAGCAGCAACACAAGCAGCACAAAATAGCCTGGTTCAATATCGCGGCAATGGTAACACATCATAGCACACGGTGAGTTTAATTGGTAAAGAGTCGTGATTTTGGCTTGAGTTTTAAAAAATCAAGACAAACACACAGATGCATACGAGTTGCTGCATAATTCACACCATGAGATTTAACTTGGTAACCAGAAATTTCCATTGTAATCCAACATTCATTAAATAGTATCCGAAGAATTTGCACAAATTAGCAATTATTCCCAATAGACTTCCCAATCCTAGCCAAACGAAGTGCTTCCCTACATGCTTCTGGAAAATAACTTCCATTTTAGTTTTTTTTTTAATCGAATAGTATACGATGCATACCAGGGTTGTCGAAGTCACTTCAATCGAAGTGTTTCACTTCACTCTGACCCAAAACACTACGGCACTCCACTTTTTTTGGAAACACTTCACTTTTCAAAACTTGAATTATAATGAACTTTTCTTAAAATTTGTTGTAAAAACATATAGTTGCGCGATTCTTTACTCGTCAGAATCTCTGACAGTCCTATCCAACATTTTCTAAAAATTCATTACTGGAATGCCGACAACACCGTGGAGTTATTCCCAAACTGAAGAGTTTGTATAAATATCAATGTTATGTTTAAGTGTTAATTATGAATTTGTATGAAATTAATACATTTTACAAAACACTTCACTTTTCTCCGTTTCACTTCACTTTTTCTTCGCTGGAAAAATTCGAAACGACAACCCTGATGCACACATACGCATACATATATATATATACGGTAGAGCAAAGATTAAAAAGATCGTACTCGAAAAACCGTTAGTTCGTTGGGATGATAGGTGTATCTATGTATGTAATTATTTTGTATGTATGTATATGTTTACTTAGCTTACTTAGTACAATGTGTTACAATGGACTAGTCAGAAAACGCAGATAAAACTCTTGTGTTAGTGTTAGAATAGAATCCATGGAATTGACCATTGTGTTTTGTTGTTGTTTTTTATCTACTCAGGCCAGGACGTGAACTCACTAACTGAACCTTGTCCTACATATAATATAATATAATATTATTATATACGTGATTATATATAAAATTCGGCTATGTATTGTACATACATAAAATGTAGTCCAAATCTATCGACATTTTTGTTTTTATAACTGTATTTTAGTACCGACCTATTTGT
The DNA here is from genome assembly GCA_017309665.1 of Coelopa frigida. Lineage (NCBI taxonomy): Eukaryota > Metazoa > Arthropoda > Insecta > Diptera > Coelopidae > Coelopa > Coelopa frigida. The sequence continues at coordinate 22,448,454 of CM029565.1, read as the reverse complement.
TTTTTAAATCGAAGAGAAAATTATACATATATAAAAATATATTGATATTACGGTATTTAAAATAAAAGAAATAAATACAAGAATTGTAAACTAAAAGAAATTTACCAAGCGTAAAAATGTATAATTCAATTATATAATACTAAACATAATACAAACCCCTGATATTGGTGTGTCCTATTTCTGGTTTTTTTCTACAAAATACATATACATACATATGTATGTATTATATACACAGTTACGACCATAAAATAAAATCAAATGCTTTGTTCTAAAGCAATCGAAAATGTTGGAGAAAATTTACATAATGTGATTAAAATGTAAATTACAGAGTTGAAGAGGTTTTTGCTCTTATCACTCGAAAAATTTAATTGAGACGCCGGAAACAAGTCAGGCCACGCCATTGTCGAACTGCCCCTTTAAAGCCATATTCCATTCTGTTTAAGGTAGCATACAATCAAGTTCTCCCTTCAAGATGTCTACCGCGGTTCAGTTGTTCAATTTCCAAAATTTTGCGCAAATCTCTCCTTACTATTTTATTATCCATAACTGTAAAATAAACTGATATAAAACTACATTTATTCGAATACTCGCACAGTTTTTAAATTTGACCTAAGGTCAACATAAATAATGGTTACAATTTAAGGATTTCACAGCAAACAGAGAACCAAAACCTGTTGTTTAATTAATTATAATTATACATAAATATAAGGAAGGCTAAACATACTCAGTTTCCCCACAATATATGTATATATAATGTATGCAAAATATGCTAAGAACTATTCAACAATAATACAATACAACAAACTAACAATAAAACCCCATGAACCAATGTGCTTACAAATAGTGCGACACAATATGTTCCACCACGAACCATAGGACAATACTAATGCTTCATTGCCATATCTCTCGTACTATATACACGCCTTCTTAGTATACTTAGTCCGAATTAAGTCTCCTGGTCAAATAACAGTGGTTTTAGCTTAACTTATCCCCTTAGTTTGCCATTGACCCTGACTAAAACTTTGCCATTATTTCAGTCATGCTGAAATATGTAATATCAGTAATATGTAGTCAGGGACTAAAGTTTGAATCAGGGGTCCGAAAACGTTTTTTTTTTCAAATCTTTCATTAATATTTATCTTTCAAGAAAATTTTATATTTATCTTAAACGATAAATATATGTTACGATAAAAAAATTTCTCTCGCAACAGTTCTTCATCGCAAAGATAAACTTTCGTTCACAAACAAAAACCATTTTGTATGCAAACAAATTCTTTTATTTTTTTCGTGAAAATAAAGATACTTGTCGCGAACAAAACAATATCACTACGCGAACAAGTAATAAATATTGTCGGCGAACAAAGCGTTTTTTTCTCCGCAAACAAAACAAAATGTCTACGCGAACATGAAGAAAATATCTTTTGCGATCAAACGTTTTTGTTTTTTATCTCTACACGAAAACGTTTTTTTTTCTCTACGTTTTCAGCGTCAAATGAATGATTCCAAGAATTTGTTCGCGAGCTCATTTCTTGTGAGTTAGGTAGGTAGATATGTGGGTGTAGGTACCGTTTTTGGCAACGAAAAGAGTCATACCTGCAGGATAGGAACTTGAATGAATGAAGTAATGTCATTCATATAACCCTTTTTGTTCTCAAAAATGCAAAATACAGTTTTAATATTTATTGAAAGAAAATCTACAATTTGTTTAGTTCATATTTTTCTATTTCTACAAATAACTATTTACGTCCCATCTTTAAGTTAGATCAGGATTATTCATTGTTTTGCTTCACTCGACATGTTCTCAATTTCTTTACCAATACCGTACGTACCTACCTAACGAATCGCAAAGAACGAGCACAACAGGCAAACGCAGAACCATTGCGAACCAATTCCATTCCTTCATTCGCTGAAAACGTTTTCAGGTAGAGAAAAAAACGTTTTCGTGTAGAGAAAAAAAAACGTTTTCGTGTAGAGATAAAAAACGTTTTCGTGTAGAGATAAAAAAAGTTTTCGCGAAAAAATCGAAAATGTTTTCGCGGAAGACAAACGTTTTCGCGGAGAAACAACAACGTTTTCGCAGTGAAAAAACGTTTGTCGCAAACGATATTTTTTTCTTGTTCGCGCAGAAATATTGTTCTGTTCGCGACAAGTATTTTTATTTTCTCGATCAAAATAAAAAAAAAATATTTGCGTAGAAAGAAGTTCTAGTACGCGATAGATGAGAATCATTCATGATAAAAATATTTTTAACTGCTAATGATAAGTTCGACCGCGGACAGAATTTTTACACGTCGCAAACGATATTAATTTTTTTTATTTGCGATGAGAAGAAATTGCATCGTTCACGAAAAGAAAAGAAGAGAAAACGAAAGATTATAGTTTTTGTGAGATGAACCCTGGTTTGAATATACCTCACAAAAGACACGTTTATAAATAATTAAGCCTTTTAACTCAAGTTTTAGTATGCAGTTGTATGATGTTTGAATTAAAAGCAATAATGGAAACAAAAAATTAAATTTGTTGCATAAATAACTGTAAATGCATCAAAAGAAAAACAAAAAGGCAGCAAACTTCACAGGAGCAAAAACTTATCCCTTTTTTCATTCTAAAGTTATTAACATAGAGTGGCTCCAAAAAACTCTACGTATACATAAACTTTAACATTTAAATAAACCAATCAAAAAGCTCCTCTATTGAAAATAAATGTTTTATATAAAAAAATTGCATTAAAATATTTATTTATTTATTAATTGTTGAAATCTGTAAACAAAACAAAACACCTAAATTGTGTAAATATTTTTTTGTTTTTTGATGTTTTGTACCACTTCCAAAGTCCATAAGAAATATATACAGACTATAGAAAGAGAAGTTCGATGGGGTCCGAGTTCACAACCCGCAACTACATAATGGCGAAGGGTGAATATAATTTTTATAGTTATGGAAGGACATGAACGAAAAAAATACAAATCCACAATTCTAGTTAATAACTAAGTGCCTAAAGTGTATATTGAATATAAACAGATTGAACTTTCTATTCTGATTTTTGTAATTGTTATTATATACAAAATTATTACCTTTAGTACGTGTGTATTTTGCAAACCTATATGAGTAATTTTAATAATATAATGAAAAAATTTAATTGAAATCAATTGAAAATTTTACAAATGTTTGTTCTGAGTATAAAATAAAAACAGTTGTATTATATATGACAATTTAAACATGGCTTTTTTTACTTTAGGGCTAATTTATAAGAATGGATATAATTATTTGAGTACATTAAAATTTTAAATGAAAGATTAAAAAGGCTTTCATAGCTAGAAAACCCCGATCGACGTCGCGTATTAGTTCTGATTCACAAGTCATTATCTCCCATATGTGAAATTTTCGCTATGAAATCGTGGCGAAAAATACCTGTTCACATCGAAAAGCGATTCACCCGCGAATTCGCAAAAACCGTTCACACCAAAAACTGGGCGAATATCGAATCCGTTCACAAAACACTGTGTACAAATCTTAATTGTTTTCCAAAAATCATCCCAGTTAAAAAATACGTTCATAAATAACCATGTAAAAACAATGCTTCAAAATTGTATCCAAGTTAAAAAATAAGATCACAGAAATCCGTGTAAAAAACATCATTCAACAATTTGATGAAAAAAAGTTTTCTCTACTAAATGTTCACTTCATTCAAATCTTTTTTCCGTTCTCTCCGTTTCCAGTTCGTTCATATTTCGCGTCGCTTTTCGCATCGCATGTGCGGTGTGAACGCTCTCATAAGATCTAATGTACAGTTACTCACAAAAGTATTCGAACAAACTAATTTCCTTAAAACAAGCATGTATTATATTGTTATATGTTAATGAATTTCCTGAAAGTACGATTTTTCCAGCGAATTGAATATTCATTATTCGACTTAAGTTAAAAAAGATACTAAAAACCATTAATTTATATGTGATTTTTATTAAAAAGTTTGAAGTTTTTCTGGAGTTGGACTTGGCGTTTTTCTCCACACCATTGATTCGCTGTTCGGTGTGAACACTCCCATAAGGTTACGTGTCACGTCTTATCGCAGTTCGCGTCGCCGGTTCGGTGTGAACGCGGCCTTACGCACACGCTCTTTCATTGAATGCGGAATAATTTTTTCGAATTATTTTGGAACATGTGGATAAATAATAACAATACAAAATAAGCTAAGAAAAAATTTGGACAGGACGAAGTCTGTCGGGTCAGCTATCTTCTTATATATAAAATTCTTATGAATTGGTTCAAGAAGTGGTGGGTGAGCGATCGAACCCGGGTAGAGGGCTGGGGTAGCGAAGCGGACCCGGTGAGCTAGTTTTCAATAAAATTAAAAATTTTCAATAAAATTAAAAATTTTCAATAAAATTACAAATTTTCAATAAAATTACAAATGTTGCCGAACGCCCCACTTGATTATATTTATTAAACGCATTTCTTGAATCTATTGTGAACTCGCCGTAATTTGCACTTTCCTTGCCAATCGGTTCGTCTTTTATTCTCTTATTCGCAACGGTAAATAGTCCGTCTACATCAATCAGATGTCAAGTGTCGCGCGCATTTTCGTTCTTTTGGTTGGAAACGTTGACGGAGAAGGAAGTGTAAACTGCGGCAAGTATTTTAACCCTAGGATGGGCAACACACTCGGAGGCGCTAACATAACCTACTGGGCCTGAAGAGGCCCATGCGTATAAATCGAGAGTTTGTTCCTTTTATTGCATGCTATTGTATAGATATGTGTGCTATTAATATCCTACGATATCTTATATATGATCTCTTATATATTGTATAAATTTTTGGCATATATTTGTGCATAGTTAGTCGTCCCGAAAAGGATAATGAAAGGATGATAGAAAAAAATATATTTTTTTAAATTTTATTTATTTTATTTATTAATCTAAATATGCATAAGTATGTATAAGAAAATGAGATAAAACTATAAATTCGGACTACACTATAAATTTGGAGAACAGTCATTTCAAATAGCGTGTGTTCTAAGTCTGCTATGTAAATACACCTGATCCAGCAGTTAATGTAATCAGACACAGCGGCGTAAAAAAACTAACAAAGAAACTCAAAGACGTCAACGACGATTTCATGAAACCGAATTACTACAACGAGAGTCTCTGCCGAAATGAAGAGGAGTTTCAAAATTTATTATTAGTCATCGCCAAGTACAAGAAGCAATTTCCAACAAGCGAGAAGAACCAAATGGTCTGCCTTTTATATAACTTTTTGGTATAAATTTCATAGCATCAATAGCAGTATTTAATACATGAAATCCCATTTTGATTAGTTTTTTGTATGGGGACCCCCAGAAGGGGGGCAGATAGAGGGTTGGTGTGTATGGGTGAAATGTCGGGAGTTGGACATTGGACCTGGTTATACATTTGACTCCTCTACGAGTCATGCCAGGGGTTTTTTTCTAGATTTTTATTAATTTTTGAGTTTTTGTATGGAGACCCCCAGAAGGGGAGCAGATATGTGGTCGGTATGTATTAGTGAAATATTGGGAGTTGAAAAATAATAGGACCTGGTAATACATTTGACGAGTATACGAGTCTTCCCGGAGAAGCTATGAATGATTTATGTGAAAAGTTTCCAAAATTGGACCACTTTGGGGCTGATGCGCTACGTTTTACCCTCATCGGATCGGGAAAAAAATTTGGCTCAATCATATTTTTACCGAACCCAACCAAATTTGAAAGTGCAAGCTATCAATATCTAAATAACGCGTAATAAAATCAGGCTAAAGACACATATATGTGGACTGGGCCTACTCAGGCCCAGTAGGTAACTTTCGATGTTGACACAGTAAAAAAAATTTTCTTCTACCAACTAAACCCGATTGACTCGATTTTTTTTATGCACTCAGGAAGCATAGCGGCAAGAAGTCATGGAATATAAGATCGATTAATAAAGAAACAAAAAAAATATTCATGCTTAAACTCAAAATGGGCCTCATCAGGCTCAGTTGCCCATCCTAGGGTTAAGTAACATAATTTGTATTAATATTAACATTGTACCATATTTAGAAATAAATCTCTCTCTATATCTCTATCCATCATCGGGCAGAGGGGATTACAATTTCGAACTTCCTAGTTTCCAACAATTTTAATTCGCACTTTGCAATTTGCATTTATTTGTCATTTGGAGTTGCATTTGCATTGCGAATTGCCATTAGCCGCACACAGTGTGCCAAGAGCTTCCCTTGCCGTTGAAGCAACCAGAGTGAATAGTGATTCAACCAGGAGAATTGAATATTCAGCCATGGAGCGGACTCCTAAAAAGTACTCGCTCCAAGCAGAAAGAGTGTCAACCGCTCGTCGACATTGATGACGAGAATACAGAGAGCACCCCTACACTGCCGTTGGTCAATACGGTCTAAATCCGACGGTAGTAGCCGAAAGTGAAGAACCAAGTCAAAAGCAGATGATGCTGGCAATGCAGAAGCAGATGAATGCATTTGCCAGCCAATTGAGCCTTATGCAGTTAAAGTTAATAGAAAGTGAACAGCGTTATATCGATCTACAACGTGCCGAGTCTGCGCCAACTTTAGCCGCTGCGTCTGCTTCGACGTCAGCTACAAGCTGACGACGTCGGTGCCGACATTTGTTCCCGTTACGCAACCAGTAACAGCCGTTGGTGCAAAAACAACAAGTGTTAGAGAGCCAAGTTGCCATGCGGTTTCACAAGCCACGACTGTGGTGACGTCAGCACATACGCCATCTTGCGTAGCTTCAATGCACGCCATTTTGATGCCCCACTCGTCAGATCTTCAGCAAGTCTCCGAAAATGATTGCAGCGATTCAATTCCGAACCAATTGCCAGAGTCCAATGGGACCTCATTTGTTTCAACCAGTGTTCTCGATTTCAGCTCGAGCCTTTGAACCTGTCCCGGCACCCGAGCCTTAATTGTCCGAGCGCTCGGACCTGGTCCGAGCCGGCTCGGACCTTTGAGCATGTTCGGACTTTTGAGCCTGTTCGGACATTGAGCCTGTTTGTTTTGTTTGTGTCCTTTGTTGTGATTGTCCTTTTTTATTTAAGATTTTATTTATGTGAAATACAATAAATTGTTATGAAAATCCATTGAAAAATATTGCAAAGATCGGATGGCACTAAGAATTTAATGGTCTTCAGTCCTCTTGTTTTTTAAAGTCATAAACATTGAGCACCAGAATGATGCAGGTACTGCGGAATATTCATTAAGGGCATTTGGTAATATTTTATGAATGGAGCAGGTAGAGAAATTAAAGCAAAGCGATGTGCGCTATTATCCCAAAATGCGAATATGTTAATATTTCTGCATCAAAATAAAGTCCACTTAAATTAACAAAAAGAAAGTGTTTTCTTATTCAATATTTATGTATATTCAGAGTTCTTTGTTGAATATTATAGCAATAAAGATCTAACTTAAAAAATTACATTTTCGTTTTTTAATAAAAATATGATCTTAATTAATAAAGCATGGTCTGAAAATTTAAAATTTTTCTAAGTGTAATAATCAGGTGCATATGATTAAATTAATCCCTTCACGAGTCCATTCTTATTTGCGCATCATCAATCTACGCAGCCAAATGCGAAGATTCACACTCTCATATGCACGCAAGTTACGTATATAAGCAACGATAATGTACTCGATAAATTCGACGAATTTATGCAAAGCATAAAATAAAATTGTATTCGAATTATTGCAATATCAGCATCCTCATTTCTCTATAATTGTTGACAATAAAATATAATTGCAATTAGGCAATTTTGCCAAATTCTGCGAAATCCGTCTGGAGCTGACAATGCAATAATTCTGTAAAATCGAAGCTATAGTTTTAAAATCAATAATTGTAAAATTCAGTCTTGTCCCGACCTTCGATGAAATTGATAATTCATTAATAACTCCCAAAGAAATTCTGCGATTCTGTAGCCAACTAACGTTGACCAGACCCTCCAGAATATAACTGGAAATAAAAAGTAACATTCGCAAACATAACACAAAAATTGACTCTGCGATTCTGTAGCCAACTTACGTTGACCAGACCCTCCAGAGTATAAGTGGAAATAAAGTGAATAAAACTTAATCCAACTGGAAGTTAAGTGAAAAGAACGAAGTCCAACAAAGGACAGTGTTCAAAAATCAATATACAAAAAAGGACAGTGGTGCAGTTGAAGTACAAAAAAATAAAAACAAACATTTTTGTACTAAAACCACCACAGTGCATTCCAAAAGACAGAAACTATACGATTCAAGCAGAAGAATGGAGCAAGCTCATTTAGAGATGCCTCCGGTGGACCTAGTGGAACAACTAGCACGAAGAGAGCGACAGTTGGAACAACTACAAGAAGCCTACACACAACTCCAACATCGAACACCGAATGAGCACACGGAGTTGGATCGGATCATCAAAAATGTCTCGCACCTTCCGACATTCACCGGAAGAGGAGACATAACAATCAATTCATTCCTCAGCAGTGTGGAATACCAGCTCTCAACGGCACCCAGCGATTATATAAGGAAGGAGGTGACAAAAGCCATTTTCTACCGGACAATCCAAGGAGAGGCGAAGAACACCATCATAAACCTACCACAACCAGAGGATTGGAACCAGATCAAGAAGGTTTTGAAGCTGAGATATAGACCGGATACGGAGCCTCATCAAATTTACCGGAAGATAAGTGAACTACGAGTAAACACAGTAAGCGAATTAGCATCGGAAATTCAAAATATAAAATATAAGTCAGATGAACTAATTGTATACTATAGAGGTGATCATTGTATTGACCTAACGAACATCGACAGTCTCTTAGTGAATACAATAAAAGAAATTACACAAGGCACATTGTTAGACAAGATATATGAAGAAAGAAGTTTAGGGAGAATCATGGACGTAATGACACGACGATACGAGGACAGTTGCATTAGGCATGAGTTCAAAAAGTATAGAAGGGAAGATAAAACATATAGGTTTAATAACAAGCCAATTCCCAATAACAGAAATAGGTTCGAAAAAAACTATCAAAATCCTGGGCAATTTAGACCCAATTTTAATAACAATTATTATGGTAATAGGTTAGACAACAACTCGGGTAGATATAATAGAAATTTTCCTCAAATAGCCAACTTTAGGCCAAATTCAGGAAAATTTCATATTAATCAACCAAGGCAAGAGCCTATGGAAGTAGACAACATAGAAAAGCAAGTTTCAGGACACCCTAGGTGCTGTGAGAGCCAAGATCGCCCCCAACAGCCTAGGCAAAGAAACGATGATAAGAACGTAGAAGTAAATAATTCCGCGTTTTTTCACGGAAAGCCTCGGAATTATTACCCAGGATAACTCTAACGATAAATACAAAAAAATTTAAAGCATTGGTTGACACTGGAGCAAGTATTAGCTTGATCGACTCTGGCATCAATGATTTCCCTCATATTCCATTGCAAAGGAAAATAAAATTCAGCACATTAACAAACGAAGGAACAATTAGCTACGAAGTGCATACGCAAGCACCACAGGAATTTAATCTATCTGAAAATACAAGCGTAAAGTGCAAGGTGACGCCATTGAGAGGCCGAAGCTAAGATTTTATTCTTGGAATTGATATTTTAAATGAATTAGGAGCAATAGTTAATTTAGAGGAAGGATATATAGAATTCAAAAATAAGAAAACAACATTCTTAAACAGCCCATACATAAATGAAGAGATATGTAATTTAGAAGTTATACATGGTAAAATAGATGACATTAAATTAGACCATTTAAATGATGAAGAAAATAGGGAAGTAATGAAAATTTTGAGACGATACAAAAATCTACTGTTCAAAGGGGGAGACAAACTAACATGTACAATGAAAGTACAACATGAAATAAAGACAACAACGAACGAACAAATAAATTCAAAGTTATATAGATATCCACCACAACATGAAGAAGAAGTACGTAGACAAATACGCGAGATGGAAGAGCAAGGAATAATACGAAAAAGTCATTCGAGATACTCTAGCCCACTAATAGTAGTTCCAAAAAAAATAGACAACTCAGGAAAGCGAAAATACAGACTAGTGGTAGACTATAGAAAACTTAACGAAGTAACTATAGATGATAAATATCCTTTGCCGAATATAGACTCAATATTGGACAAGCTAGGAAGAGCCCAATATTTTACAACAATAGACTTAGCGAAAGGGTATCATCAAATTTTGGTAAATAAAACAGATAGAGAAAAGACAGCATTTGTTACACCACACGGATTATATGAATTTGTAAGAATGCCGTTTGGTCTAAAAAACGCGCAACATTTCGACGTTTAATGAATGAAATTTTGCGAGGCCACATAAATAAAACATGCGTAGTTTATTTGGATGATATTCTGATTTTTAGTACTTCATTGAGTGAACATGTAAAAGTAATTAATGAAATATTTGAGAAATTAGAAGAATCAAATCTCAAAATACAAGTAGACAAATGTAATTTTTTGAAGAAAGAAACTGAGTTTTTAGGCCATATTCTAACCAAGGACGGTATGAAACCAAACCCAGAAAAAATCAAAGTGATAGAAGCACTAGAGATACCTAAGACTGAAAAGCAAATAAAAAGTTTTTTAGGACTTACCGGTTATTATAGGAAATTTGTAAAAGATTATGCAAAAATAGCACAACCAATATATTTAAAAAAGGGAGTAAAAATAAATACAAGAGATCCCACATACATAGAAGCATTTGAAATATTAAAACAAAAGATTAGTTCCCATCCAATATTAAGATTTCCACAATTTGATAAACCATTCATTTTGACAACAGACGCATCTAATTATGCAATTGGCTCATTCATATCTCAAGAAGGCCACCCCGTTTGCTTTGCGTCTAGAACCTTAAATAATCATGAATGTAACTATTCTGCAACAGATAAAGAATTTTTGGCAATTATGTGGAGCGTTAACTACTTTCGACCATATCTTTATGGCAGGAAATTTAAAATATTCACTGATCATCAACCTATAAAATTTCTACATGCTAAATATAAAGGAAAAGACATGTCACCCAGACATCAGAGATGGTTACTGAAACTAGGCGAATACGACTTCAGCATTGAGTACTTAAAGGGAAAAGAAAATAGAGTAGCAGATTTTTTAAGTAGGATCGAACACGAAGAAGTTAAAACAAACAGAAAAGAAACAGAAAAGAAAATAGAGTAGCAGATTTTTTAAGTAGGATCGAACACGAAGAAGTTAAAACAAAGGAAAACGAAAATCCTAAATATAATAAATTAGAAGACAATGAAAGTGATCTGAATATAATAGGTAACATAGAAGACGATCAAACTGTAGTTACAGTACATTCAGAAGTAGGTAACCTTCCAGATCATTATGGCATCAAAGAAGAAATCGTGAACAAATACAAAACACAAATAATACTTACAAATAATAAAGTAGACGAAATAAAAACGATTCACGATAAGCGAATCATTTTCATAGCAGAATGTGATTTGAACAATTTAAGTGAAATATTTCAGAAATATATAGGGAAAGGAAAAATAGGAATATATTCAGAATTTTCAGATCCCATATACAACATAGTACAACAAAAATTAATCGAAATGTTTTCAAACAATAAAGATATAAAATTCATAGGATGTACACATAGAGCACAAGATATAGAAACAGAGGTAGAAGCGGTAAAACAAATATCATTTTATCATGTTAGGGAGAGCATACACTCAGGAATACAAGAAACTTACAACCAAATAAAGGATAAAATATATTTTCCAAAATTAATGGAGCTAATCCAAATCGTTATCAATCAATGTGACATATGCAAAGAAGTTAAATATGACCGGAATCCCATTAAACAAAAATTTATACACACAGAAACGCCATCAGAAAGTAAAGAAATTATTCACATTGACACTTATACAATGAAAAGAGTTAACTTTTTAACTGTGATAGATAAATTTTCTAAATTTGGGGCAGCTTATCCACTAAACAATAGAAACCATACAACAATAATAGAAATATTAGAAGAACATTTTGCTAAAATTGGGAAACCATTAAAAAATATTGCGGATAATGAATTTAATGTTATAAGAATAAAAGAATTTCTAGAGAAAGAAAACATTCAATTACACTTGACTAAGCCGAATAGTCATACGGGTAATGCAGATATTGAAAGATTGCATAATACAATACAATTTAGAATCATAAATAAAACTAACAAAGAATTAACAGTAAAACATATAATACAAAAAGTAATACGAAATTACAATAACAGATACCATTCATCTATTAAATGCACACCAACCGAAGTTCAACAAGGAAAAATTGACTCTAAAAAAATCAAAATAAGGTTAGAAGATAATAAAAGAAGATTTCTGGAGAAGGTAAACAGTAAAAGGGTAAATTATAAAGAAAGTAGAAAAGAAGGATTTATAAAAAATTATAAAGCAGTTAGGCATAAGGAACAACCGAAGTATAGAAAATCGAAGTTAGATAACATACATCCATGCAACATTAAGAGACCTTTAAAATTTACAGATTTGGATACTAATAATGATGACAATGACGATCGTACCGACGAGTAATGGATCAATGACATTAAAACTTTTGACGGAACAATCAGGATTTACAGACATACAGATGATGAACCAGGAAATTGTAACAGAAACAGACATAGTATTACATATAGTTAATTTGGAAGACTTAGACAAGTTACTTACTGAAATGACGAACAATATAATATTAATGAAGATAAAAAATAAGGAATTCCTAGAACTGGAACTATTGGACATACGAAACAAACTAATGACTTTATTACCAAGACAAAACAGACAAAAGAGGGGACTAATAAACGGAGTAGGACATTTATCAAAATGGTTATTTGGAACTATGGACGAGGACGATAGACAAAACATACAAAATCACCTGTTAGACAATGAAGTTATAATCAAGAATATGAATCAACAAATAGATATTAATGAGTATTTCAACATAACAATAGAACATTTAAAGAATACAATTAAAAATGACAGAAAAATGATCGGAGAAGAATTTAATTCAGTCAGTAAAATTATAAATGAGGAAATAGAACAAAATCTATATTTAGAACAACTGACTAGAATTGAAATGTTAAAAAATAAAATTGACAAAATGCAAGATAATGTTGTAGCATCAAAATATGGAATAATACATCCGAATATTTTAACTAGTATAGAAATAAAGAAATTCAATATTGACTTCAATAGATTAAGATATATACAACTAGGTACAGCCACCTTTAATAACACTTTTCTCATATTCTGTATTAAAATCCCTAAAACATTTATAAATGTAAAATTAAGATCAATTGTACCAATACCGAATAAAAATTACAATGAAATAGACTCGGAGATAGAAAATATCTTCGAATATAAAAACCAGATATATAAATTCGAAGAAAATAAACATTTGAAACAATTAAAATTAAGCACGAATTGCATAATTAAAGGAAACTGTCAACTATTATATAATAAAGAGTTAGAAATAATAGAAATAGATGTTGATTCAATAATAATAAAAAATGCAGACCAATTATACATTAATCAAACATGTAACAATAATAACACCATAATTAATGGAAATTATTTAATAAATTTTACTAATTGTTCAATAAAAATAAAAGATTATTATTTTTCTAATATAATTGAATTCATTGAAGAAAAACAAATATCCAGTAAAATAATAGCAACAAATTTTACTAATAAAATATCATTCGAACAACTTATAGAAGAAAATAAAATTAGTATAAAAAATATTAGATTATTAAAACTCCACACCAATGTTTCATATATATTAAATTTCATTATAATTACAATAGTTTGTGTCATAGTTATAATTATAGTAACTAAATATAAATTTGCAAAACTAAAGATTAATAACAGAATTCAGGAGAATTCTAATGTAAAGGGGGGGGTAGTTACGTATATAAGCAACGATAATGTACTCGATAAATTCGACGAATTTATGCAAAGCATAAAATAAAATCGTATTCGAATTATTGCAATATCAGCATCCTCATTTCTCTATAATTGTTGACAATAAAATGTAATTGCAATTAGGCAATTTTGCCAAATTCTGCGAAATTCGTCTGGAGCTGAAAATGCAATAATTCTGTAAAATCGAAGCTATAGTTTTAAAATCAATAATTGTAAAATTCAGTCTTGTCCCATTCTTCGGTGCGAACTGACGTTCGTAATAATAAATAAATAAAGTCTTTTTTAAAAATCGAAAATACTGTCTTTAAAATAAAATTCGCGCGGTGGTTGTTTTTTTTTCCTTTTTGTGGTCATTCGTAGTTTTTTTTTGTCTATTTCCGTTTCCGTAAGTGCATGATTTCTTGTTAATTCGTAAGGTATTCGATCGCGTTCAGACAGAGGTGGATAAACGGCTTTGCAAACAAAGCAATACCTTTAAAAGCAACTAGCAATCTAACGACTGCAAGACGAGGGTGTCCAATGAAAGTTTATTCGGATAATGGTACCAATTTTATCGGCACTTCAAAAGAAATAAAGCAAGATTTTCAGCGTGTCCTTCAATGAAGTGATGAAGTAACTGGCGTTTACGCACATCAACAAATCTCATGGCATTTCATTCCAGCCGGAGCTCCTCACATGGGAAGTTTGTGGGAAGCAGCAACAACAAGTTTGTTACGCCTTTTGCATCGTATATCCGCTGCTATGCGAAAATTGGCGATTTCGAGAAGCAGATTCGTATGCCCAGTCCTGTGGCTTCGATTCACGACTCGCCTTCAAGCATTCACTTCAGTAGTCATAATTTAAATTTGCATCCCATTGATACAGAAACCTTTTAAGGAGATTATGTATCATAGCCATCGTTCCGAGATATGTTCACCGGAATATATATCAATAATAAACGTTTGTCTTCGGTCGAGACCCTCTATCATCTAAACCAAAAGACGCGAGGGGAAGCAAAAGAGATAGTCAAGAAATCTCCTATCATGCATGATGGATTTGTCACGGCATGGCAAAACCTCTCGGATCGATATGAGAATAAACGAATTTTGGTGAATAGCCAGTTGAAGGTTTTTTTTAATTTGCCCATAGTTCCCGTCGAATCTGGAGATTCTATCAAAAGAATGCAAAGGAACATTAATAATTGTAGAGCTGCATTGCATTATACGATGTGGATATCAATAATTGGGATGCAGTTTATTTGTGCTCTACGCGGAAACTACGCTGGCACTCTGGGAACAGACAATTATTCAGAAAACTGAAATTCCAAAGTGGGAAGATCTGGACCATTTTCTAACTAACCGGTTCCAAACTTTAGAAACGGTTTCAGACATTAAATGTTCTAGTACGTCCAAATCTGCGGGAAAATTCACTCACCCCAATCGTAATGACGCCATAAAGAAGTTCACACTTACAATGCTAAGGTGAATACTTTAAGTTGCAAGTTCTGCTCTCAGCCTCATGCATTGAGAAATTGTACATGGGTGCCTCGGAACGGTTCGTCATCGCGAAGAAACATCACCTATGCATTAAATGCTTGTCCAGTGTCCATTCCGTGAAAGATTGGAAAGCACCTCCAATTGTGGGACTTGCAAACCATTCACCATTCATTACTCCACCGTCCAATTTTTCAACATCAATTTCTAATGTCATCTCGTCGAATCCATCTGTAGTCAAATTCGAGTCTAACTCGACTTCATCAGTCTCGAATACCAATAATTCGATAAACCATCCGTCGTCAACCGTACCTAACACAACTCAATCATATTTTATATCAAATAATAAAAGGGTTTTATTGGGTACAGCTATGGTGAAGATTCATCACCACGGTAATGAATATATAGCCAGAGCACTTATTGATCCCGGTTCAGAAGCAGTTCAGTCTAAATAAATCCCTTCACAACCAACTATCGCACAAGTTTCTGGGCTAAGCAGTAAAGTCTCAACCAGAAACATGCAATCTTGTAACGTTGTAATTGGTTTTCCAATTATTAGAAGTTTCCGACTTGAAACTTCGGCTTTCATTCTTGCTAAACTGTGTCAATAAACAAGTGTCAATCAATAGTAACATTTTAGAAAATATGCCCAATATCAAATTGACTGATTCGCAATTCTACCGAAGTGGAAAAATCGATTTATTAATAGGAAGCGATCTTTATCCTCAGATTCTACTACGCGGAGTTCATCACAACTTCATTAAATCCCTGTAAGCCCAAAAGACAGTTTTCGGCTGGATTCTTCCGGGACCGTGGCGCTGGTGATAAAATTCAAGATCAAAAAATCATATCTTGTTTTATAGAAATTACTTTAGAGAAGGAAATTTCTAAGATTTGGGAATTAGAGGATATCCCAAAGCAACACTTTTTGTCTCTTGAAGAGAAATATTGCATATTGCGAGCAACCAATTTTTGCGTACGGAAGCATTGCTTAAAAAAAAGTCGCAGTTGAAACTGCAATATAATTAAAAAAGTTTTAAATATAGTTTTAAAAGAATATATTTGCTTAGGACACATGAAAAAGGTCTCGCATCCAAATATTAGTAATCCGTCGGCTTCGTATTATCTACCACATCATGCTGTAGTCCAACCTGGAAGCGCCACCACTAAGCTACGAGTGGTTTTCAATGTATCTTGTAGGTCCTCTAATGGAACAAGTCTTAATGACGTGTTATATCCGGGTCCGGTTCTTTATTCCGACTTGACTGTTGTTGGTGACATTGAAAAAATGTATCGTCAAATTTTAGCTGACGAAAGGGATACACCGTTTCAAAGGATTCTATTTCGGGACAGTCCCAACGAACCTCTCAAAGAATATGAGTTTAAATCTGTTACATTCGGTTTGAATTGCGCTCCTTATCTGGCTATAAGAACCCTTTGTCATCTAACGGATGAAAAAATAGATAGCCACCCTCTTGCCTCCATGGTTTTAAAATCAAATATGTATGTCGATGACGTATTATCTGGCGCTCACGATATACAGACGGTGATTCAAATCCGGAATGAACTTCTCCAACTTTTAAGCTCAGCAAAGTTTTCTTTACGAAAGTGGACATCTAACTCTAAGGACATTTTAGCCGATCTTCCCAAAGACGATCTACTTAATGAACGTTTCTTAGAATTCTGAGAATTTGGGCTGTGCGAAAACTCTCGGAGTTTTCTGGAATGCACAGGAAGATGTCTTTTTTTCGTGGCTAACCCAGAGGAACTCCAACATCAACAAAAAGAAGTGTTCTTTCGACAACAGCTAGACTGTTCGATCCCGCGGGATGGTTAAGTCCTGTAGTAGTGCAGGCGAAAATAATAATGCAAGGGATTTGGTTAGAAAAGACTAACTGGGATAAGGATCTGTCTAACCAAACGAAACAAAAATAGGAGATTTTCGTGAGGAACTTAAAGGAAATCGAAAAGATAAAAATCTCGCGATGGATTCAATTTGCACCATGGAAATCAGTTGAATTTCATGGGTTTTGCGATTCATCTGAAAATGGTTACGCCGCAACCATATATTTTAGAGTTCAAGATTCAAATGATTAAGTTCACAATCATTTGATTACTTCAAAAACTAAGGTTGCACCGGTGCGAACGGTGTCATTACCACGATTAGAACTCTGCGGTGCACTACTCTTAGCGGAGTTAGTAGAATATCTATTACCAAAATTCAATGTGGATCATTACAAGTGCTTCTTTTGGACAGATTTGACAATTGTATTGTCATGGTTGCAATGGATCCCTGCACTTGGAAGACCTTTGTAGTTAATCGAATTTCAAAGATTTCTGAAACGGTGGGCACTGACAGTTGGTCCCATGTGGAATATCAGAACAACCCGGCAAATATCGGAAGTCGTGGTATATCTCCACTTGACCTAGCCACTAATGAACTATGTTGGTACGGTCCTCGTTGGTTAAAGGAAATGGCAAAAACTTCAATTGAAGGAAACCGATGAAGTCGAATTAAAGAGGAAACCTGTTAGATCGCATTTCACGACTTTCTCAGAGTTCGAAGACATTCTTAATAGATTTTTTTCTATGGCTAAGGCTGTCGTTTTTATCACATCTTTCAACGGAAACTGAATGTCTACCAAACGCAAAATATTTCCACTGAGGAGATTAAATTTGTCCGAACTAGATATATCATACTTAGCCAGAATGCCAGTTATTCGAATCAATATCATGACTTAGAGTTGTGGCGACCTATAGGAAAGAAAAGTGCGATATTGTCCTTGAACCCATTTCGTGACAATGAATTTTATTTGTTGTTTCCTTCTGCACGCCCATATTCCTCTCATCGGGTCAGAAGTCAGCTAGTCAGATTTCACCATCCACGATTTGACAGCTGCGCTCTTATGTTCCACAATTTTTTGATACCATTCTTGTGATGGATTAGCATCCACAATGATGGAATGGGTTAGTACGGACCCGAACCAATTGATCTTACGATCTGAAGGGACGGGACACGTGCTAACACTAACACATTTGTGTGATGATCAGACACTGAAGAATTGGTAAACCAAAAACAAATCGTTGTGAGGAAATCTGACGAACTTTTTAGCTGTTCGATGAGGGGGAAATGAGGACTGTTAGGGCAGATAAGAAGAAAAGAAATAAGCCGCTGGACAGGGAACTTGCGAGATTTTTGCCAGAAGATCGGTCTCTTGTATTTTTAACCTTCGGCGCGTCAACACCACCACGAATCGCGACTTAAGTTAATTTTTTTCATTTTTGGGTCTCAAGTTACATATGACCTCTTTCGGTTTTCTCGCGGATAAATCGAAAAAAAAAAAACATTAATTTAATCGTAATATAAATCCGCCAAAAGATTAATCGGCAATTTTATATTTTTAAAAATTATATAATTATTGTAAAATATGTTATGGTGTAGTATGTGAACATCTATTTTCTTGATCTTTTAAACCGATCCCGGTTGAACCGGAGAAAAAAAGAAGAATCAAGGACAACTATTCAATCCTGCACAAAAATACAAAAAAAAATATGTGTGCAAAAGAGTACAAGCGAAAGAAGTGAAAATTCGGTGGATATTTAACCGTATATAATTGTATTTAACACTTTCTACTGTATGTGCATGGTTTGGTTATAAGCGTGTGCATACAGTTGATTTAAATAATATAGACTGAATTTACAGAGTTATGATTATTTTAATTTCTTTAGAATAACTTAGAGCTATATAATAGTCAAATTTACATATTGGTTGAGAATTGATTTAAATACATATGTATATCTATAATAATTTAATATTGTTATTGTTAATTTCGAAAGTTATAAAAAACTTTAACATTTTTGTGTTTAATTTTATTTAGTTAAATATAAAAAATATTATTTGATGTATTCATATATTAGTTTAGTTATGATTCAATTTGGTTCATCAGTTTAGATAGTATTTTCAAGATTCTCCCTTATACTCTTATAACGCTTTGCCTCGATATTCTGGCTCTTCTTTTTGCATAGGTGATAATATGATTGTAGTTCGGCAAGGCATAAAAGGTGCCTCGAATCTGCACTGTGTTGGTCTATTGGAAATTTTTCTTTTATAACATGTAAATGTATGCTTGTGAGTCTGTAGTTTTATATTGGATGAAATGGATATTAGGTGGTCAATTAATGCAATTGCATCGCATTTGTTCTTACCGAGTGTATCACACGGAGCATTTGCCAACCACAATAGGATATGAGCATGTGGACTTCCACGATGCCAATTAATATATATCAGGTAGAACTGTATTCAGAATGTCTTGTTGATGGCGACATAGTGATTTCAAATCTGCTCTAAACCATTGCCTATATCATAATAAGTAAATATGACCGAATTGGTTATTGATGAATTTTTTCATAAACTCCTCGTGAGCTTTTTTATGAAGATGGAAATCAGAATATAAACATTCACTATTTTTAGAGTTCCTCGTATCTTCGTAAGTTCTTGCTGTTGATGAACGTTGGGAAGAAGTGGTTGATTTTTGATCAATAATTCTATTCTGCAAAATGCTTTGCCGTATTCTGCTATCGCAACAATGCTCTGCTGATGTTTTAGCATAATTAATAAGAGGTATCAGTAAACATGAATTTTACTATATTATTGATTGACAAACTTGTTTATTGTTATTTGCGCAATTGAGATATGTACGAAGTATTGAAAAATCTGCGTTATTTTGGAGTCACTTCCCGCAGTTCCTCTCCGCTCCATTTCTTTTCGATCCATTTAAAATTTGTATTTACATTTAATGATGCAAGTGAACACGTGTTCCTTTTGACGTTTCTCATTCATTCATAGAAACTCTACAGCGCTTTGTATGCGCGGCTTTATTCGTGATGATTGAACCCATTGACCCGAGATTACACATGTAAATTAAAGATATTTTTTTTTATTTAAAAAATGAATTTAAAAAATCTAATGTTTTTTTTGCATTAAATAATTCATTACCAAACAAATCCTAAAAACAATTCATGAATAATATTTTCAATCATTGAAAACTGACTATAAATGAAATTTTCAAATCGTATGATGAGAGAAAAGCATCATTCGCATAAGCATGAACAACTTCGAGCGTCCCAAAAAATGTTTCTTATACTCAGAGTGTGTGTGTGTGTATACTCAGAGTGTGTGTGAGAAAGAGATAGTCTAATGTCACATCCAGATCGCAGAACGTCCAGAAGACCAGCGATCGAGTTCTCACCAAGGCCCAGCCCGATCCTCGCTCCAAAATCGCCTTAATTCCTCACCAAATTTCCACTATGTTTCGTTCTTACTTTTTGCTAGTGTAATTATAGTTGTAATTATATTTCATATTTGGCGAATTTGTGTTTAAATAATTTTTTTTATTCATTCGGGTTTAAGAAATGAATCGGTAAAAGAAATGAATACATGAGATCAAAAATAATGAGTTAATAATCTTTCGGCAAATTTCTCCCGGATGTCTTAAGGTCGAGTAGGCAGGGAGTAGGGTGTTTGCAGAAAGGTTTTGAAAGTCTGAAAACCATGGTAGGGAGGGTAGCGTTGGACACAACATTTGCCCAACCCAGTAGGAGGTAGGTGGAGAACAGCAGCGCGCGGTGGTTGATTTTTTTTTCTTTTTGTGGTCATTCGTAGTGTTTTTTATACCCTACACCCTGTGGGTAAGGGTATATTCATTTTGTCCTTCCGTTTGTAACGCATTAAAGGAGAGGTCGTAGGTATGGAAAAGTATATATATTCTTGATCAGCGTCACCACCTGAATCGATTTAGCTATGTTCGTCTGTCTGTCTGTCCGTCTGTCTGTCTGTCTGTGTGTCTGTGTGTCTGTCTGTGGAAATAGATTTTGTGAAGAAACGGTAAGAGATACTGACTTGAAATTTTGGATTTTGTATTTCTATATTAATAAGCTACTTGTATGTAAAAATGGGCGTAATCGGTCAACGGACACGCCCACCTCCCATATAAAGCAAAAGGTTTATATGGGATATCTGGTGAACTATGGTATATATCGAGATGAAATTTTGTGTGTGATCATGTTCCACTGATACGAGTTTAAAAGACAAAAATGGAAAACATCGCCCATCGGACACGCCAACCTCCCATATAAAGCAAAAGGTTTATATGGGATATCTGGTGAACTATGGTATATATCGAGATGAAATTTCGTGTGTGATCATGTTCCACTGATACGAGTTTAAAAGACAAAAATGGAAAACATCGCCTCAATGGACGCCCATAAAAAAATGATTATATCCTTTCAATATAAACGTAATGAGCAGGTGACGATTGAGAGAATACAATCCCTGCTGACGGGATCACAATCCACAAAAAGTCAGTGAGCTACATATTTCCAAATGGCTGTTCATCTTCAAAGTGGAATCAGTCACGCGGCACTATATGTTGCTTATAGTAGCGCAGCAAGTACTTCTGGACATTATATTGTTGAAAATTTCTACCTTCCCAAGTCTGTTGTTGAATCAGATTTTGTCTGCATTGAAATGAACATCTAAAATAGGAAAAGGCACATTATGATTTTATGGCACACAAAAAATCATCGATTCAATTATTCTTCCATAAATTGCAGAGCTTTAATGCGCACTTCCAAGATATTAGGAATGGCACAATGCTGCAAACACCAGAACTACTTCGTTTTGTAGAAACATGGGCCCCTATAAGATTCCTAACTTCACTCTTATTCATAGATTAGATTATTACAATCGACACAAAAAAGGGTATAATCGTGTTTGGAATACGAATATAGCTTCAAATATATAATTTCTCTTTGAAAGAGGCCACAGTTGTGAAAATCGCACGATGGAGTTAATAGCATTGAAGTGTAATCATGCATTTTCACTAATTATTGATAGAAATACACTGTTTTTCCTTTAATAAACGTTGTATGCAGGGTGTAGGGTATGTAAACTTCGGCCTGGCCGAAGTTAACAGATTTTGCTTGGGTGGACTAGGCAAACCGGGGGAGCGAAGCGACCCCGGTGCGCTGGTTTTTTGTCTATTTCCGTTTCCGTAAGTGCATGATTTCTTGTTAATTCGTAGGGTATTCGCTCGCGTTCATACAGAGGTGGATAAACGGACTCCCCATTCCGCTGATTTCCTAGCCGGCTGCCAGCGTGCACGACCATTAGCCTCTGTCCGAGGACCGCCTCCGCTCTGGAATTCAGAGAGAACGCGGAAATGAGCCGGGTTTGAAACAGGTTCATTACAACTCGGATGGTGCACTGAATGGGCGCCACCGGAACGAACCAAGATTTCTAGACCATTCGCTATAACGGGCTTGGACTTTGCTGGTCCTTTCAATATTAAGAACTATACAGGACGTGCCTGTCTTATTACCAAAGGCTATGTTTGTGTCTTGTTTGCAAAGCAATACCTTTAAAAGCAACTAGCAATCTAACGACTGCAACATTCTTGGCTGCCTTCGCCAGATTTGTCTAGCCACAAAGAGGGTGTCCAATGAAAGTTTATTCGGATAATGGTATCAATTTAATCGGCACTTCA
Source organism: Coelopa frigida (assembly GCA_017309665.1). Classification (NCBI taxonomy): domain Eukaryota; kingdom Metazoa; phylum Arthropoda; class Insecta; order Diptera; family Coelopidae; genus Coelopa; species Coelopa frigida. Next base: position 22,425,465 of record CM029565.1, on the reverse strand, counting down.
CAGGAAATATACCAAGATTTTCAGCGTGTCCTTCAATGAAGTGATGAAGTAACTGGCGTTTACGCACATCAACAAATCTCATGGCATTTCATTCCAGCCGGAGCTCCTCACATGGGAGGTTTGTGGAAAGCAGGTGTCAAGAGTTTTAAATTACACCTCAGTAAGATAGCGAGTATCATGAATTACACTTTCAAAGAGTTCGCCACTGTACTGTCTCGAATAGAAGCATGCATGAACTCTCGAACACTCAGTGCTATGACAGAATCTGTTGACGAGAACAGTGAAAGGAGTTATAACACGACCAATAGTTAAACTGGTGTTTAAATTGTATTTTTAAATCAGAAATCATGTTGGTTAAATGTTTCTTGGTCTTTTAGTGTTTCTTTTTTATTTTCTTTATAGCATAATGGGCAAATACAAGCGCAAGTCACTGCAAATGAAAAGGCCGCTGAAATAAGGGATATGCCGACTGTGCGGTGGATCTCATGCACTGAGATATTGCCCTCAATTCACGGCAATGTCGCTAGACGACAGATGCCGTTCAGTGACCGAATCATTACATAAATATCTGTTATAGTAATGGGAGGTGCAAATCATGCCAGATGCGATTTCAAGCATGTTGCATGCTCATGAACACAAGGGAGGAAGACCTCGTTCGACTTTGCCCCATAAGGAATGCTCTCGTGGACTCAGATCTCGTACATCTGAGCCGAATGCCCCCACTGAGGAGAAATCGATCGACTAAGTCCTGGATCGACTTGGCGTTCTGAGAGAGATCCTGCTGTTAACATCAGATGGATCAAGACCTAGTCCGTCTGGGACGGCTGATACTCGTCCATTTCGCCCCCCTCTTCGCTCTTGACCCAGACCAAGACCGTCTGGGCCAATGCGTTAAAGAAAACGTGCTCATCAGGTGCAGCGTTTTAATTATCGTGCGCAAAATACACAACGCGACGCACGCGAAAGAATAAGGATGCCTTATATCGCACTCCAACAATCGGTGTCAATTTCGGTGCCTGCCTACTGCAGGTTCCAGCAATTCTCAGCACATGGTGTATTGCTTGAATCTTCGGAAGGTGGGAAGTAGAGTCACGCTTTAATTTTATGTCCGTTGACTATATAGTCGCTCAAACAAAATTCCCATGTTGGCCAGAGTCAGTGCTCAATTGCCACGCAAATTGCCAGTTATATCTTTGGACTGCAAGGAATGTGATCAATTCCTAAATTTAAATCTCGCTGATAAGCATTTTTTCCAACGCAACGACGTAGATATAATTCTAGGCTCCGACGCTTGTTCAAGCCTATTTAAACAAGGGCTGATGACGGGGCTGGCTGGGAAAATGATGGCAATCCACCTAAGACACTTAGTTTGGGTAGATTGTCACCCGAGTCTTATCTATTTAAGATAAAGAACTTTGCACCAACCACTGTTTTTTTTTTTAAAAAACCAATAATTGTCACCACTTATACTATTATTATAATAATTGAATTTATTATGAATTTTTATTTCTTAGGTTTAGGAATTTAGGAAAATTGGGCTGGCGGCAATGTTTAAGCCAAAGCCATAAATTTATATAATCAAGCCTTAAATTTTAGTACTAAGCAGGACCGACATTTTATTTCAACTCTGTTTCGGAATCCAGCGAGCAAGAGGCTCCACCACTAAGCCCGCCAAAATTCCTGCAAACCACAGCTTAAGTTAGTTTGGTTAGATTTTAATTTAATATAAAAGCTTATTGTATTGTATTGTATATTGTTGGGGGAATTCGAATCAGACATTTATGTTGTCCCTTTTCGTCCCCTTAGCGAGGGTCTATCTTGTTTCCGGATTCGAGAAGTTCCTCGTCTCCTTGCTCATGATAGAGTCTCGCGTAATTGCAAGCATCTTGTGTAGTGGTATACAATCCATCCTATCTTCACCGTAAAGTTGGCTTCCTAGGATGGCAAAACGTTTGCTTGCTAGGGCTGGGCAACTACACACTATGTGTGCCGCGGTTTCTGAGTCTTCAAGACATAGTCTGCAGACATCATCGTCCGTGATACTCATTTTGTGTAGGTGGTACCTAAAGTTGCCATGTCCCGTTATCAGGGCAGTTAACCAACCAAGCGTTCTTCGTCTCATGCTCAGAATTTTGGCTGGTTTTATGCCCATTGGCTTCTTTATAGAAGCTTTCGCTTGTCTACAGGTAGTGAGGTTTGACCATCTTTTACAATGTTCTAACTGCACCCACCTTTCGACTTGGCTCGTCACCATACCTGTTCCCAAAGGGATGTTTGGTTCGGGTCCGCAGAAATCCATGTCAGATCCTTTATTTGCCAAATTATCCGCTATTTCATTCTGCTCTATACCAACGTGCCCCTTAACCCACATTAGTGTTATCTCGTTTGCACGAGAGCACTCATTTAGTTTTCCGACACATTCTAATACAAGGTTAGAAGTTATATTTGTCTGTTTCATGCGCTTAATCACTGATTGGTTGTCCAAGGCTATAAGGATTTTCTTTCCTTTCACCTTGGACTCCTTTAAGTGGTCCAGGGCATGAATCACACCAATCATCTCTGATTGGTATACCGACACGTATCTTCCTAAGTGCAGTGCGCATGATAATCCTAACTCTTTCGAGTAGACTCCAGCCCCTGCTCTGCCTTCTTTCAGTGAACCATCAGTAAAAATGCTGATGTCACTGTTCTCGCACTCTGCCTGAGTATTTCCTTCAGCAATTACAGTTTTGTGTAACCTTTCGGTCACTCTAATCCTGTTTATGCTGTCCATTGGCATTTGTGAATCCCTTGCTTCTTTGTGAATGATGCTCAGGATTCGTCGATGCCCAGTTTCTTCGCCGAACTTATACCACATGGCATTATTGTTCATGCGAAGAGCTGATAGTGCTGCTGACCTTTTTACAGCAAGGTCTAGGGGTAGCAGTCCTAACAGCGCTTCCATGGCAGCAGTTGGAGTGGTACGAATTGCACCAGTTATTCCAATGCACGCCAGTCTTTGAACCCGATCTAATCTCCGTTTGATGGTTTTCTGGTCAGATTTTGGCCACCATACCACCGATGCATAGGTCAGAATCGGTCTCACCATCATCGTGTATAGCCAGTATGTTAACTTCGGGGTGATACCCCATTTCAGTCCACATACTCGCTTACACTGGAAAAGCACCCTTTTGGCTTTCTGAATCTTGTCATCCACATGGTCATTCCAAGTTAGTTTATTATCCAGGATCACTCCTAGATACTTAACCTTCTTGGACACGCTGATTTCATCTCCAAAAAGCCTTAGAGGTGCCAGTTCTAATCCTTTTCTCTTGTTAGTAAAGAGAATTGTATCTGATTTTGCGGCATTTATAGAAAGTCCTTGTTCCCTACACCATGCCTCTACCACTCTGAGAGCTAACCTCATCGTGTATTGTATGGTGTCCAGGAATTTTCCACTCCTAATAATAACTACATCGTCGGCATATCCTACAGTGTGGATGCCTTGTAAGTCCAGTTTCCGGAGCAAGGAGTCAACGGTAAGATTCCACAGGATTGGCGATAGTACTCCCCCCTGTGGGCAGCCCTTGACTACCCGGCCTCGTACTTTGGCACTTCCTTGTTGTAGGTTGATCGCTCTATTCCTCAGAGCATTGTCTATCCAGGATATTATCTTTGGTTCGACATTGCGAGCGATTAGAGCATCTTTCAACCTATCGAAGCTTATCTTATCAAAAGCGCCTTCAATATCCATGAAGGTGGCGAGTGCCATGCCTCCTGACGAGATTTCTTTCTCTGCATGCCTAACAAGTTCATGTAAGGCTGTTTCTGTAGACCGTCCTGCCCTGTAGGCATGTTGACATCTACTTAGAGGACGAGTTGTCAGCGTCGTTCTTTCCAAAAAGTCAGCTATCACCCTTTCCATTGTTTTCAAAAGGAATGAGGTGAGGCTTACTGGTCGAAAAGACTTCGCTTCCAAGTAATCCTTTTTGCCCGGTTTTGGGAGGAATACCACTTTTGTCTCCCTCCACAGTCGGGGCACATACCCTGTGGCAAGGCATGCGATTAAGATCTCCGTTATTCTTTCCAATAGTGCGTTTGTACCCCATTGGAGGAGAGCTGGGAAGATCTTATCTAGTCCTGATGTTTTGAAGGGCGCGAAAGTATTTATTGCACTTTCCACTCCTTCACGTGTCACTATGTCTCCAGCACTCAGTCTGTCGACCTCAGTTATCACTTGGTATCTTGATTCCCAAGGATCTACAGACCTTGTGCTGCCAGGAAAGTGCACCTCCATCAGAGACTCTAGTGATCCTTCTATCGTATCTGGTATGGACCCGTCCCTTTTCCGGATGAGTCCTAATTTAGATACTGGATCTTTGGATATCATCTTCTGTATCCTGGATACTTCCGATGTTGGTTCTATGCTTGAGCAGAAATCTCTCCACGACTTTGACTTGCTCCGTCGAATTGAGGCTTTCAGCTCCCGCTTTTTTGTTTTATATGCTTCCCATGATTCAGCGTCTCCGCGTCGCAAGGCCGCATTAAATGCTTTGCGAGTCCCCTTCTTCATGGTTTCCAGTTCTCTATTCCACCAGGGAGCCGAGTCACCTTCTTCCACTGCCGTCTGGGGACACGCACGTTCGAAAGCTTTGATCATGTAGGAATTTATAATTTCTACCTGCTCATCTATTTCGAGCGTATTTTCTAGTCTGCACCTTGGAGTTGCAGCTATTAGATCCCCAAGCACTTCTGCGTATTTATCGCTGTCCGTGTTCTTCGGAATTCTTATTGTCTTCTTGCTGCGTTTGAGCGTTTTGCCATATAGGATTTTGAACTGAATAGCACGGTGGTCTGACATAGTCAAATCATTCGTAACCTTCCAGTCCCTTAGTCTATCTAGCAATTTGCTACTGTATAGAGTTATGTCGATCACTTCCTTCCTTCGTGCGTCTACGAAGGTTGGATCTGATCCTCTATTTGCAATAAGAAGATTTTGTTTCTCTACAAATTCGAGCAAAGCCTCTCCTCTGCGGTTGTCGTCGGTGCTGCCCCACAGTGTATTGTGTGAGTTGGCATCGCATCCGATTGCTAATCCTATGTTCTTTTCCTTACAGTACTCTACTAGATTTTCTACATCCTTCGATGGAGGGGGATCTATAGAGTCGTAAGGAAGATACGCGGATGCTATTATAAAGGCACCTGCACCATCCCCTATTCGCACGACTGTGAGATCAGGAGAGCTTAGGTGTGGCATGAATGTACACTGCACGCCTTGCCTCACCATGATGCAGGTTCTCTTCTTGCCTTCTGCCTCTGTATGAAACATATTGGCCGTTTTTAGCGAGAGACCTTTAATTCTGTTTGCTAGAATCCAAGGTTCTTGCAGCAATGCTATGTCCAGTTTTTCATCCACAAAGCGCTTCGTCATTAATGCAGACGCTGCTCTGCTGTGGTGAATATTTAGCTGACACACATTGAGTTTTTCCTGGTACGGGACCACCTCCCTCCCTGGATTTGACTTCCTTGCGGTAGTCACTACCAGCCCCGTACCAGGTGCGGGGTCGCTCTCACTTCCCATTCTTTCGGAATTTGGCAAAGGCCGTATCAAGGCCGCAGTTGAGTTTTCCACCTGCTGCCTTGATTGCCTCCGCCTCCTCCTTCGAGCACCAGATAGTCAGAGTGACACCCGCTTTTCCTGCTGCGACATATTTCGCAACATGAGTAACTCTCCACTTGGAGACGTCCTTCACGCAGCTATTCTGTCGTTGCAGTCTTTTCAGGATGGTATCTTTGTCCGCACTACAGCTGTAGACGACAACGATCATCCTCTCTTCATCTCTCAACGCGTAAAGCGTGTCAACCTTTAGGTTCGCTCCTTCCCATAGTCCGGTTAGCTTACCTATGTTTTGACACAGCCATGACTTGGATTGCTGATTCCTGCATTTTATTGCCGGAATACCACCAATCAAGCTTACGCTGCCTGAGAACCCCACATCGATTACGCTCTCTTCGATGGAGTCTAGTGCTGCCAGAAGTGAATCTTCAAGAAGCTTCACATGAGACTGCTCTAGAGCTCCCTCGCGCCCTGCGTCGATGATACCCATTTGCAGATCTCTCTCTGCCACTTGGGCATATGAGCTCTTGTTTTGGGGGGGTTTTTTCGGAGGTTTGGATTTATTTTGCTTCACCTTTGCCGTGTGTGCTTTCGCACTGCGACTCGAGCTCGGCGTCGTATTTCCTTCCTCTTTACGTGACACGACTGGGTTAACTACCGTAGTTGGAGGTCCACCTGGCCGTATCACCTTTGGCTGTTGACTCGTCTTCCTCGGTTTAGAACCAGCCAAAACAGTTATCGAGTTTGCGCTCTTAAACCTTTTGACCGGCTGCTCTTCCTCAGGAGTTGAGTCCACATAGCTAAGTCCGCTGAGCCGACTTGCAAGTTGCTCAACAGACCTAGCTTCTGCCTTGGCGGCCCTTCTCCGGATCCTCTTCTGCTTTTGCTTCTCCCTCTTGTTTATCAGGAGTTGCTCGGCATCAGGTTCACCGGGTGAGGAAGATTTGGCCGTGGTGATTAACCTCTCGACTCCTTGCGGGGTCTCATTGTCCATCGCCTCGGGTGCCGACTCTTTCGAGTTTACACACTCCTTTGGGATCATGTTCCCTCCGGAGTCCTCTTCTCCCTCAGTCTGTCTCTGTTCCTGTTCGTTCCTAATCCGTATCTTCAGTCTATAGTCATTTTGGTCGGTATCACTGAAAATACCGACCTTTGTTTTGGGGCTCTTAGGGCTGCCCCCGCCCTGTTCGTTGTTGTTGTTGTCCAGTTTGGTCCCACGAGTAGCAGGGAACGTCAGTTGGCCGAACCTTACCCTGATAGCGCAGCCAGGCTCCTTAAAATGAGGGCTCGCCAAGCCCTTCAAGTCCGCATATTCTCAGACTGGTTACCCACCAGCCATACATCCTCGGCATATGCTGTTCCACCTCGGATTGGGGGATTGTTCGACTACCACTGTCTAGGAGTTGCCTTCTCCGCAGCCCGACTAGATTAGCCCCTCTTCCGGCACAGTCATGTGTGAGCATGCTGTTCCGAAGGAGGGTTTCCAGGGGGCACCGCGAGGAGGTTCTAGTCGCACTTCCACTTATCCTGGGTGAATAAGCAGCTGCCCCCCAATATAAAAGCTTAAGTCGACATAGATATTTGGAAAGCTTCCAACATAATTTCATCAGATTAGCTTATGTCGACATAAGAAAAATAAAAATTTAATTTTTTTACCGAACATAAAACCTTAAGTCGACTTAAGTGTCTTCCAAATCCATTTTTAGTACTAAATAACTTAAGTCAACTTGGGGAAGAGGAATTTTCATTTATAATTTTAACAAAAATACTTAATCCATTTCGTACCATCGATGTGTTAACGAATCACGAAAACTGTCTATGTTTGTCGATTTTTTTTATCATGTTATATATTATTTATCGAATGTTTATATACCTTAAATTATAGTTTTATATATTGTTCTTTCCACAAAATTGTTTTCTTGGTTGCCACGTCTCGTATTTATCAGTGGGCGGGTGTACAAAAAACCCTTATTTTTAGCCTTTTTTATAATAAATTAATTGAAAATAGTAAATATTATTAGTTTTGTATGAAACCTTGACAGAATGGGTTGAAAAAGTATATACTAATTTTATGTAACAAAAACATACTTTTTTGAATTGTTCAGATGTGAGATACTAGGCCCGCAAGTGTGATGATGCGTTAACGAATCAATGGCCACTTCCCTAGGTGGTATACCATGTATATTCATAAATATAGAAAAAATTTAAATTTGAACTATATTTTAATTTTATGTACTAGGCTTTGCAAATATGTTTGAAAATTTGAATTTAACAATATTTTTTTTCATTTTTATGAAGTATACGCATGTCAGAAACAAAAAAAAAATATATATATATCATATTTGATATTTGAGTTGAAACTTGCCGATGAAATTGCTGATAACGTCGATGAGGCAAAAAAACTTCCAACTACACCTTCACTATTTATGTCACGAGTTGTAAAAATAACAACATAAGGTCTTACTCCTAAATCTACTATTCTACTATAGATTCACGAGTACTGAGATAGACGCGTTGGAAAATTGAGCCAAAACCAGCCAGCCTCTTTCAGCCAGAGGAGGCAGGAATTCCTCATTGTGGATTATCAGGATTTCTCTAAGTCTGTCCCTGGGCTCTTCCACCTTTGTCACCTTTCAGTCGGAGGTAGGGAAATCCACATTGCAGGCTTTAAATAGCCGCAGGATCTCTTCCGCCGGACTGGGCAGGGAAGGCAACAAGACCTTTGACCGAGGCCTACTTGGAATACGGAATTTGCAAGCTTATGCAGATCACTCGACCGTTGATCTGCGCAGGCCACCAGCCTTACATGGTCCTGGTGGAGACCAGCTGCTCTGCAGGCGGGTGGGGTAAATTTTGCTATTGGACTATTTTCCAATTGCTTGGAGAGATGGAGGGGTCGATGCTGGCCCAGACAAGGCTCTCTTTCACTATATCGCTGAAACAGAGCTTATTTCGCCCCTTACTAAAGATTAGATGGGATTTGCAGCTAGAGGCCTGTTTGCGTTTAAGAAGAAGTTGTGGAAATCGACAGTTGCAACGAATATCGTTTTACAAGTGCAGAGGTAATTAATATCATTCTCAAAGAGGTAGTGCTGATGGAAAGAAAAAATTGCATTTATTGTGCCGAATGCAACATAAATAATGTATATTTCTGCTGAGGGTGCGACCTTCATGCAGAATGTTACTTTCTTTATAGTAAAAAACATAGATACATTCCAGAAAATTCTATCTAAACTTTAAATCATATGTATTGTAAGCGTCATCTATGAATTTATAATTATATATGCTATAAAAACTAACATCTATATATATACAGATATATATATTCCTATATATAGAGATATATATATATATATAAAATAAATACATATATATAAATTAAATTATTAATATATCTTCTTAATTTACTTTCGAAATATCAGATCAAATTTATTTCAAAATCTTGAATTTCTCTTATATGTAGTTATTGATGCGTTAACGAATGAATATTAAATGACTGATTAAGGACAAGTTAATTAACCAATCTATCTCAAACTCATTTTTCCGCACCTTTTTTTTTTTTACCCATGTTATCCGCCTATTATAAAAAATTTTAAAAACAAAAATCGATAGATTTTCGGTATGAAATGGGTTAAGTCCAAAAACTCCACTTTTTTATAATAAACCCTGCTCGATTTTTTACCAAATTGTATTTTTTTCAATAAAATATCCCCAAATACATATTTCATAAAAACACCTATTGGAAAGCCGAACGGTATGGATTTTACACAAAACATCGATTATCTCGAAATTATGTTTTTGGAAATAAGCTACTATGCAGTGTATGCAAAGAAACAATCGGTCTATTTCTGCTGCAAATGCTTGTATTGTCTATCCTGCTTTCTGCTGATGGTTCCTTCTGATGGTCTTTACCGTACTTCCGTTGCAGAGTATCCATTATGACCTGATAGTCTTTACGTTTTACTTCTGGAATTGTCTGCAAAATGTCCAAAGCACCAGCTCTCAGGCTAACCACAAGTGCGGCCATTTTCTCCATGTTTGACCATTGGTTGCTATCAGCCACTAATTCAAATTGGTACTTAAATGAGCTAAACGGTATTTTTCCAACAAAAGCCAGCCTACTAGGATTTTAGCTCCACTATTACTAGAACTTTGGGTAGACGTCGACGGCAAACCATTTATTTTCAACTCACGTAAATCTCGCACTATTTTGTCTTCTAGGCTTTTCTCTCGAACTTTCCTACTTGGTTTTCGAGAATTTCCACTTTTTCGTTCACAGCAATAATTTCTGATTTGAAGACAGATTTCAATTCGGCAATTAACGCTTCTTGTCTAATAACAAATTCTTCGATTTTCGTGCAGCCTGTTCTTCCAATTTCTCCTCCTGACGTGCAGCCTGTTCTTCCATTTTCGCCTCCTGACGTGCAGCCTGTTCTTCCATTTTCGACTCCTGACGTGCAGCCTGTTCTTCCATTTTCGCCTCCTGAGGGGCAGCCTGTTCTTCCATTTTCGCCTCCTGACGTCCAGCATTTTGTTCCAATTTTGACGCGATACCTGCATTCTGCTGGGCAACATTTTCCTTCAAACTTACAATTGCAGCAAGCAATTGATCTATGTCCACGCTTGGTTTTGGATCATCATCATAATTTGGAGCACTGACACCAGCGGCTTCGTATTGGAACTCGTGCACATTTAAATCAACACATCAACAACGCTGTTCCAATGCCTTTAGAAGGCGCTGCTGAAACTCCACCTTGACTCCTGCAGTTGGTAAATCCAACGAGGCCAACTCCTTCTTCAGTTGTTCCACTTTCAACTAATCAAATTTCACCATTTTTAAATTGATATCCCACTTCTGACACTAATTTCACTGTTTATTAAATAGGGTTCGATCACTGGATATCAATTAAAGACTTAATTTGATCAGCTATTAACAAATGTTATTTATTTAAATAACTTGAACAACTATTGACAACGATTATTTACAATAACACTTGCTTATGTCTTTACAATGTTCTCTTATCTCAACACAACTCTTTATCTTATATACGACACTATTGCTATTCGCACCACTGTTCACTTGTTCAACTCTTATTTACGTTCATAGATCTCTTTCACAACTGACTCCAGTCTCGGTTCTCTTCGCGTACTCTTGTTTTGCGCATTCCTCTTTGCGCTGCATTCGCTCTTCGCTGTGTAATTGTTGTTGCCTCCCACGTTCATGTACGTATCGTCCGTACTCTTCATTCCTATTGCGTATACGTCGCTCTCTGTTCTACGCACGTTCTATGCTCTGCACTTACATTTCTCTTCGGATGGCTCTCGTACTTACTAGCTCTTTCTATGCCCTTATGCTCTTTGACTATTGGCGATCTCTGCTATCGCATGCTGCGAATATGTTGACACGAGCCAGTATTGAAGCAGAACCTTGTATGAGACTACGATTTTCGATCTTCGTAACAATATGTACCTGTGTATTCGCTTATTTTCGAAGTTTTAAATGAAAATTCCTTTTCGTGTTAGCTAACGTGTTCACACGGAGCTGATTTTCGGCTCAAAATATAAATTTTCGCTTTGCAACCGTTGTTTTTGTTGAAAATAGTACTATTTCACAAAAATCCTTTACCCTGATGTCATATTCATTCCAACACAACACAACAAAACAACGTGTGTAGAATACACACAAATTCAAAGGAAATAAATACCGCCAAACGAAAATCTGATTTTCAACCGAAAATTTGACTCGTGTGAACGCACTATAAGTCGACTTAAATTATTTTGTTGCAACTTAAAATTAGTTTAAACGATCCTTAAGTCAACTTCATCTGTTATGTTCGCTTAAAAAATGTTCAAAAATTAATTTTTATTTTTCTTATGAAGCTTTTATATTAAATTAAAATGTAACCAAAATATCTTAAGCTATTAGAGAAAGGGCTATAACTATAACTATTTTTTCTAGTTGGCCGATTTGAACCATGGTCACATGAAAAGTTGCGTCTTAAGATGGGCAATCAGAATAATTTTATGTTGACTTAAGCTACTATTGTGTGTACAGATTTAGTAAGCGCCAAAATTGGACAAAGACAAACAAAGTGTTCGAAACTTTGAAAACTGGAACTTCGCCAATAGTAGTACAGTCGTTGAGAGTTCACCGTCCGAGTCAGTTGTCGTAGTTGATCAAATCTTTTGTGAATATTTACATTGTTAAACTTTAATTAAACACTTATAATAATATTTAAATTAGTGAACTCAAATTTAAACTAACGCAACGGGGTCGCTTCGCTCCCCCGGTTTGCCTGGTACCCCTAGGCAAAAACCATAAACTTCGGCCAGGACGAAGTTTACATACTCTACACCCTGCATACAACATTTATTAAAGGAGAATTTACAGTGAATTTCTATCAATTATTTGTGAAAATGCGTCATTACACTTCAATGCTATTAACTCCATCGTGTGATTTTCACAACTGTGGTCTCTTTCAAAGAGAAATTCGATTTTTTACGCTCGTTTTCCAAAAACCTTTTTTTCGTCGATTGTCTTTAGAACTATCTAATGTATGAATAAGAGTGAAGTTAGGAATATTATAGTTTTCTGTTGAAAGGGGCCATGTTTCCACAAAACATTTCGTTCTGATGTTTGAAGCATTGTGCCATTGGAAGTCCGCATTAAAGCTCTGCAATTTATGGAAGAATAATTGAATTTTGTGTGCCATAAAATCATAATGTGCCTTTAGATGCTTTTCCGATTTTAAATATTCATTTCAATGGAGACAAGAACTGATTCAACAAAAGACTTGGGGTTGAAATTTCCAACAATATAAAGTCCAGAAGTACTTGCTGCTCTACTACAAGCAACATATAGTGCCGCACGACTGATTCTACTTCTAAGATGAAATGCTACTTGAAATATGTAGCTTCCTGGCTTTTGTGGATTGTGATCCCTTCAGCAGGTACAATTAGAAATTGTGTTCTCTCAATGGTCAATCATCAGTTTTTCTATGGGCGTCCATTGAGGCTCAGTTGGATGTGGTATTTTTCTTCTTGCATTCACTCCCACACTTTCATCAACAAATAACATCCATAAAGTAGTTGGATTTCTTGTAGATCTACTATTTTGTATTGAAGGTGCTCGAGTCCTATAAGAGATCTTTTCCATTTGATTCTTGGGAACTCTTAGTAGCAATATTTTTTTTTTTTTTTGTAAATATTCTTTTATTTGCAATCTATTTAAATAATAATAAGCAAATTTGATTACATAAATTTAACAGAGTTATTTTGAACTTCATTAAGTCCAAAAATACAATGAACATATTTAAATGAACATTAACATTAGCAATATTTAATCTAATAACTGTCTATATGGTTTACCATATATCCAACATTGAGCTGTAGCTTTTGAGCTGAGCTGTAGCTTGACAGTTGGGCGATCTTTTTTTTGGCATGTTAACTATCGGTGTAACGCATCGGTGGTGCATGATCATGCATGATTTCATTCCGATATATATCATAGTTCACCATATATCCCATATTGAACTTTTGCTTTATATGGGAGGTGGGCGTGTCCATTGGGCGATATTTTTAATTTTTGTCTTGTAAACTCGTAGCAGTGGAACATAACCACACACAAAAGTTAATCTTCGATATAAGTCATAGTTCACCAGATATCCCATATAAACCTTTTGCTTTATGTAGGAGGTGGGCGTGTCCGTTGACCGATTTCGCCCATTTTTACATACAAGTAGCTTAGTAATATAGAAATACGAAATCCAGATTTCAAGTCAGTATCTCTTTTTTTCAGAAAATCTATTTCCACAGACAGACACATAAACAGACAGACAGATAGACAGATAGACAGATAGACAGATAGACAGACAGACAGACAGACAGACAAACAGACAGACAGACATAGCGATTCAGGAGGTGACGCTGATCAAGAATATATATACTTTTCCATACCTACGACCTCTCCTTTAATGCGTTACAAACGGAAGGACAAAATGGATATACCCTTACCCACGGGATGTAGGGTATAAAAATAAAATAAATTGAACAATTGAAATACGGTTTATTTAATCAAAAAATTAATAAACATAATTTTATAATAAAATTTTGTAATTTAACGTCTACTTTATTAGACTGAAAGTTAAGTTCCTACAAAATTTGGGGGCCGGAAAAGCCGAGATTGACCCAATTAAAGTGTAACAATAAATCAATAAGTGAAGTAGGGACCATTGAAAAGACGTGCAACCGATCACCAATCAGGCGATCAAACGTTCAAATTACATCACCAGTTGAAGCGAATCCCCTATTTGCACCAGAGCCAAAAAGCTACTACGTCACGCCGATCATTAGGAGAATAGTAAACGAATCGGAACGCCGGAGAAGTGGGATGTAGTAGAAGCAGAACGGCGAGTGGAAGACACATTTTGAAGGAAGTAGAGAAGAAGAAGAAGCTGTGACGGTGATGCGGTGAACGTATACGTCAGATAATCGATGTTGGCGAGAGAAGCAACGAGAAAAGCAAGATCAACGAGAGGAATCGAAACGACGAGAAGAATCATAAAGAAAAAACAAAACCAGCAGAAGGAAATTTGTTTATATTAGTTATCGTAGTATTCATTTAGTTGTCGTAGTATTTATTTATATTATCATTAAATTTTATATTTAATACACGATATTCTAATGTTGGATGTAATCGACTGACTTTGACTGTTTTCAACGCAAGGCTCACATTTGAGGAACTGGCGACTGTTCTTATTGAAATCGAAGGAATATTGAACCCTCGTCCGATATCACCTCTGTCATCAGACACGAGTGATTGTGAAGCATTGCCAACAAGCCCACTTTCTCGTCGGCAGTTCGCTCAAATCATTACCAGAGCGTGCTGCACCAAATGACATCCGTCACTTGTGAGCGGCATTCAACAGCTTTTTTGGAAGAGATGGTGCCACGACTACATAAACGAATTGCAAACCCGGTCGAAGTGGACAAAGGATCAGGCTAACATCGAGCAAGGATCAATGGTGATTGTACATGAGGACAACATCCCACCGCAGCGTTGGCAGCTAGGCCGTATCATCAATTGTGTAACTGAAAAGGATGACCGTGTGAGAGTCGTCGACGTTCGCACTACCAAAGGAGTGATTCGGCGCCCCGTTCATAAGCTCGCCATCCTACCTGCTTAAAAGTTGGTACTTCCAACGGGGCCGGGATGTTGGGTCACCGATCCATCATTGTACAAACCATCACTGGGGATTAGGATGAAGGAGAGAATGGGTTTCTTGTCCCATATTAAATGGCTTAGGGACAAGTTAGGTGCTGTAGTAGGAAAGATGCGTAGGCTTTTGAGAAGCGATTGGGGTCTAGGCAAGAGGGCTGTCCAAACCATATATCGTGGTCTGTTTGGTGCTTGTGCAACTTATGGAGCACCAGTCTGATGGGCAAAAGTCTTGCAGAGGGAAGGTAGGACACACATCTTATCATGTCGGGGGATAATGATGTTAGGGTGTTTGCCAATTTGCCGCACTGTCTATATAGAGGCAATGCAGGTGTTGCTAGGAGCTCCTCCCCTTGATCTAGAGGATATACGTATCAGTATGGCTTACAGGATCAAGAGAGGTTTAAGTAATATAAATGATTGGTTAGGAGAAGTTGATGTTAGGGAGTTAAATGTTAGTCAGAGGAAAGCTTTACTTAGGGATTGTGTTATGAGTAGGTGGCAATCTAGGTGGAGTGAGAGTACTGATGGTAGGGTCGTACATGGCTTTATTAGAGATCTCGCGTTTGCAGGTTCTAATCCGGGTTTTCGCTTTAATTTAAAGCTTGGATTTCTGCTGACGGGACATGGCTCTTTTAATGCTTATCTTACAAATGTAGGTAGAATTACTAATCCAAGTTGCTTCTGTGGTCACGAATTAGAGGACTGGATCCATTTACTATGCGAATGTCCTCTATATGAAGATATTAGAGACTTCGATGGATTTGGGATAGTTGAAGAAAATGGTGTATATAGTTATAATAAAGTTGTAGGTGTAGAAGCTCATTTAGCTAGACTTAATGAGTTTGCGATTAGGGCTTTTTCACGTCGTTGTAGTCTATAGATTTTGTATGGTTGATGATGCTGCTGTATGTGTTTCAGAGTATATTTTCAGGTTGCATAGCTGGTTACCAGTACGGGGGTAGTAGGATACCCAACTGGAAGTAGTCTCATCTAGAGATAACGAGGCTTGACCAGACACCCATTCTGGTATCACGGGATATCAGTTTGCCCCAGAGATTGATTCTCAATCTCTGACTGACTGGGTTGGCCCTTCGGGGAGTATCGTGGTGGCTGTGGTTTAATACCTATATCGTGGGTAGAGCATCTGCTCAACGTGGAGTTGCGTTTTCCAACCGGGTGCCGAGACCCACATAAACAATAAATTTGGTACTGCTTAAACTAGATGGGCAGGGCGTCGACTGTCGCGTAATTGCAGTCTTGTGCTTTTGCACCGTGGTGTTAGGCCTTCACGCAGATACACACGTTAAACAACTGACTTCTGTACAAACCATCATAAATTACATATTCTCTTTCTATTATATTGTGTACGAAATTTTGTTATTGAATTTGAACTTATGATCCTACTGTAACTATTCAATAATTCTATTACTTTGTCTTTAATTTATCTCGTTACTCGCTATACTTTGAGTGCATTGAACGAGTATGAATTTGAATGTTACAATAAATAACTAGTCTACGAATGACCACTGAACAAAACGCCGTCGTCTTTTATTTATTCTTTAAAATTGTTTTCGTTTCGCAAGTTGAATATAGCGCGGTCAGGAAAACTCTCCTGATCCTGCACTTTTGGCGCCCAACGTGGGGCACGAGCTTTAGTTTTGATTTAAAGAAATTCTTAATTCTGAACGAATTAGTGCACATTTCAGAGAATTCATATATTTAATTTTGTAATATTCGTGGTATTCGCGTCGCGCAATATAAAATTAGTGCTCTAATTTGGTCATCGTTAGACTCATTGTTCATCGCTCATCATAGTTGAGCCAGTTACACAGTTTTGCAAACTGTACCAAGAACGCTAACAAAAAATATTAAATTTCGTCTATCGTCAGTTGCGGTAAATCATACGGATTTACATACGCAAAAATCGTCGCTGCTTGTGTGCAAACGCAGTCGCCGTCGCTGCTAACGTTGCATACATTCGCTGAGCTTTGTGATCGCTGTTCGCGACTCTCGTTTTTTGACTTCGTTACCGCCGCTCAGCACTCGTCGGTGCTCGATTCTTCGTGGGACACTCGATGACGCTGCTTGATTCTCGTTGTTGGACACTCGTCGGTGCTCGTTTCTCGTCGTTGCACATTCGTCGTGGGACACTCGTTGATTCTGATTGCATTTTTCGTCGTCGTTACAATTCTATAATTCTATCGTGCAATTTTGTCTTCAACAATGTCTGAATGTATTGAAGAACTCAAGCAACAGAGAGCTAGCGCTAAAAAGAGTATTACGCGTATTCGAAACATTGTTGAGGGCGGCGTAAAAAAGGACGGAAAAGCCTTCACGACAACCGAGCTCAAATGTCGGTTGGGCATTATTGAATCGTATTTCAAACAATTGCTCTCTATACAAACACGTATTAAAAAACTGGATGCAGAGGATTCCTGTCGTGCTGATTTAGAAGAGTTGTACATCAACACCAAGGTTGATATCCAAGAGCAACTTATTGACGATATACACAATACCACTCTGGACGACAGCGGCAATATAAACATGATGTCCATGTCTCATTCGAAATTGCCACAACTCAAGTTGCCTTCCTTTAGTGGTAAATATGCAGACTACAAGAATTTCATTGTATCGTTCAAACAAATGGTCGATAGAGAGATTAGTTTCACTAGTATTGACAAGTTCAACCATCTTCGAAATTGTCTCTCTGGCCCAGCGCTAGAAACCATACAAGCTTTTCAAGTAACCAGCGAAAATTACCCGAAGGCTTTGGATGAATATATATATATGTAATTTGTGTATTCTATATATATTTATATATCTTAACCTCAGACCTGTTATGAATTACATTTAGTTAATGTGTAGTTTATGCACCGCCCTCAAAAAAAAAATCCAAAAATACCTCCACAAAGCATTGAATTTGTACCTGCGAATCCCAAAATATTATGGTGCGCTCTCACCTGGTTTGACGGCTGGAGGGGAGAAAGCTGAAAATTTTAGTACCTGCCAATTCTACAAATATTAACCGATCTGGAGCATATGGGATCAAATTAAAGTTAATTGAATTATCTTTTAAACTGAATTTAAAGCAAACCAGGTGAGAGCACACCTTAATATTTTGGTATATGTACGTTTACGTTACGTTTGGTATATGCCACTCTTTATTTGGCTAGGGAGTGCATAAACTGAACAATCACTTCCCAGACTTTCAGCATGAACTTCTTGCCCAGAACCAGCTCCATGGACTTGGGCATTTTTCGACTGTCGTCCAGAAAGGTGCCATCATCCAATCTCCATGTTTGAAAATATAATTTCATCGAATGAAAATTATATTCTTCTTCATTGAAGAAATGCAATTAATGTTATGGATTTGAACTTATTTTTTCTATTCGTTTAAACAAATTGTCAATAGGGAGCTTGGTTTCGCTAGCATCGACAAGTTAGGACAATAAAAAGCTTATTGTGCTTAAAAATATAACATCGCTCTTTTATTCATCTATTGTAAAGTTGAGTATTCTTAATTTACGTAGTCTTGTGGACAATGCTGCAGCTCTCTATATGGTTCCCTTAACTGACTGTGCACATAGAAGGAAATTGAAGAGTGTATGCATAAAAGTGTATACATACAGCCTTGGCCAAAAGTTTGAGGCTTGCCCACTGTGTGCTAGCAGTTCCCTCAATGTCTCGCAAAGCTTCGATAATATGAAGAGATTGACCCTGTTTCTCAAAGTCCATCGTGTTTTGAACTGTCAAACGCCGCATCGTAGCAAATCGTGCATTCTACTACATCATACCCTATTGCACCACTGTAACATCCCAATTCTACATTCTTCTCGCTGCAGCCAACGACAGCTTCGTCATCGCCATCTATTTTGAGAGAGTCCATACACATTTCGACACTTCGTCATTGGAGAACATCATACTCGCTACTGCTACAGTTCTAGTTCATGATGCTCATGGCTGCTACAGGTTAGGTAGAGCGCTATTAGACTCGTGTTCCTCGGTAAACATAATTACTAAGGAATTCTCCCAAAAGCTAAAATTGCCTAGAGCCAAGCACAATATATGTATAAATTCATAGTATTGGAAATTCAGCTACCAACATCAAACATAGAACAATATCAAATACTATGTGACGTCTCATATTGCATATCAGCCCGAAGCTGAAATCGATATATCCAACTAAAATTTGCCACTTAACGCTGAACTTACTTGAGCAAATACCAAAACCCCAAAGTACACAGATACCAACATATATGATCAAAGGCGACGATTTTGAATTGAATGAGAAACGTCAGCGTGTTTGGAAAATGGAAGAAGTTGCTGCAGAAGTGTGGACTCACGAGCAACAAAATTGTGAGCTTGTGTTCACCGAAGCAGTCTAAAGAAATACCGATGGTAAACTGTCTTTCAAGAACTATCCGACATACCAAGGACAGTCGTACGCCACAGTCATGCAGTGATTTTTCGCACAAGAGTGTCGGCTATCACGTTCACCCTTCATCAAGTTACAATACGTCGCATTTATGGAAGAGTATACAATATATGAGTCATATGACGGTGGCGAGTAAGGAAAATGTAAATGAACCACAGTACTATAATCCCCACCATTGTGTCCTAAAGCCAACTAAATTGAGAGTCGTTTTTGACGCATCGTACCGTAAAACATTTCAAAAATCGCTCAGTATATAGAAATGGTTCTTCCTGTTCTATAATACGAATTGTTTATTTTGCTTCTGCGTTGCCATAACCGGTTATCATGAATATGTTTAGACAGATTCTCCATCAACAACCAGAACGTAAGTTTCGATATATTTTATGGAGAGATTCGCCAGGGAAAGAGGTTGTCTTGCTTTGCAAACTATTTAATAGGCTGAACAGTATTCATCAAAATATGAATTTGGATTTCGAATAGTTAAATCGTCGTTTCAAGTGGATTTCTTGTTGTGTGGTGCAGAACCTATTGCCAAACTTTATTCAACATGAAGTAAGAGAACAGAACTTTTTAAGCACGGTTGTTTCGAGTTGGCAAAGTGGCATCCGAACCTCAAAGATTATATATACGATAAAACTATAAAAAATGTGAACATCAATTATCCGTCAGTCACCAGCGCTATAGGTCTCAAATGGAATCAAAGTACCGACACCTTTCAATTTTAGTTTGATCCAAAATTTTATCGATCACTTCATCATAATTTTATGTACAGGGTTTTTTATCACAGATAATAGTTACTACTAAAATCATTCTACAGGAGTTGTGGCTGCTTAAGTTGAATTGGGACGAGTCGGTAACTCAAGTCTGTGTGGGACAATTGTGGGACTGTCTGTCGTCGTTGAATTTGATATCAGTACCGAGGTATGGCCTCATGACGAGTCTGTCCAGCTTCAGATAACGTAGATAACGTCACGCGCTCTGACGTTATCTACTTTCTCTTCGCATCAGAGTAAAGGCACCGTACAAAGCGTACGTTGCCATCATTATTTGCTTGGTCACGAAAGCCGTTTATATCGAGATAGTGTCAGACCAGGGGTCCGAAAACGTTTTTTTTTTTTCAAATCTTTCATTAATATTTATCCTTCAAGAAAATTTTTATAGTTATCTTAAACGATAAATATATGTTACGATAAAAAAATTTCTATCGCAATAGTTCTTCATCGCAAAGATAAACTTTCGTTTACGAACAAAAACCATTTTGTACGCAAACAAATTCCTTTATTTTTTTCGTGAAAATAAAAATACTTGTCGAGAACAAAACAATATCACTAAGCGAACAAGAAAAAAAAATTTGTCGGCTAACAAAGCGTTTATTTCTCCACAAACAAAACAAAATGTCTACGCGAACAAGAAGAAAATATCGTTGCGATCAAACGTTTTTTTTTTTTTGCGAAAACGTTTTGTTTCCCCGAAAACGCGAACAAATTTTTGGAATCATTCATTTGACGCTGAAAACGTTTGCGTGTAGAGATAAAAAACGTTTTCGTGTAGAGATAAAAAAACGTTTTCCCGAAAAAATTAAAAACGTTTTCGCAGTGAAAAATGGTTTTGTTGCAAACGATATTTTGTTCTTGTGCGAGCAGAAATATTGTTTTGTTCGAGACAAGTATTTTTTCGATCAAAATAAAAAAATGTATTTCTAAAAAAAGTATTTTTAATTGATAATGATAAGTTCGACCGCGGACAGAATTTTTACACATCGCAAACGATATTCATTTTTTTATTTGCGATGAGAAACAATTGCATCGTTCATGAAAAAAATTAATTTTTTATCATTGATTATATATAAAGATCATCGTTTTTGAGAGATATTTTACGAACCCTGTGTCAGACTTCTCAACTGACGCATTTATAGCTTTAATCAAACGGATTATTGTCAGAAGAAGCTTACCATCTGATATATACTGTGACAACGCCACAAATTTAGTAGGTACTTGCTACAAGAAAAAAGACTCAATCATTTATTATTACTGTATTATTGTATTGTATTTATTAATTTGCACTTTCTTCCTCCCAGCAAAAGGACACCTCAGTCGCAGTATGATGAACATAAGGCTCACATTTGAAGAACTGGCAACTGTTCTTTTTGAAATCGAAGCAATATTAAACTCTCCTCCGATATCACCTCTGTCATCAGACCTGAGCCGTATTATCAATTGTGTAACTGGAAAGGATCATTGTGTCAGAATCGTTGATATTCGCACTACTAGAGGAGTGATTCGGTGCCCCATTCATAAGCTCACCATTGTAGATGCTTGATTTAGTGTGGTCAGGAAAACTATCCTGTTCCTATAAATAAGGTTACAATTTAATACATTTGATTTAATTGAATACTTTTGATTTAATACATTTGATTCCTTGGTATTTCAAGCTTGTTATGCAACAAAAGTGTCCAAAAAGAACTTTCCGCAAGAATTCCACCACCACTTTGCCATAAGCTCCAACTGATACCATTGTGAAACAGGGACACATTTATGGGACACATATTGGTGCTCAGTATTGCTGTGTCATCAGTAAATGTTGATGTGAATTTTGATTTTGATTTCAGTGCTACTGATAGGGATCCTTTGCCTTTTTGATAGATGATCTAATAGGGGTGCCTTAATGTTTTTTTTTGCTCTACAGAGAGACAGTTTATTAGAATAAATTGCAATTGTATAATTTCAATTGTTGCTGATGGTATTCCGATAACTTTTGGACATATTTAAGTTGGTCCATATCTATACTTTAAAAAAAACACAATAACAAGACTTTTGTATATTACCGTTCCTTTCAAATTGATTGTTTGATAAAAATGGCCGTTTTTGAGTTGGACAAAAAAATAGAATCCAGTAAGATAAAGTTCATAAAAAAGTGAATTTTTGGAAAAATTACAATTGTTAGTATGCAAAATTAATGAGATAGACTCAATTCATTTAAAAAATCAAAGTTTGTTGAATAAATGAGTCGCGGAACATACTTTCTGGGGGAAAAACCAAGTACATGACAAATTTGAGTTAAAATGGTCTTATTCGCAGAAAAATTGGGAATTAAATGAACAAATCTGAGAAATTTGTATTCACTGCTATTATAACTTCAAGAAAACATAGAATTCAGATGGAAAATACTGTACAAGCAACGCCATTACATCGATTTATTGATCTTGTAACCACATTTTAACAAAACCGAATAGGTTATTTAAGTCATTATCATGATGGAACTTCCACACCATAGTAATATTCTATATGGTTTTAGAGAGCATAACTTCATTCAATATTTGTGCATAAAAATATCGGGCTAAGCTTTATTCATTCAAAAATATAGACCCTGCTTTATACAAGACAAGAAGCATGAACGTATAGAGATGGAACTAGGAAGGAAAATTGATGAAAAATAGTATGGTGCGATGAATCTAATATAAAATGTGGTAGAAAATTATCGTAACAACTGGGTTTACGACTGAAAAAGTTAGAAATGTCACCCAAATATACCACAAAATTATTACTTTATATAGGCGGAAACATCATGATTTTGTAATGTTTTTGTCTTGTATAAAGCTTGATTCTATTTTTTTGTCTATCACTGTATGTATTCGTATTGCTCACTTTCCTGCTGTAGCCTAAAAACCTGCCTTAGTTTCCTTACTGCCTCGTTAAATTAGGTAACACGTCACGCATAAGCCCCAAAGTGCTCCAATTTTGGAAAAATTTTACAAAAAATATATATAGCTTCTCCGGAGTGATTTGTAGATCATTTTGCGTTTGCATTTGTTATTTAAGAAAAGTAAAAATTTTTCCTAACCAAATTTCACCTCACTCAAAATTATATTCAAATCAAACTTTCTGCTATAAAAAGCATAATTTGGGGAACCCCAAAAACTGACTTCATAGCTTTTGCAACAAATACAAATTATTGGTTTACAGCCCTAAAAGGGCTTTAACCGAGCAAATTGAAACCATTGCTGTTGTGCGTTTGCAATGTTCTACACCAATAAAAGAAACCTACAGTTTATTGCCGAATCCGAATGGCTGAGGTGAGAGCTTTCTCATGGAAAATAATACTCTCGGAAGTTTGTCATTGCTCGTTGAGAGGTAGAGGAAGGAAGATTGTCTGATTAAAACTATGCTTATGAAAATAATTTGACAACTTGGACGAGTTCATTATGTTGCCTCGCGAGTGTGATCTCAGCATTATATTACTGGCTTTTCCCATCTTCCTTTTAAAGTTCAGTATAGTTAAAGTTGACTTTAACGACCTGTTTTGTTTTCTCATACTATCTTTACTTTATCATGGCTATAAATTTAGCAGAAAGTTCAAGAAGAGACCGCCAATAGTGAAAGAGCATTAGGGCTTAGAAAGAACTAGTCAGTAGAAGATTCATCCGAAGAGAAATATAAGTGTAGAGCATAGAACGTGCGTAGAAAAGAGAGCGCCATATATGAAATATGAGTGAAGAGTACAGACGATACGTCACTGTTGGTTTTGCACTGAGACTGAGAGGTGCAACGAAGCAAAAGCATAACTTTTGCTTTGCCGCTTTCAACCTCGCTCTCACTGTCCAATTCCAAAAGTGTTTGCCGTTAGCTTTGTTTGCTTTAAATATACAGGGTCTCATATTTGTTTCCCGCTTTATTTTTGCAACATCCGTGGACTGAGAGCGAATTTCTTCGCGGGTTACTTCCCTCCACTCCCCCCAATTAATGGTTCTACGTGAGACCCACGTATGAAAGTATGCGAATCCACTGGATTTTCACATCCCCAGGTATAATCTATTTGCTATTGTTCTCCTCCCACAGAGGACTCGCGAATTTCACTTAACGTGATTAGAATAAATATTAATATAAAAATTTTGTATTAAATACATTTTTTAATACAGAATTGTGAACATTTAAAGAGTATTATTTTGGTTTGAAACCAAACCATAATTTTTTCTAAATTTCTTTTTTATGCGAATTTTTTAAGAAATTTTTTATTGGTTTATATCGGTAGGAGGTGTGGTTAATAACCTTTAACCTTTATGGTTCATCCTAAACTTTTTTTAGTAGCACGGAAAATGCATTTATTTCTCATAACAACTAAGAGAAGCACGAATTGAGTTTGCATGCACCGAACTCGACTGTTACTGTAAAGTCTAACATCAACGATTTTTACGGAAAGAAGGTGGTATGCAGGCAAAGATGACAACATCTATATCTACGATATTCCAATTGTGCTGTTAAAATTAAATGACGATCTATAAACGTTTTTTGTTGGCCATGAATTATTCTCGATTATGGTATGTAACACTCAACGTTCTGTTTGGTTCCAATATTTTTCTGCATCTGGATCGTGTCTATGATTGCTGCGGAAGCACGCAGGGATTTCCGGCTCCAGCTCGACGGCCAATGGGAGTGGGATCTTGCTGCTTATCACAGGAAGCATTTTTAAACGAACGAAGAGTACACCTATATATGCGTGCTAGAAGGAAGGGGAAAATTTACTAGGTTTGCC
Source organism: Coelopa frigida (assembly GCA_017309665.1). Lineage (NCBI taxonomy): Eukaryota > Metazoa > Arthropoda > Insecta > Diptera > Coelopidae > Coelopa > Coelopa frigida. The sequence continues at coordinate 22,400,685 of CM029565.1, read as the reverse complement.
ATGACCTCAGCACTGTGACTTGCGCTATGGAGTTAGTGCGACAACTCCATGCCCGTCCATCCTTATCTTGTTCTTTATCCAATTTTTAGAGCGTTTGTTTTTTATTTGTGTTTAATGCATTTTATACACCAACAAACCTCATCACATCGCTCTTTCGGTTATCACAGCGCGACCCGAGATTTTCTTCCTTTTTTGTGTTAAAGGGGCTTAGAATATAATTTCGGGTGTTAATGTATTTTTTATAGGGTTTTACCCAGGGTTCGTAAAATATCTCTCAAAAACTATAATCTTTCGTTTTTCATCATAAAAAAACTATCATCAATGATGAAAAATTAATTCTTTTCGTGATTCTCATCGCAAATAAAAAAATTAATATCGTTTGCGACGTGTAAAAATTCTGTCCGCGGTCGAACTTATCATTAGCAGTTAAAAATATTTTTATAATGAAAGATTCTCATCGATCGGGTACTAGAACTTCTTTCTATGCAAATATTTTTTTTTATTTTGATCGAGAAAATAAAAATACTTGTCGCGAACAGAACAATATTTCTGCGCGAACAAGAAGAAAATATCGTTTGCGACAAACGTTTTTTCACTGCGAAAACGTTTTTGTTTCTCCGCGAAAACGTTTGTCCTCCGCGAAAACGTTTGTCCTCCGCGAAAACGTTTTTGATTTTTTCGCGAAAACTTTTTTTATCTCTACACGAAAACGTTTTTTATCTCTACACGAAAACGTTTTATTTCTCTTCACGAAAACGTTTTTTTCTCTACCTGAAAACGTTTACAGCGAATGAATGAAGGAATGGAATTGGTTCGCGATGGTTCTGCGTTTGCCTGTTGTGCTCGTTCTTTGCGATTCGTTAGGTAGGTACGTACGGTATTGGTAAAGAAATTGAGAACATGTCGAGTGAAGCAAAACAATGAATAATCCTGATCAGGGGTCCGAAAACGTTTTTTTTTTTCAAATCTTTCATTAATATTTATCTTTGAAGAAAATTTTATATTTATCTTAAACGATAAATATATGTTACGATAAAAAAAATTTTCTCGCAACAGTTCTTCATCGCAAAGATAAACTTTCGTTCACGAACAAAAACCATTTTGTACGCAAACAAATTCTTTTTTTTTTCGTGAAAATAAAAATACTTGTCGCGAACAAAACAATATCTCTACGCGAACAAGTAATAAATATTGTCGGCGAACAAAGCGTTTTTTTCTCCGCAAACAAAACAAAATGTCTACGCGAACATGAAGAAAATATCTTTTGCGATCAAACGTTTTTGTTTTTTTCGCGAAAACGTTTTGTCTCCTCGAAAACGTTTATTCTTCATCTCGAAAACGTATTTTATCTCTACACGAAAACGTTTTTTATCTCTACACGAAAACATTTTTTTTTCTCTACACGAAAACGTTTTCAGCGTCAAATGAATGATTCCAAGAATTTGTTCGAGATGGTCATGCATTCGCCGATCAACGGTCGAGCTCATTTCTTGTGAGTTATGTAAAATTTAAAAATATCAAAGCTTTCGTTCATGTTTCTCAACATTTTTGAAGAGTACATATATTTAATGAATATTATCTATTTAACTATTCATAATTTATAACGAGTAACTGAAACTGGATGTGAAGACGGCGACGCATCCAACGCAGCCGAATCCAGGGTATCGCGATGAAACGATGAGGAGGAGGAGAAGATAAAACGAGCTGCTGATGTTGGTGCTGATAACGTTGATGCTGTTGTTGGAGCTTCTGAAGGAGCTGCAGATAAAAATTAAAAATATATTAATTTATAAAACATAAATGTCGTAACTTGGTCGTACCGTACTAATCGTACCGTCCTCCGCCATATGGTCCAATTTTCTCCATTTCTGAAATGAATATGAATTTATATTATTATTATAATACTATTATAATAATACTTACTTGTAATTGGTTGTGAGGTTGTGAAATTTATTCCGCAACTCCAAAGCGGTCACCTCACATTTAATTGAAAATTGGTTAGGCCTCCATCACTTGGAAGATGTAAACAAACCTCAAAATTTCTTATTTTGATTTTGAAATGCCAAATTTATTAGTCTGTTTAATGAGAAAACTACCTTTTTCCTTCAATACTATTGAATTCAATCCTGCGTTAAACTAGTCAAACTTCGTCGTAAACCATTTACCAGTTAAATCGAACAACAACAACTACACTCCATTTAACATAATTAAAACTTCAATATCAATCGGTTTTGACCATTTAACTTCATTAAGTCCATTTAACTGTTAAATGAGCTCAGTGTGAACGCCATATAAAGCGATTGTTTTGTTTTTATTTTACAAACAGTGTTGTCATTGAACCAAAATTCCATTAAATTTCTTTGCAAAATCTTAAAAAAACATAGCTTCAACAATCTATAAACGTTTTTTGTTGGCCATGAATTATTCTCGATTATGGTATGTAACACTCAACGTTCTGTTTGGTTCCAATATTTTTCTGCATCTGGATCGTGTCTATGATATGCTGCGGAAGCACGCATTTCCGGCTCCAGCTCGACGGCCAATGGGAGTGGGATCTTGCTGCTTATCACAGGAAGCATTTTTAAACGAACGAAGAGTACACCTATATATGCGTGCTAGAAGGAAGGGGAAAATTTACTAGGTTTGCCATGACCTCAGCACTGTGACTTGCGCTATGGAGTTAGTGCGACAACTCCATGCCCGTCCATCCTTATCAAAGTTCATCATCATCGTCAGTCTTGATTGACTGACGATGATGATGATGATAACTTATTATACATAATTAAAACTAAACTAAAACTACCATTAAGCACCAGCAAAATTGTTCTTTATCCAATTTTTAGAGCGTTTGTTTTTTATTTGTGTTTAATGCATTTTATACACCAACAAACCTCATCACATCGCTCTTTCGGTTATCACAGCGCGACCCGAGATTTTCTTCCCTTTTTGTGTTAAAGGGGCTTAGAATATAATTTCGGGTGTTAAATGTATTTTTTATAGGGTTTTACCCAGGGTTCGTAAAATATCTCTCAAAAACTATAATCTTTCGTTTTTCATCATAAAAAAACTATCATCAATGTTGAAAAATTAATTCTTTTCGTGAACGATGCAATTGTTTCTCATCGCAAATAAAAAAATTAATATCGTTTGCGACGTGTAAAAATTCTGTCCGCGGTCGAACTTATCATTAGCAGTTAAAAATATTTTTATAATAAAAGATTCTCATCGATCGGGTACTAGAACTTCTTTCTACGCAAATATTTTTTTTTATTTTGATCGAGAAAATAAAAATACTTGTCGCGAACAGAACAATATTTCTGCGCGAACAAGAAGAAAATATCGTTTGCGACAAACGTTTTTTCACTGCGAAAACGTTTTTGTTTCTCCGCGAAAACGTTTGTCCTCCGCGAAAACGTTTTCGATTTTTTCGCGAAAACTTTTTTTATCTCTACACGAAAACGTTTTTTATCTCTACACGAAAACGTTTTATTTCTCTACGCGAAAACGTTTTTTTTTTCTCTACCTGAAAACCTTTACAGCGAATGAATGAAGGAATGGAATTGGTTCGCGATGGTTCTGCGTTTGCCTGTTGTGCTCGTTCTTTGCGATTCGTTAGGTAGGTACGTACGGTATTGGTAAAGAAATTGAGAACATGTCGAGTGAAGCAAAACAATGAATAATCCTGATCAGGTGTCCGAAAACGTTTTTTTTTCAAATCTTTCGTTAATATTTATCTTTCAAGAAAATTTTATATTTATCTTAAACGATAAATATATGTTACGATAAAAAAATTTCTCTCGCAACAGTTCTTCATCGCAAAGATAAACTTTCGTTCACGAACAAAAACCATTTTGTATGCAAACAAATTCTTATATTTTTTTCGTGAAAATAAAAATACTTGTCGCGAACAAAACAATATCTCTACGCGAACAAGTAATAAATATTGTCGGCGAACAAAGTGTTTTTTTCTCCGCAAACAAAACAAAATGTCTACGCGAACATGAAGAAAATATCTTTTGCGATCAAACGTTTTTGTTTTTTTCGCGAAAACGTTTTGTCTCCTCGAAAACGTTTATTCTTCATCTCGAAAACGTTTTTTATCTCTACACGAAAACGTTTTTTTTCTCTACACGAAAACGTTTTCAGCGTCAAATGAATGATTCCAAGAATTTGTTCGCGATGGTCCTGCATTCGCCGATCAACGGTCGAGCTCATTTCTTGTGAGTTAGGTAGGTAGATATGTGGGAGTAGGTACCGTTTTTGGCAACGAAAAGAGTCCTACCTGCAGGATAGGAACTTGAATGAATGAAGTAATGTCATTCATATAACCCTTTTTGTTCTCAAAAATGCAAAATACAGTTTTAATATTTATTGAAAGAAAATTTACAATTTGTTTAGTTCATATTTTTCTATTTCTACAAATAACTATTTACGTCCCATCTTTAAGTTAGATCAGGATCAGGGGTCCGAAAACGTTTTTTTTTCAAATCTTTCATTAATATTTATCTTTGAAGAAAATTTTATATTTATTTTAAACGATAAATATATGTTACGATAAAAAAATTTTTCTCGCAACAGTTCTTCATCGCAAAGATAAACTTTCGTTCACGAACAAAAACCATTTTGTACGCAAACAAATTCTTTTTTTTTCGTGAAAATAAAAATACTTGTCGCGAACAAAACAATATCTCTACGCGAACAAGTAATAAATATTGTCGGCGAACAAAGCGTTTTTTTCTCCGCAAACAAAACAAAATGTCTACGCGAACATGAAGAAAATATCTTTTGCGATCAAACGTTTTTGTTTTTTTCGCGAAAACGTTTTGTCTCCTCGAAAACGTTTATTCTTCATCTCGAAAACGTTTTTTATCTCTACACGAAAACGTTTTTTATCTCTACACGAAAACGTTTTTTTTTCTCTACACGAAAACGTTTTCAGCGTCAAATGAATGATTCCAAGAATTTGTTCGAGATGGTCCTGCATTCGCCGATCAACGGTCGAGCTCATTTCTTGTGAGTTAGGTAAAATTTAAAAATATCAAAGCTTTCGTTCATGTTTCTCAACATTTTTGAAGAGTACATATATTTAATGAATATTATCTATTTAACTATTCATAATTTATAACGAGTAACTGAAACTGGATGTGAAGACGGCGACGAATCCAACGCAGCCGAATCCAGGGTATCGCGATGAAACGATGAGGAGGAGGAGAAGATAAAACGAGCTGCTGATGTTGGTGCTGATAACGTTGATGCTGTTGTTGGAGCTTCTGAAGGAGCTGCAGATAAAAATTAAAAATATATTAATTTATAAAACATAAATGTCGTAACTTGGTCGTACCGTACTAATCGTACCGTCCTCCGCCATATGGTCCAATTTTCTCCATTTCTGAAATGAATATGAATTTATATTATTATTATAATACTATTATAATAATACTTACTTGTAATTGGTTGTGAGGTTGTGAAATTTAGTCCGCAACTCCAAAGCGTTCACCTCACAAACATAATTGAAAATTGGTTAGACCTCAAAATTTCTTATTTTGATTTTGAAATGCCAAATTTATTAGTCTGTTTAATGAGAAAACTACCTTTTTCCTTCAATACTATTGAATTCAACCCTGCGTTTAACTCATCAAACTTCGTCGTAAACCATGTAATGGCGCTTGGAGACTTGATGGTTAACTGAAGACTTCTAGCAGTGGAGCTTCAAACCATTATGGTTAGCCATCTGGTGGGCGGAGCGGCAACTACGGCTTAACCAACCACAGACGAACCTCACTAAACACTGCATTTTCATGTTTGCTTCGTGCAACGTTTTATCGGGATTTTTCTCTTTACACGGGGGAAATTTGCAATTTCTCTTTTCTCCGTCAGGATCGAGAATTGAAAATCGCCATGCGCTCATTCTTTTCCTTTTGATCGCCGAGCTGAGAGTATCGTCTAATTAAATTCTAAAATTTAATTTAACTCTAATTAAAATCAGTGTGAAAGGTACAAGTGTTAAATTTAACATTAAATTTCTAAAAATCCATATATTTTAATATCGCGGAAGCAGAGCGACTTCCAATCTCATCTTCACCACTGTATATCACGGCGACTTCGCCAAAATTGTGAGTAATCTCCAAACCTTTTTTTTGTGAAATTTAGTACAATTGGTAATTCGGTGCTTTTCTCATAGTCATAGTCTGAAAAACGGCCATCGGAAACATATTTCCCACAATCGGGGAAAATTCCTGGCGGAATCAAGACACTCGAACATCAACATCAGAGAAGAAGATCGGAGACTGCAACCTGCTGTGTTTGTGCTGCGTTTTGTTGCAGAAAAGAAAACAAATTTCTCGTCCAATCATTCTTTCGATCTGTCCGAAAAATCATATGGTTTTTTGTGGATTACCAGCCTAGCTGGTTATAAACCTTCATAACCAGAATAAAATTGTTTAATTTTTAACGAAGTCCGTTGTGAAGTAGGGAAATTAGAAAAAAAGAAAAAAACAATCATTGAATTGTAGACTTTCAGAGTCCAGAGAGCTCGTTGAGCTCTCATGAGAAACAGCTGTGGATGCTAATATAGCGATCCCTAAAAGTAGGCCACGCTATCGGGGAGGGTAGATTGTAAGAAAAAGTAAGGTTAGGTTAGAAAATTGAATTGTAATTGTAAATGAATCTTTAATTTTGGTGGTGTTTTGGGTTAAAGTAAACTTAGATATTGCTAGAAAATGAAGTAAAAACTATGGAACCATAAGAAAATTGCGTCCAATTGTCTCTCCGATGCTCGCGGGTCAAGAAGGCCGAATGGTTGAAGCTTTTGGTCCGTAATATTTATTATTGTAAATCCCATCTAGCCTCCAGTTACATTTTCCCGTCAGCCAGGACCAGCACCGTGAAAGATCTTTCAACGATGGAGTCCACAATGCTGTAAGTCACGTTTTTTACTTTTCTTGTTATAACAGGGTGTTAATATATATTACGAAACTAGAACCGAAACCCAAAGAAACAAAATGAATGAATTATATTGTTATTCCGGCATAGACTTATCGCTCCATAAACATGTGTCGGCGAGATAATTTTGCGTATTAAAACAAAAAAAAAAAAAAAAAAAAAAAGAATTTATAATTTTGGCTCGCAAAAAGAAAAAAAAATAAATAAATAAATAAAAAAAAAAAAAAAACAAAAAAAAAATGAATGAAACAACATCCATAGAAAAATTCAACACAAATACAAAGCAATTCCACTAAAGTAATCCGAATCCAAAACTCCACAGATTAAAATCATATAAATGTAGGACTTAGATTTACACTTTAATTTATAGAGCATATTTTTAGGCAGTAACATATTGGGGAATTAATTTTGCTTTACGACATTTGGGGGTATACTTTTGGGTTTAAGGTTTTTCTTGCTCTCTATTGTTTATGTTTACACTTAGTTTATAATTTCTTTTATTAGTATGTAAGATTTTGAATATTAAATTTTTTTCTGAACAATGAAGTTCGTTATTATATGAATATCTGTCTTTTTGTCCTCGGATGTCTTTACCCTCGGGGGTTATTTTTTTTGCTTTCTCTAGTTCCTGCGTCGTAGTTACGATGATTGGCTAGATCAACAATATGTTGTTTCTGGTGGGCATGGCTGGATAGATAAAGTGAGTGGAAAATATGGGATCACCTGCTAAGTGCTGGATATAGGTGATCATGGAAGGGTGGGCAAGGTATTGGGCACAACCACCAGCCCAATGAAACTTTCGACCGCACTTCTCGCTCTCTATCTCTCTCTTACTTTTTCTCTCTTACTCTTTCTCTCTCACTTTTGGTCTCTCTCTTTCTTCTATTCTACGTCCAATATCCCTTTCCGTTTCGTTCAGTATTCTGTCCGTCTGCAATAGCACGCATTTTTTAAAATAAATAATTAAAGTAGCTGCGTTCACGAGCCGGAAGCAAGTCCTCACTCCCTATTGCCGACGAGCCGGAGCCGGATCTCTTATGCGTGCTTCCGCTTCCTGCCCTGAACCAAAAACCCCTTACCACCACTACCAAGTTGCATGCTACATATTGTTATTTTTGGCGCCCAACGTGGGGCCCACACATTCGTACATAATTTTTTTTTTCCCATCTTTTGAAATGAATTTCATCAATTTATTTCAATAAACTGTGTGGTTCCCCTAAATCTTCTCCTAAGTTATTTTCTTTTCTTATATAGCTGCTTGCTGGAATTATATATCGCTGCTATCATAGCTTATAACCGCAGTAGCTCAAACATTTGTTTCGATTCGGCTGGAAATGCAGATATTCAGATATTTCTGAAATCTGACCGCTACCCAATAAAACTAGACAATGTTCTTTTTATTTTTAGTTTCGCATTTGCAGACCCTTGGGAACCAATTCCTAATGACTGACCGCAGTGCAGACTCAAATCTTTCAATTTAATTTCACTTTGTCCACCTGTTTTCGCCTCAGCTGGAGAGCAGTTCGCTAGATAAGTATCTAGGAGCTGACCGTTGGGCATTTCAACTGGACCCTCTCATCCATGTTTGACAATCTTTGCATTCCCTGGAATTGCAGCATTTAGGCTGACCGCGGTGTAAAGAAACACAAACATTTTTTCTTCTTATCTCTTCTTTGTGTAGTTTGTATCTGCTGGAAATTCATATCGCTAGATAGTTTCTAGGATCTAACCACTTATCACAAAACTAAATTATTTATTTTCTATACATTTTTTTTCTTTTCTTTCTTCTTCTTAAACTATTTTAGTCCGGTTTTGCACTGTTCGGAAATACAATTCTTTGGAAATCCTTTGATAATTACTGATCACTGTGCTTATAACTGATTCATTCTTCGTCCCTTTCTTGTTTCGCTTGGAAACCTTTAAGTTCACAACAACTACTTAACTGCCAGCGTAACATTGGGGTTCCTAATTTCCTTCTACCCATCTATCATTTCTAACCATTGGCCTAGATTTTTTTTTAGAGTAAAAATTCTATGGTTCCCAAAACGGAGTTGCTCTCTGACGAATCTTTCAGGGGTTTATGCGAAGTAAGCAAACTCTAATGAATGCGTCGAGTTAATTCCATCAAACTTTCCTTCTTTCATATTTACACACTTTTCTAGTTCGTGATGAACAGGCATAATATCAGTGGGTCTTGGGTCGTTTGGAAATATATTGTGCATATTCGTATTCGAAGTGGCAATAGCCAACGAACTCAAAAGATACTCGTGCCCTGTGTTCTTTATGTTACTACCTTTTTGTTTTTCCTTCCTTTTCTTTTCGTATTAACATCTTTGTCGAGTTGATCAGTCATGATTTAATTCAACGTTACTCATACGGCATGGTGTTTAATCCTGTGAAACGAAGTAGGTTACTTCAGAAACGACACCCGGTCCGTGGAATTGTTTAGTTCTGAAGTGAATCGAAAATCCTCGTAACCTGGAATGTTATGGGAAGATTGTCAAAAGACATGACCTGTAAACCGGTGAGGGGGAAAATATATCGTTTCATCACCTCGTAACCTGGAATGTTATGGGAAGATTGTCAAAAGACATGACCCGTAAACCGGTGAGGGGAAAAATATATCGTTTCATCACCTTTTTGTAATTTATTTTTCTCTACTTTTCTTCTATATAAAGAGTGCGATTGTGCTTAAGTCGATTTATACCTCACTAAATTTAATCCAGCCTGTCATGCCAAGGAACATATCATGCCAAAGATATTAAACAGTAGACAGAGGCGAGCGTTAAGTCTACAAGCGCGATCAGTTTTGGTGGATTTAGCAACCCCCCAAATCTGATTTTGTCGGGGGGAATTTGTAATGGCGCTTGGAGACTTGATGGTTAACTGAAGACTTCTAGCAGTGGAGCTTCAAACCATTATGGTTAGCCATCTGGTGGGCGGAGCGGCAACTACGGCTTAACCAACCACAGACGAACCTCACTAAACACTGCATTTTCATGTTTGCTTCGTGCAACGTTTTATCGGGATTTTTCTCTTTACACGGGGGAAATTTGCAATTTCTCTTTTCTCCGTCAGGATCGAGAATTGAAAATCGCCATGCGCTCATTCTTTTCCTTTTGATCGCCGAGCTGAGAGTATCGTCTAATTAAATTCTAAAATTTAATTTAACTCTAATTAAAATCAGTGTGAAAGGTACAAGTGTTAAATTTAACATTAAATTTCTAAAAATCCATATATTTTAATATCGCCGAAGCAGAGCGACTTCCAATCTCATCTTCACCACTGTATATCACGGCGACTTCGCCAAAATTGTGAGTAATCTCCAAACCTTTTTTTTGTGAAATTTAGTACAATTGGTAATTCGGTGCTTTTCTCATAGTCATAGTCTGAAAAACGGCCATCGGAAACATATTTCCCACAATCGGGGAAAATTCCTGGCGGAATCAAGACACTCGAACATCAACATCAGAGAAGAAGATCGGAGACTGCAACCTGCTGTGTTTGTGCTGCGTTTTGTTGCAGAAAAGAAAACAAATTTCTCGTCCAATCTTTCTTTCGATCTGTCCGAAAAATCATATGCTTTTTTGTGGATTACCAGCCTAGCTGGTTTTAAACCTTCATAACCAGAATAAAATTGTTTAATTTTTAACGAAGTCCGTTGTGAAGTAGGGAAATTAGAAAAAAAGAAAAAAACAATCATTGAATTGTAGACTTTCAGAGTCCAGAGAGCTCGTTGAGCTCTCATGAGAAACAGCTGTGGATGCTAATATAGCGATCCCTAAAAGTAGGCCACGCTATCGGGGAGGGTAGATTGTAAGAAAAAGTAAGGTTAGGTTAGAAAATTGAATTGTAATTGTAAATGAATCTTTAATTTTGGTGGTGTTTTGGGTTAAAGTAAACTTAGATATTGCTAGAAAATGAAGTAAAAACTATGGAACCATAAGAAAATTGCGTCCAATTGTCTCTCCGATGCTCGCGGGTCAAGAAGGCCGAATGGTTGAAGCTTTTGGTCCGTAATATTTATTATTGTAAATCCCATCTAGCCTCCAGTTACATTTTCCCGTCAGCCAGGACCAGCACCGTGAAAGATCTTTCAACGATGGAGTCCACAATGCTGTAAGTCACGTTTTTTACTTTTCTTGTTATAACAGGGTGTTAATATATATTACGAAACTAGAACCGAAACCCAAAGAAACAAAATGAATGAATTATATTGTTATTCCGGCATAGACTTATCGCTCCATAAACATGTGTCGGCGAGATAATTTTGCGTATTAAAACAAAAAAAAAAAAAAAAAAAAAAAAGAATTTATAATTTTGGCTCGCAAAAAGAAAAAAAAATAAATAAATAAATAAATAAAAAAAAAAAAAAAAACAAAAAAAAAATGAATGAAACAACATCCATAGAAAAATTCAACACAAATACAAAGCAATTCCACTAAAGTAATCCGAATCCAAAACTCCACAGATTAAAATCATATAAATGTAGGACTTAGATTTACACTTTAATTTATAGAGCATATTTTTAGGCAGTAACATATTGGGGAATTAATTTTGCTTTACGACATTTGGGGGTATACTTTTGGGTTTAAGGTTTTTCTTGCTCTCTATTGTTTATGTCTACACTTAGTTTATAATTTCTTTTATTAGTATGTAAGATTTTGAATATTAAATTTTTTTCTGAACAATGAAGTTCGTTATTATATGAATATCTGTCTTTTTGTCCTCGGATGTCTTTACCCTCGGGGGTTATTTTTTTTTGCTTTCTCTAGTTCCTGCGTCGTAGTTACGATGATTGGCTAGATCAACAATATGTTGTTTCTGGTGGGCATGGCTGGATAGATAAAGTGAGTGGAAAATATGGGATCACCTGCTAAGTGCTGGATATAGGTGATCATGGAAGGGTGGGCAAGGTATTGGGCACAACCACCAGCCCAATGAAACTTTCGACCGCACTTCTCGCTCTCTATCTCTCTCTTACTTTTTCTCTCTTACTCTTTCTCTCTCACTTTTGGTCTCTCTCTTTCTTCTATTCTACGTCCAATATCCCTTTCCGTTTCGTTCAGTATTCTGTCCGTCTGCAATAGCACGCATTTTTTAAAATAAATAATTAAAGTAGCTGCGTTCACGAGCCGGAAGCAAGTCCTCACTCCCTATTGCCGACGAGCCGGAGCCGGATCTCTTATGCGTGCTTCCGCTTCCTGCCCTGAACCAAAAACCCTTTACCACCACTACCAAGTTGCATGCTACAACCATTTACCAGTTAAATCGAACAGCAACAACTACACTCCATTTAACATAATTAAAACTTCATTATCAATCGGTTTTGACCATTTAACATCGTTAAGTCCATTTAACTGTTAAATGAGCTCAGTGTGAACGCCATATAAAGCGATTGTTTTGTTTTTATTTTACAAACAGTGTTGTCATTGAACCAAAATTCCATTAAATTTCTTTGCAAAATCTTAAAAAAACACAGCTTCAACAATTTGACAACACTGAAAAACTTTCGAAAAACACTGAGAGATCGGTTGAAACCGGGGGTCGAAACGATCCGAGCTAAAATCGCAAAGTTCTCAGCGGGTACTTCAGAACATCAAGATACGATCTTTCGAAGATCTTGTGTACGCTCTTTCGAGGATCGTATAAACGATCTTCGAAAGAGCGTACACAAGTTCTTCTGAAGTTCTCTACCTGATAGATCGCGACCGCTTCTCGGGTTTGAGAAAAGAAAGACCCGAACCAGAGTGTATTGTGTATTCGCTCGTTTCCGTAGTTTTTCAAAAGTGTACATCGCCATGAAATCGAACGAATTCCATAAAATTGGCAGTAGAATTCTAAATTCCACCAAACATATATCAGACCCGAACCCTGGTGAAGGAGCTATCAAAAAATTAAACACCAAGCAATACAACCACTGCTTCGTGCACATGTTCGTGCGAAGAGTCTGAAGATGCTCCATTGATAGTATTTAGTCCGACTGCCTTACCCCTATTCAGTAGACATTCTCACGAACCAAATGGGAATTATAACAGAATTCACGACAACCAACGTGCACTGTCAGCAAGCATGCTTTGATCATTTTGTTCAGCTTTTGCTACAAATTTGGAAAACTTTAGAGAGCTCGAGGCGAAGTGGCCAAACGCTAACATTGAACCAAGACAAAACATAATTTTATAAATAACTTCTACTTCATGAAAACCAAATATTATAAATAACTTTTACTTCATGAAAGTTTATTAAATTTACGAGTTTAAGAGTCCTGGGAGGTCGAATAGATCTCGATTAACCTCCACCTCAGTAGTTGGCATTTCTGTAGTAAACTACTTTTACTACTAAATGCAACGAGTATTTATATCTACTACTATTTCTATAAATCGTTGAATTACCTAGTTCTAAGAGTCCTGGGAGGTCGAATAGATCTCGATTATATGGCGTTCACACTGAGCTCATTTAACAGTTAAATGAAAAAGGAGCATTTCATTTAATAGGTGCGTTCACACTGAGATAATGAAGTTAAATCTGACAGCTGTTTACATATGAACAGCTGTTTGCATATTAAATTTATTTTTTGAAGTCGCTGAAATTTGGCAAATAGTCCAAAAATAATGAAATATCAAAGCTTTCGTTCATGTTTCTCAATATTTTTGAAGAGTACATATATTAATTGGATATTATTTATTTAACTATTCATAATTTATAACGAGTAACTGAAACTGGTTGTGAAGACGGCGACGCATCCAACGCAGCCGAATCCAGGGTATCGCGATGAAACGATGAGGAGGAGGAGAAGATAAAACGAGCTGCTGATGTTGGTGCTGATAACGTTGATGCTGTTGTTGGAGCTTCTGAAGGAGCTGCAGATAAAAATTAAAAATATATTAATTTATAAAACATAAATGTCGTAACTTGGTCGTACCGTACTAATCGTACCGTCCTCCGCCATATGGTCCAATTTTCTCCATTTCTGAAATGAATATGAATTTATATTATTATTATAATACTATTATAATAATACTTACTTGTAATTGGTTGTGAGGTTGTGAAATTTAGTCCGCAACTCCAAAGCGTTCACCTCACAAACATAATTGAAAATTGGTTAGACCTCAAAATTTCTTATTTTGATTTTGAAATGCCAAATTTATTAGTCTGTTTAATGAGAAAACTACCTTTTTCCTTCAATACTATTGAATTCAACCCTGCGTTAAACTAGTCAAACTTCGTCGTAAACCATTTACCAGTTAAATCGAACAACAACAACTACACTCCATTTAACATAATTAAAACTTCTTTATCAATCGGTTTTGACCATTTATCTTCGTTAAGTCCATATAACTGTTAAATGAGCTCAGTGTGAACGCCATATAAAGCGATTGTTTTGTTTTTATTTTACAAACAGTGTTGTCATTGAACCAAAATTCCATTGAATTTCTTTGCAAAATCTTAAAAAAAACACAGCTTCAACAATTTGACAACACTGAAAAACTTTCGAAAAACACTGAGAGATCGGTTGAAACCGCTCACTCCAAAATTTTCCCGAAGTCAACGAATTGATAGAAACTGAACGAAAATTTTTTTCTACAACTCATGGTGGGTTCCATATGTTCTTATGTATTCGCTCGTTTCTGAAGTTTTTCAAAAGTGTACATCGCCATGAAATGGAACGAATTCCATAAAATTGGCAGTAGAATTCTAAATTCCACCAAACATATATCAGACCTACTACGATCGTAGTAGACCCGAACCCTGGTGAAGGAGCTATCAAAAAATTAAACACCAATCAATACAACCACTGCTTCGTGCACATGTTCGTGCGAAGAGTCTGAAGATGCTCGATTGATATTATTTAGTCCGACTGTCTTACCCCTATTCAGTAGACATTCTCACGAACCAAATGGGAATTATAACAGAATTCACGACAACCAACGTGCACTGTCAGCAAGCATGCTTTGATCATTTTGTTCAGCTTTTGCTACAAATTTGGAAAACTTTGTAATTTTCTAATTTCTCGCAAAACTTTTCCAATATATTGTTACACATAAACCTTAAGGAAACTATGGCGAATCTTTTATGAGAAGAAACCTTATGAAATAATTTTATTTCATTTTTGTTTGTTTTCTTTTATTTTATATTATGTTATTTTATTTTTATTTATTTTATTTTTATTTATTTATTTCATTATTTAAAAAAAAAAAATATTTTAGGTTTATTTTGTGTTAATTAAAATCATTGTGAATTATAATAAATAATTTTTTCTTTGGTTCGCACTGCTTTTCTCTATTTGCTGAGCATTACGAAAGCATTGATATGATTCCCCTAATCGCACCGAAAAATCCCCGACAAACACAATTGGATTGCATCTTCTTCTGCTGTTATGCTCTGTAACGAGGAAATTTGCTTGCAAATTTCCCCCACATTTTATTGCACATATTGGCTGAAATATAAAAGTATGAATAATGGATTTTGATGAAATGAAGCACTTTACCTGGTGACGAGCGATCAGTCCTCACGCGGTTTCAATTTTCGTCAACTGACGAGCAAGAAGAAGAGGAAGACCAAAATCAACCACAGCCTATGCAGCAAACAAGATGCCCGAGCAGGGAGAGAGTTGGTGTGGGAAAAGACACGGCGAATCGTCGATCTCTTTCCCACATCAACAAGAGAGAAAATATATGCGATCGACCCACCACCAACCAAGCACAAACCGTGTCGGTGGCAACGATCGAGGCGGACACCGCACAAAGAGGAATCGCCGATAAGGCGATTCTCTCACCGAGCGAGCAGAAACTTACCACGGTGCGTGTGTCTGCCTGGGGAAGTGCAGCGAGCCGACGACGTTGTTGTAATCAAAAACAACAACCATTATCTACTTTTTAGAGCGTTTGTTGTTTCTTTTGGTGTTTAATGCATTTTATGTACCAACAAAGCTCATCACATCACTCCTTCAGATATCACAGCGCGACCCGATTTCTTCTCTAGAGTGGGACTCCGCTCTGGAGCCCCAGGAGAGATGCAAATCTCTTGGAGACTTTCTTGTCCGATTTCGGACAGCTGATGGGTTATTAACCCCGACTAAATAATTTTACTGCTGCGGTGATTATGCTGAGATTTCCCAGTGCAAATCGCAGAGGACAGCAGGGGAAACTATGCAAAATTCTTAATTCCACAAAATATTTTGGCGCAAATAAAATTAAATAAACTGAATTTATATTAATTTGTGAGTTTTTCTCAATTTTCTCACATTCACTTATTTACTTAGAATTTAGAAAATTGAATAAAAATAAACCACAAGAAACTTGAAAAAAAAAAACGTTTATAATATTTTTTTCTTCTGGAACAAATCTTTGAAACAACTGTTTCAATTCAAGGCTAAATTGGTAATGATCACCAAGGGTTTTCGACCTGTCGATCAAAGTCTAAATTAGTGATCAGTTATTGTATATAATTGGTTTTTGTTAATAACCGATTCCAGTCGAAAGGAAACGGATGACAGAGACAGACGGTTATGCGTTCGCTGATCAATGTCACCAACATATTCGCCGCGATAGATGAAGATCGATAAAAGTGGTTCTGAGATTTGATACCAGAAAGTGGTCGGGCTACAAGCGCCGGTACAAGGGATTTTTTATAATATCTTTTTATAATATAGCTGGAGAGTGGCTGCAAGCAAGTCCTCACTCCCTATTGCCGACGAGCCGGAGCCGGATCTCTTATGCGTGCTTCCGCTTCCTGCCCTGAACCAAAAACCCTTTACCACCACTACCAAGTTGCATGCTACAACCATTTACCAGTTAAATCGAACAACAACAACTACACTCCATTTAACATAATTAAAACTTCATTATCAATCGGTTTTGACCATTTAACATCGTTAAGTCCATTTAACTGTTAAATGAGCTCAGTGTGAACGCCATATAAAGCGATTGTTTTGTTTTTATTTTACAAACAGTGTTGTCATTGAACCAAAATTCCATTAAATTTCTTTGCAAAATCTTAAAAAAACACAGCTTCAACAATTTGACAACACTGAAAAACTTTCGAAAAACACTGAGAGATCGGTTGAAACCGGGGGTCGAAACGATCCGAGCTAAAATCGCAAAGTTCTCAGCGGGTACTTCAGAACATCAAGATACGATCTTTCGAAGATCTTGTGTACGCTCTTTCGAGGATCGTATAAACGATCTTCGAAAGAGCGTACACAAGTTCTTCTGAAGTTCTCTACCTGATAGATCGCGACCGCTTCTCGGGTTTGAGAAAAGAAAGACCCGAACCAGAGTGTATTGTGTATTCGCTCGTTTCCGTAGTTTTTCAAAAGTGTACATCGCCATGAAATCGAACGAATTCCATAAAATTGGCAGTAGAATTCTAAATTCCACCAAACATATATCAGACCCGAACCCTGGTGAAGGAGCTATCAAAAAATTAAACACCAAGCAATACAACCACTGCTTCGTGCACATGTTCGTGCGAAGAGTCTGAAGATGCTCCATTGATAGTATTTAGTCCGACTGCCTTACCCCTATTCAGTAGACATTCTCACGAACCAAATGGGAATTATAACAGAATTCACGACAACCAACGTGCACTGTCAGCAAGCATGCTTTGATCATTTTGTTCAGCTTTTGCTACAAATTTGGAAAACTTTAGAGAGCTCGAGGCGAAGTGGCCAAACGCTAACATTGAACCAAGACAAAACATAATTTTATAAATAACTTCTACTTCATGAAAACCAAATATTATAAATAACTTTTACTTCATGAAAGTTTATTAAATTTACGAGTTTAAGAGTCCTGGGAGGTCGAATAGATCTCGATTAACCTCCACCTCAGTAGTTGGCATTTCTGTAGTAAACTACTTTTACTACTAAATGCAACGAGTATTTATATCTACTACTATTTCTATAAATCGTTGAATTACCTAGTTCTAAGAGTCCTGGGAGGTCGAATAGATCTCGATTATATGGCGTTCACACTGAGCTCATTTAACAGTTAAATGAAAAAGGAGCATTTCATTTAATAGGTGCGTTCACACTGAGATAATGAAGTTAAATCTGACAGCTGTTTACATATGAACAGCTGTTTGCATATTAAATTTATTTTTTGAAGTCGCTGAAATTTGGCAAATAGTCCAAAAATAATGAAATATCAAAGCTTTCGTTCATGTTTCTCAATATTTTTGAAGAGTACATATATTAATTGGATATTATTTATTTAACTATTCATAATTTATAACGAGTAACTGAAACTGGTTGTGAAGACGGCGACGCATCCAACGCAGCCGAATCCAGGGTATCGCGATGAAACGATGAGGAGGAGGAGAAGATAAAACGAGCTGCTGATGTTGGTGCTGATAACGTTGATGCTGTTGTTGGAGCTTCTGAAGGAGCTGCAGATAAAAATTAAAAATATATTAATTTATAAAACATAAATGTCGTAACTTGGTCGTACCGTACTAATCGTACCGTCCTCCGCCATATGGTCCAATTTTCTCCATTTCTGAAATGAATATGAATTTATATTATTATTATAATACTATTATAATAATACTTACTTGTAATTGGTTGTGAGGTTGTGAAATTTAGTCCGCAACTCCAAAGCGTTCACCTCACAAACATAATTGAAAATTGGTTAGACCTCAAAATTTCTTATTTTGATTTTGAAATGCCAAATTTATTAGTCTGTTTAATGAGAAAACTACCTTTTTCCTTCAATACTATTGAATTCAACCCTGCGTTAAACTAGTCAAACTTCGTCGTAAACCATTTACCAGTTAAATCGAACAACAACAACTACACTCCATTTAACATAATTAAAACTTCTTTATCAATCGGTTTTGACCATTTATCTTCGTTAAGTCCATATAACTGTTAAATGAGCTCAGTGTGAACGCCATATAAAGCGATTGTTTTGTTTTTATTTTACAAACAGTGTTGTCATTGAACCAAAATTCCATTGAATTTCTTTGCAAAATCTTAAAAAAAACACAGCTTCAACAATTTGACAACACTGAAAAACTTTCGAAAAACACTGAGAGATCGGTTGAAACCGCTCACTCCAAAATTTTCCCGAAGTCAACGAATTGATAGAAACTGAACGAAAATTTTTTTCTACAACTCATGGTGGGTTCCATATGTTCTTATGTATTCGCTCGTTTCTGAAGTTTTTCAAAAGTGTACATCGCCATGAAATGGAACGAATTCCATAAAATTGGCAGTAGAATTCTAAATTCCACCAAACATATATCAGACCTACTACGATCGTAGTAGACCCGAACCCTGGTGAAGGAGCTATCAAAAAATTAAACACCAATCAATACAACCACTGCTTCGTGCACATGTTCGTGCGAAGAGTCTGAAGATGCTCGATTGATATTATTTAGTCCGACTGTCTTACCCCTATTCAGTAGACATTCTCACGAACCAAATGGGAATTATAACAGAATTCACGACAACCAACGTGCACTGTCAGCAAGCATGCTTTGATCATTTTGTTCAGCTTTTGCTACAAATTTGGAAAACTTTGTAATTTTCTAATTTCTCGCAAAACTTTTCCAATATATTGTTACACATAAACCTTAAGGAAACTATGGCGAATCTTTTATGAGAAGAAACCTTATGAAATAATTTTATTTCATTTTTGTTTGTTTTCTTTTATTTTATATTATGTTATTTTATTTTTATTTATTTTATTTTTATTTATTTATTTCATTATTTAAAAAAAAAAAATATTTTAGGTTTATTTTGTGTTAATTAAAATCATTGTGAATTATAATAAATAATTTTTTCTTTGGTTCGCACTGCTTTTCTCTATTTGCTGAGCATTACGAAAGCATTGATATGATTCCCCTAATCGCACCGAAAAATCCCCGACAAACACAATTGGATTGCATCTTCTTCTGCTGTTATGCTCTGTAACGAGGAAATTTGCTTGCAAATTTCCCCCCACATTTTATTGCACATATTGGCTGAAATATAAAAGTATGAATAATGGATTTTGATGAAATGAAGCACTTTACCTGGTGACGAGCGATCAGTCCTCACGCGGTTTCAATTTTCGTCAACTGACGAGCAAGAAGAAGAGGAAGACCAAAATCAACCACAGCCTATGCAGCAAACAAGATGCCCGAGCAGGGAGAGAGTTGGTGTGGGAAAAGACACGGCGAATCGTCGATCTCTTTCCCACATCAACAAGAGAGAAAATATATGCGATCGACCCACCACCAACCAAGCACAAACCGTGTCGGTGGCAACGATCGAGGCGGACACCGCACAAAGAGGAATCGCCGATAAGGCGATTCTCTCACCGAGCGAGCAGAAACTTACCACGGTGCGTGTGTCTGCCTGGGGAAGTGCAGCGAGCCGACGACGTTGTTGTAATCAAAAACAACAACCATTATCTACTTTTTAGAGCGTTTGTTGTTTCTTTTGGTGTTTAATGCATTTTATGTACCAACAAAGCTCATCACATCACTCCTTCAGATATCACAGCGCGACCCGATTTCTTCTCTAGAGTGGGACTCCGCTCTGGAGCCCCAGGAGAGATGCAAATCTCTTGGAGACTTTCTTGTCCGATTTCGGACAGCTGATGGGTTATTAACCCCGACTAAATAATTTTACTGCTGCGGTGATTATGCTGAGATTTCCCAGTGCAAATCGCAGAGGACAGCAGGGGAAACTATGCAAAATTCTTAATTCCACAAAATATTTTGGCGCAAATAAAATTAAATAAACTGAATTTATATTAATTTGTGAGTTTTTCTCAATTTTCTCACATTCACTTATTTACTTAGAATTTAGAAAATTGAATAAAAATAAACCACAAGAAACTTGAAAAAAAAAAACGTTTATAATATTTTTTTCTTCTGGAACAAATCTTTGAAACAACTGTTTCAATTCAAGGCTAAATTGGTAATGATCACCAAGGGTTTTCGACCTGTCGATCAAAGTCTAAATTAGTGATCAGTTATTGTATATAATTGGTTTTTGTTAATAACCGATTCCAGTCGAAAGGAAACGGATGACAGAGACAGACGGTTATGCGTTCGCTGATCAATGTCACCAACATATTCGCCGCGATAGATGAAGATCGATAAAAGTGGTTCTGAGATTTGATACCAGAAAGTGGTCGGGCTACAAGCGCCGGTACAAGGGATTTTTTATAATATCTTTTTATAATATAGCTGGAGAGTGGCTGCAAGCAAGTCCTCACTCCCTATTGCCGACGAGCCGGAGCCGGATCTCTTATGCGTGCTTCCGCTTCCTGCCCTGAACCAAAAACCCTTTACCACCACTACCAAGTTGCATGCTACAACCATTTACCAGTTAAATCGAACAACAACAACTACACTCCATTTAACATAATTAAAACTTCATTATCAATCGGTTTTGACCATTTAACATCGTTAAGTCCATTTAACTGTTAAATGAGCTCAGTGTGAACGCCATATAAAGCGATTGTTTTGTTTTTATTTTACAAACAGTGTTGTCATTGAACCAAAATTCCATTAAATTTCTTTGCAAAATCTTAAAAAAACACAGCTTCAACAATTTGACAACACTGAAAAACTTTCGAAAAACACTGAGAGATCGGTTGAAACCGGGGGTCGAAACGATCCGAGCTAAAATCGCAAAGTTCTCAGCGGGTACTTAATCAGATACGATTCGAAGATCTTACGCTCTTTCGGATCGTAACGATCTTCGAAGGTACACAAGTTCTTCTGAAGTTCTCTACCTGATAGATCGCGACCGCTTCTCGGGTTTGAGAAAAGAAAGACCCGAACCAGAGTGTATTGTGTATTCGCTCGTTTCCGTAGTTTTTCAAAAGTGTACATCGCCATGAAATCGAACGAATTCCATAAAATTGGCAGTAGAATTCTAAATTCCACCAAACATATCAGACCCGAACCCTGGTGAAGGAGCTATCAAAAAATTAAACACCAAGCAATACAACCACTGCTTCGTGCACATGTTCGTGCGAAGAGTCTGAAGATGCTCCATTGATAGTATTTAGTCCGACTGCCTTACCCCTATTCAGTAGACATTCTCACGAACCAAATGGGAATTATAACAGAATTCACGACAACCAACGTGCACTGTCAGCAAGCATGCTTTGATCATTTTGTTCAGCTTTTGCTACAAATTTGGAAAACTTTAGAGAGCTCGAGGCGAAGTGGCCAAACGCTAACATTGAACCAAGACAAAACATAATTTTATAAATAACTTCTACTTCATGAAAACCAAATATTATAAATAACTTTTACTTCATGAAAGTTTATTAAATTTACGAGTTTAAGAGTCCTGGGAGGTCGAATAGATCTCGATTAACCTCCACCTCAGTAGTTGGCATTTCTGTAGTAAACTACTTTTACTACTAAATGCAACGAGTATTTATATCTACTACTATTTCTATAAATCGTTGAATTACCTAGTTCTAAGAGTCCTGGGAGGTCGAATAGATCTCGATTATATGGCGTTCACACTGAGCTCATTTAACAGTTAAATGAAAAAGGAGCATTTCATTTAATAGGTGCGTTCACACTGAGATAATGAAGTTAAATCTGACAGCTGTTTACATATGAACAGCTGTTTGCATATTAAATTTATTTTTTGAAGTCGCTGAAATTTGGCAAATAGTCCAAAAATAATGAAATATCAAAGCTTTCGTTCATGTTTCTCAATATTTTTGAAGAGTACATATATTAATTGGATATTATTTATTTAACTATTCATAATTTATAACGAGTAACTGAAACTGGTTGTGAAGACGGCGACGCATCCAACGCAGCCGAATCCAGGGTATCGCGATGAAACGATGAGGAGGAGGAGAAGATAAAACGAGCTGCTGATGTTGGTGCTGATAACGTTGATGCTGTTGTTGGAGCTTCTGAAGGAGCTGCAGATAAAAATTAAAAATATATTAATTTATAAAACATAAATGTCGTAACTTGGTCGTACCGTACTAATCGTACCGTCCTCCGCCATATGGTCCAATTTTCTCCATTTCTGAAATGAATATGAATTTATATTATTATTATAATACTATTATAATAATACTTACTTGTAATTGGTTGTGAGGTTGTGAAATTTAGTCCGCAACTCCAAAGCGTTCACCTCACAAACATAATTGAAAATTGGTTAGACCTCAAAATTTCTTATTTTGATTTTGAAATGCCAAATTTATTAGTCTGTTTAATGAGAAAACTACCTTTTTCCTTCAATACTATTGAATTCAACCCTGCGTTAAACTAGTCAAACTTCGTCGTAAACCATTTACCAGTTAAATCGAACAACAACAACTACACTCCATTTAACATAATTAAAACTTCTTTATCAATCGGTTTTGACCATTTATCTTCGTTAAGTCCATATAACTGTTAAATGAGCTCAGTGTGAACGCCATATAAAGCGATTGTTTTGTTTTTATTTTACAAACAGTGTTGTCATTGAACCAAAATTCCATTGAATTTCTTTGCAAAATCTTAAAAAAAACACAGCTTCAACAATTTGACAACACTGAAAAACTTTCGAAAAACACTGAGAGATCGGTTGAAACCGCTCACTCCAAAATTTTCCCGAAGTCAACGAATTGATAGAAACTGAACGAAAATTTTTTTCTACAACTCATGGTGGGTTCCATATGTTCTTATGTATTCGCTCGTTTCTGAAGTTTTTCAAAAGTGTACATCGCCATGAAATGGAACGAATTCCATAAAATTGGCAGTAGAATTCTAAATTCCACCAAACATATATCAGACCTACTACGATCGTAGTAGACCCGAACCCTGGTGAAGGAGCTATCAAAAAATTAAACACCAATCAATACAACCACTGCTTCGTGCACATGTTCGTGCGAAGAGTCTGAAGATGCTCGATTGATATTATTTAGTCCGACTGTCTTACCCCTATTCAGTAGACATTCTCACGAACCAAATGGGAATTATAACAGAATTCACGACAACCAACGTGCACTGTCAGCAAGCATGCTTTGATCATTTTGTTCAGCTTTTGCTACAAATTTGGAAAACTTTGTAATTTTCTAATTTCTCGCAAAACTTTTCCAATATATTGTTACACATAAACCTTAAGGAAACTATGGCGAATCTTTTATGAGAAGAAACCTTATGAAATAATTTTATTTCATTTTTGTTTGTTTTCTTTTATTTTATATTATGTTATTTTATTTTTATTTATTTTATTTTTATTTATTTATTTCATTATTTAAAAAAAAAAAAATATTTTAGGTTATTTTGTGTTAATTAAAATCATTGTGAATTATAATAAATAATTTTTTCTTTGGTTCGCACTGCTTTTCTCTATTTGCTGAGCATTACGAAAGCATTGATATGATTCCCCTAATCGCACCGAAAAATCCCCGACAAACACAATTGGATTGCATCTTCTTCTGCTGTTATGCTCTGTAACGAGGAAATTTGCTTGCAAATTTCCCCCACATTTTATTGCACATATTGGCTGAATATAAAAGTATGAATAATGGATTTTGATGAAATGAAGCACTTTACCTGGTGACGAGCGATCAGTCCTCACGCGGTTTCAATTTTCGTCAACTGACGAGCAAGAAGAAGAGGAAGACCAAAATCAACCACAGCCTATGCAGCAAACAAGATGCCCGAGCAGGGAGAGAGTTGGTGTGGGAAAAGACACGGCGAATCGTCGATCTCTTTCCCACATCAACAAGAGAGAAAATATATGCGATCGACCCACCACCAACCAAGCACAAACCGTGTCGGTGGCAACGATCGAGGCGGACACCGCACAAAGAGGAATCGCCGATAAGGCGATTCTCTCACCGAGCGAGCAGAAACTTACCACGGTGCGTGTGTCTGCCTGGGGAAGTGCAGCGAGCCGACGACGTTGTTGTAATCAAAAACAACAACCATTATCTACTTTTTAGAGCGTTTGTTGTTTCTTTTGGTGTTTAATGCATTTTATGTACCAACAAAGCTCATCACATCACTCCTTCAGATATCACAGCGCGACCCGATTTCTTCTCTAGAGTGGGACTCCGCTCTGGAGCCCCAGGAGAGATGCAAATCTCTTGGAGACTTTCTGTCCGATTTCGGACAGCTGATGGGTTATTAACCCCGACTAAATAATTTTACTGCTGCGGTGATTATGCTGAGATTTCCCAGTGCAAATCGCAGAGGACAGCAGGGGAAACTATGCAAAATTCTTAATTCCACAAAATATTTTGGCGCAAATAAATTAAATAAACTGAATTTATATTAATTTGTGAGTTTTTCTCAATTTTCTCACATTCACTTATTTACTTAGAATTTAGAAAATTGAATAAAAATAAACCACAAGAAACTTGAAAAAAAAAAAACGTTTATAATATTTTTTTCTTCTGGAACAAATCTTTGAAACAACTGTTTCAATTCAAGGCTAAATTGGTAATGATCACCAAGGGTTTTCGACCTGTCGATCAAAGTCTAAATTAGTGATCAGTTATTGTATATAATTGGTTTTTGTTAATAACCGATTCCAGTCGAAAGGAAACGGATGACAGAGACAGACGGTTATGCGTTCGCTGATCAATGTCACCAACATATTCGCCGCGATAGATGAAGATCGATAAAAGTGGTTCTGAGATTTGATACCAGAAAGTGGTCGGGCTACAAGCGCCGGTACAAGGGATTTTTTATAATATCTTTTTATAATATAGCTGGAGAGTGGCTGCAAGCAAGTCCTCACTCCCTATTGCCGACGAGCCGGAGCCGGATCTCTTATGCGTGCTTCCGCTTCCTGCCCTGAACCAAAAACCCTTTACCACCACTACCAAGTTGCATGCTACAACCATTTACCAGTTAAATCGAACAACAACAACTACACTCCATTTAACATAATTAAAACTTCATTATCAATCGGTTTTGACCATTTAACATCGTTAAGTCCATTTAACTGTTAAATGAGCTCAGTGTGAACGCCATATAAAGCGATTGTTTTGTTTTTATTTTACAAACAGTGTTGTCATTGAACCAAAATTCCATTAAATTTCTTTGCAAAATCTTAAAAAAACACAGCTTCAACAATTTGACAACACTGAAAAACTTTCGAAAAACACTGAGAGATCGGTTGAAACCGGGGGTCGAAACGATCCGAGCTAAAATCGCAAAGTTCTCAGCGGGTACTTCAGAACATCAAGATACGATCTTTCGAAGATCTTGTGTACGCTCTTTCGAGGATCGTATAAACGATCTTCGAAAGAGCGTACACAAGTTCTTCTGAAGTTCTCTACCTGATAGATCGCGACCGCTTCTCGGGTTTGAGAAAAGAAAGACCCGAACCAGAGTGTATTGTGTATTCGCTCGTTTCCGTAGTTTTTCAAAAGTGTACATCGCCATGAAATCGAACGAATTCCATAAAATTGGCAGTAGAATTCTAAATTCCACCAAACATATATCAGACCCGAACCCTGGTGAAGGAGCTATCAAAAAATTAAACACCAAGCAATACAACCACTGCTTCGTGCACATGTTCGTGCGAAGAGTCTGAAGATGCTCCATTGATAGTATTTAGTCCGACTGCCTTACCCCTATTCAGTAGACATTCTCACGAACCAAATGGGAATTATAACAGAATTCACGACAACCAACGTGCACTGTCAGCAAGCATGCTTTGATCATTTTGTTCAGCTTTTGCTACAAATTTGGAAAACTTTAGAGAGCTCGAGGCGAAGTGGCCAAACGCTAACATTGAACCAAGACAAAACATAATTTTATAAATAACTTCTACTTCATGAAAACCAAATATTATAAATAACTTTTACTTCATGAAAGTTTATTAAATTTACGAGTTTAAGAGTCCTGGGAGGTCGAATAGATCTCGATTAACCTCCACCTCAGTAGTTGGCATTTCTGTAGTAAACTACTTTTACTACTAAATGCAACGAGTATTTATATCTACTACTATTTCTATAAATCGTTGAATTACCTAGTTCTAAGAGTCCTGGGAGGTCGAATAGATCTCGATTATATGGCGTTCACACTGAGCTCATTTAACAGTTAAATGAAAAAGGAGCATTTCATTTAATAGGTGCGTTCACACTGAGATAATGAAGTTAAATCTGACAGCTGTTTACATATGAACAGCTGTTTGCATATTAAATTTATTTTTTGAAGTCGCTGAAATTTGGCAAATAGTCCAAAAATAATGAAATATCAAAGCTTTCGTTCATGTTTCTCAATATTTTTGAAGAGTACATATATTAATTGGATATTATTTATTTAACTATTCATAATTTATAACGAGTAACTGAAACTGGTTGTGAAGACGGCGACGCATCCAACGCAGCCGAATCCAGGGTATCGCGATGAAACGATGAGGAGGAGGAGAAGATAAAACGAGCTGCTGATGTTGGTGCTGATAACGTTGATGCTGTTGTTGGAGCTTCTGAAGGAGCTGCAGATAAAAATTAAAAATATATTAATTTATAAAACATAAATGTCGTAACTTGGTCGTACCGTACTAATCGTACCGTCCTCCGCCATATGGTCCAATTTTCTCCATTTCTGAAATGAATATGAATTTATATTATTATTATAATACTATTATAATAATACTTACTTGTAATTGGTTGTGAGGTTGTGAAATTTAGTCCGCAACTCCAAAGCGTTCACCTCACAAACATAATTGAAAATTGGTTAGACCTCAAAATTTCTTATTTTGATTTTGAAATGCCAAATTTATTAGTCTGTTTAATGAGAAAACTACCTTTTTCCTTCAATACTATTGAATTCAACCCTGCGTTAAACTAGTCAAACTTCGTCGTAAACCATTTACCAGTTAAATCGAACAACAACAACTACACTCCATTTAACATAATTAAAACTTCTTTATCAATCGGTTTTGACCATTTATCTTCGTTAAGTCCATATAACTGTTAAATGAGCTCAGTGTGAACGCCATATAAAGCGATTGTTTTGTTTTTATTTTACAAACAGTGTTGTCATTGAACCAAAATTCCATTGAATTTCTTTGCAAAATCTTAAAAAAAACACAGCTTCAACAATTTGACAACACTGAAAAACTTTCGAAAAACACTGAGAGATCGGTTGAAACCGCTCACTCCAAAATTTTCCCGAAGTCAACGAATTGATAGAAACTGAACGAAAATTTTTTTCTACAACTCATGGTGGGTTCCATATGTTCTTATGTATTCGCTCGTTTCTGAAGTTTTTCAAAAGTGTACATCGCCATGAAATGGAACGAATTCCATAAAATTGGCAGTAGAATTCTAAATTCCACCAAACATATATCAGACCTACTACGATCGTAGTAGACCCGAACCCTGGTGAAGGAGCTATCAAAAAATTAAACACCAATCAATACAACCACTGCTTCGTGCACATGTTCGTGCGAAGAGTCTAAAGATGCTCGATTGATATTATTTAGTCCGACTGTCTTACCCCTATTCAGTAGACATTCTCACGAACCAAATGGGAATTATAACAGAATTCACGACAACCAACGTGCACTGTCAGCAAGCATGCTTTGATCATTTTGTTCAGCTTTTGCTACAAATTTGGAAAACTTTGTAATTTTCTAATTTCTCGCAAAACTTTTCCAATATATTGTTACACATAAACCTTAAGGAAACTATGGCGAATCTTTTATGAGAAGAAACCTTATGAAATAATTTTATTTCATTTTTGTTTGTTTTCTTTTATTTTATATTATGTTATTTTATTTTTATTTATTTTATTTTTATTTATTTATTTCATTATTTAAAAAAAAAAAAATATTTTAGGTTTATAATAGGTTATAATAAATAATTTTTTCTTTGGTTCGCACTGCTTTTCTCTATTTGCTGAGCATTACGAAAGCATTGATATGATTCCCCTAATCGCACCGAAAAATCCCCGACAAACACAATTGGATTGCATCTTCTTCTGCTGTTATGCTCTGTAACGAGGAAATTTGCTTGCAAATTTCCCCCACATTTTATTGCACATATTGGCTGAAATATAAAAGTATGAATAATGGATTTTGATGAAATGAAGCACTTTACCTGGTGACGAGCGATCAGTCCTCACGCGGTTTCAATTTTCGTCAACTGACGAGCAAGAAGAAGAGGAAGACCAAAATCAACCACAGCCTATGCAGCAAACAAGATGCCCGAGCAGAGAGAGAGTTGGTGTGGGAAAAGACACGGCGAATCGTCGATCTCTTTCCCACATCAACAAGAGAGAAAATATATGCGATCGACCCACCACCAACCAAGCACAAACCGTGTCGGTGGCAACGATCGAGGCGGACACCGCACAAAGAGGAATCGCCGATAAGGCGATTCTCTCACCGAGCGAGCAGAAACTTACCACGGTGCGTGTGTCTGCCTGGGGAAGTGCAGCGAGCCGACGACGTTGTTGTAATCAAAAACAACAACCATTATCTACTTTTTAGAGCGTTTGTTGTTTCTTTTGGTGTTTAATGCATTTTATGTACCAACAAAGCTCATCACATCACTCCTTCAGATATCACAGCGCGACCCGATTTCTTCTCTAGAGTGGGACTCCGCTCTGGAGCCCCAGGAGAGATGCAAATCTCTTGGAGACTTTCTTGTCCGATTTCGGACAGCTGATGGGTTATTAACCCCGACTAAATAATTTTACTGCTGCGGTGATTATGCTGAGATTTCCCAGTGCAAATCGCAGAGGACAGCAGGGGAAACTATGCAAAATTCTTAATTCCACAAAATATTTTGGCGCAAATAAAATTAAATAAACTGAATTTATATTAATTTGTGAGTTTTTCTCAATTTTCTCACATTCACTTATTTACTTAGAATTTAGAAAATTGAATAAAAATAAACCACAAGAAAACGTTTATAATATTTTTTTCTTCTGGAACAAATCTTTGAAACAACTGTTTCAATTCAAGGCTAAATTGGTAATGATCACCAAGGGTTTTCGACCTGTCGATCAAAGTCTAAATTAGTGATCAGTTATTGTATATAATTGGTTTTTGTTAATAACCGATTCCAGTCGAAAGGAAACGGATGACAGAGACAGACGGTTATGCGTTCGCTGATCAATGTCACCAACATATTCGCCGCGATAGATGAAGATCGATAAAAGTGGTTCTGAGATTTGATACCAGAAAGTGGTCGGGCTACAAGCGCCGGTACAAGGGATTTTTTATAATATCTTTTTATAATATAGCTGGAGAGTGGCTGCAAGCAAGTCCTCACTCCCTATTGCCGACGAGCCGGAGCCGGATCTCTTATGCGTGCTTCCGCTTCCTGCCCTGAACCAAAAACCCTTTACCACCACTACCAAGTTGCATGCTACAACCATTTACCAGTTAAATCGAACAACAACAACTACACTCCATTTAACATAATTAAAACTTCATTATCAATCGGTTTTGACCATTTAACATCGTTAAGTCCATTTAACTGTTAAATGAGCTCAGTGTGAACGCCATATAAAGCGATTGTTTTGTTTTTATTTTACAAACAGTGTTGTCATTGAACCAAAATTCCATTAAATTTCTTTGCAAAATCTTAAAAAAACACAGCTTCAACAATTTGACAACACTGAAAAACTTTCGAAAAACACTGAGAGATCGGTTGAAACCGGGGGTCGAAACGATCCGAGCTAAAATCGCAAAGTTCTCAGCGGGTACTTCAGAACATCAAGATACGATCTTTCGAAGATCTTGTGTACGCTCTTTCGAGGATCGTATAAACGATCTTCGAAAGAGCGTACACAAGTTCTTCTGAAGTTCTCTACCTGATAGATCGCGACCGCTTCTCGGGTTTGAGAAAAGAAAGACCCGAACCAGAGTGTATTGTGTATTCGCTCGTTTCCGTAGTTTTTCAAAAGTGTACATCGCCATGAAATCGAACGAATTCCATAAAATTGGCAGTAGAATTCTAAATTCCACCAAACATATATCAGACCCGAACCCTGGTGAAGGAGCTATCAAAAAATTAAACACCAAGCAATACAACCACTGCTTCGTGCACATGTTCGTGCGAAGAGTCTGAAGATGCTCCATTGATAGTATTTAGTCCGACTGCCTTACCCCTATTCAGTAGACATTCTCACGAACCAAATGGGAATTATAACAGAATTCACGACAACCAACGTGCACTGTCAGCAAGCATGCTTTGATCATTTTGTTCAGCTTTTGCTACAAATTTGGAAAACTTTAAAGAGCTCGAGGCGAAGTGGCCAAACGCTAACATTGAACCAAGACAAAACATAATTTTATAAATAACTTCTACTTCATGAAAACCAAATATTATAAATAACTTTTACTTCATGAAAGTTTATTAAATTTACGAGTTTAAAGGGCGAACTACAATCAAAACTTTCTTGCTTGCTTCGCTTTGACGTTTAAGTTGAATACACGTAGTCTTATGGCGGCGAATACAATGAAAGATTGCCTCGCTTGCCTCGCCTCGCTTCATGCTTCGAGTTCGCGAAATTTCAACTTTTCTGAGGCTTTGACAGATAGAGACAGCTGTTTTGTTTTTTTTCTTGTTGAGTTTTCTTTATTATTGTCCCCGAAATAAAACAATGTCGTTCGAAGAAATACTTTTAAACGAAATAACAAAATATCCATGCATTTTTAATAAACGTGATTATGGATATAAAAACAAATTAAAAAGAGAGAAGTCATGGGCATCCATTTCTGCAGCCTGCAATGTTCCAGGTAAGTTGTTAACAAATGTTGTAATAAATGTTTTCAATATTTTATATTTTCAGTTGTTCAGTGCCAGGGACGATGGAAAACTCTGAGGGAGCGATTTGTTAAAGAACTGAAGAAAGAGAACTCTCCCTCTGGAAGTGGCGCCACAGAAATCTTTCAAAAATGGATTTATATGGATCAAATGGACTTCATGAGAACCCATGTCGCTCCCAGACCGTACGTTATGAAAAATTGTTTTTGGTTTAGTTAATTAATTGTCATTATTTTTCAGTACTATTTCAAGTATCCAACTGGATGAGTCGGGCAAATGCAGCGAACTGGAAGAAATAAACAGTCCTTTTTTTGAGCCAGTCTCACCAAACTGGCGTCGAATACATCTGTGGACATTCGCACAGCAATTTTAAATTGCTCATGGTCCTCAGTGTAAAGGCGGTTAAAAGTAACAGCAAATAAACCATCCACATCTCGGGTCCGATAAAGAGGACGAACCCAAAACCTCCGGCCTCCATTTAAAATCCGCAATCGTTCTTTTGCTTCATGGAGCAATATCAGAACCACCATCAACCATAATAAATTTTCTAAATCCATTTTTCAGTTTTATTTATTTTTCTTGTTTACAAACAAAATTATTATTTTCGAGATTGACAAGACAATTTGACACATAACATATGTTTTGACTTTTGAAGCAAAGCTTTCATTGTAACTCAAAAATTTTGCTTCAAGCGAAGCGAGGCAAGCGAAGCATGCGAGGCTTTGATTGTAGTTCGCCCTTAAGAGTCCTGGGAGGTCGAATAGATCTCGATTAACCTCCACCTCAGTAGTTGGCATTTCTGTAGTAAACTACTTTTACTACTAAATGCAACGAGTATTTATATCTACTACTATTTCTATAAATCGTTGAATTACCTAGTTCTAAGAGTCCTGGGAGGTCGAATAGATCTCGATTATATGGCGTTCACACTGAGCTCATTTAACAGTTAAATGAAAAAGGAGCATTTCATTTAATAGGTGCGTTCACACTGAGATAATGAAGTTAAATCTGACAGCTGTTTACATATGAACAGCTGTTTGCATATTAAATTTATTTTTTGAAGTCGCTGAAATTTGGCAAATAGTCCAAAAATAATGAAATATCAAAGCTTTCGTTCATGTTTCTCAATATTTTTGAAGAGTACATATATTAATTGGATATTATTTATTTAACTATTCATAATTTATAACGAGTAACTGAAACTGGTTGTGAAGACGGCGACGCATCCAACGCAGCCGAATCCAGGGTATCGCGATGAAACGATGAGGAGGAGGAGAAGATAAAACGAGCTGCTGATGTTGGTGCTGATAACGTTGATGCTGTTGTTGGAGCTTCTGAAGGAGCTGCAGATAAAAATTAAAAATATATTAATTTATAAAACATAAATGTCGTAACTTGGTCGTACCGTACTAATCGTACCGTCCTCCGCCATATGGTCCAATTTTCTCCATTTCTGAAATGAATATGAATTTATATTATTATTATAATACTATTATAATAATACTTACTTGTAATTGGTTGTGAGGTTGTGAAATTTAGTCCGCAACTCCAAAGCGTTCACCTCACAAACATAATTGAAAATTGGTTAGACCTCAAAATTTCTTATTTTGATTTTGAAATGCCAAATTTATTAGTCTGTTTAATGAGAAAACTACCTTTTTCCTTCAATACTATTGAATTCAACCCTGCGTTAAACTAGTCAAACTTCGTCGTAAACCATTTACCAGTTAAATCGAACAACAACAACTACACTCCATTTAACATAATTAAAACTTCTTTATCAATCGGTTTTGACCATTTATCTTCGTTAAGTCCATATAACTGTTAAATGAGCTCAGTGTGAACGCCATATAAAGCGATTGTTTTGTTTTTATTTTACAAA
The DNA here is from genome assembly GCA_017309665.1 of Coelopa frigida. NCBI lineage: Eukaryota > Metazoa > Arthropoda > Insecta > Diptera > Coelopidae > Coelopa > Coelopa frigida. The sequence goes on along the minus strand of CM029565.1, from coordinate 22,367,154 downwards.
CAGTGTTGTCATTGAACCAAAATTCCATTGAATTTCTTTGCAAAATCTTAAAAAAAACACAGCTTCAACAATTTGACAACACTGAAAAACTTTCGAAAAACACTGAGAGATCGGTTGAAACCGCTCACTCCAAAATTTTCCCGAAGTCAACGAATTGATAGAAACTGAACGAAAATTTTTTTCTACAACTCATGGTGGGTTCCATATGTTCTTATGTATTCGCTCGTTTCTGAAGTTTTTCAAAAGTGTACATCGCCATGAAATGGAACGAATTCCATAAAATTGGCAGTAGAATTCTAAATTCCACCAAACATATATCAGACCTACTACGATCGTAGTAGACCCGAACCCTGGTGAAGGAGCTATCAAAAAATTAAACACCAATCAATACAACCACTGCTTCGTGCACATGTTCGTGCGAAGAGTCTGAAGATGCTCGATTGATATTATTTAGTCCGACTGTCTTACCCCTATTCAGTAGACATTCTCACGAACCAAATGGGAATTATAACAGAATTCACGACAACCAACGTGCACTGTCAGCAAGCATGCTTTGATCATTTTGTTCAGCTTTTGCTACAAATTTGGAAAACTTTGTAATTTTCTAATTTCTCGCAAAACTTTTCCAATATATTGTTACACATAAACCTTAAGGAAACTATGGCGAATCTTTTATGAGAAGAAACCTTATGAAATAATTTTATTTCATTTTTGTTTGTTTTCTTTTATTTTATATTATGTTATTTTATTTTTATTTATTTTATTTTTATTTATTTATTTCATTATTTAAAAAAAAAAAAATATTTTAGGTTTATTTTGTGTTAATTAAAATCATTGTGAATTATAATAAATAATTTTTTCTTTGGTTCGCACTGCTTTCTCTATTTGCTGAGCATTACGAAAGCATTGATATGATTCCCCTAATCGCACCGAAAAATCCCCGACAAACACAATTGGATTGCATCTTCTTCTGCTGTTATGCTCTGTAACGAGGAAATTTGCTTGCAAATTTCCCCCACATTTTATTGCACATATTGGCTGAAATATAAAAGTATGAATAATGGATTTTGATGAAATGAAGCACTTTACCTGGTGACGAGCGATCAGTCCTCACGCGGTTTCAATTTTCGTCAACTGACGAGCAAGAAGAAGAGGAAGACCAAAATCAACCACAGCCTATGCAGCAAACAAGATGCCCGAGCAGGGAGAGAGTTGGTGTGGGAAAAGACACGGCGAATCGTCGATCTCTTTCCCACATCAACAAGAGAGAAAATATATGCGATCGACCCACACCTTGAAAGTCTCCTCTTGGAGACTTTCTTGTCCGATTTCGGACAGCTGATGGGTTATTAACCCCGACTAAATAATTTTACTGCTGCGGTGATTATGCTGAGATTTCCCAGTGCAAATCGCAGAGGACAGCAGGGGAAACTATGCAAAATTCTTAATTCCACAAAATATTTTGGCGCAAATAAAATTAAATAAACTGAATTTATATTAATTTGTGAGTTTTTCTCAATTTTCTCACATTCACTTATTTACTTAGAATTTAGAAAATTGAATAAAAATAAACCACAAGAAACTTGAAAAAAAAAAAAACGTTTATAATATTTTTTTCTTCTGGAACAAATCTTTGAAACAACTGTTTCAATTCAAGGCTAAATTGGTAATGATCACCAAGGGTTTTCGACCTGTCGATCAAAGTCTAAATTAGTGATCAGTTATTGTATATAATTGGTTTTTGTTAATAACCGATTCCAGTCGAAAGGAAACGGATGACAGAGACAGACGGTTATGCGTTCGCTGATCAATGTCACCAACATATTCGCCGCGATAGATGAAGATCGATAAAAGTGGTTCTGAGATTTGATACCAGAAAGTGGTCGGGCTACAAGCGCCGGTACAAGGGATTTTTTATAATATCTTTTTATAATATAGCTGGAGAGTGTCTGCGGTGTAGTTGTTGTTGGCTCGAGGTTGTTGTTGCTGTTGTGGTGGATGGTTGTTAGAGTCGTTGTGGTGGATGCATTTTGAAATTATTGTTGTGGATGATGGATGAATCGCTGGAGTTGGTAGCGCACTGCTTACTTATCTTTGATTATAGAATCAAGTGGCTGATGGAGAGTTAATGGCGATGCGCCTCGCAATTTTAAATATCGCGTCAAGCTTGGTGTTGTTGTCTGAGTGGGCTCGAAGCGACAGTGAGCAAACTTCTTCATCGCGCATTACAGTAATTGGAATATTTAACTTGCGGACCAATTCACGCGTTACTCGGCTTATCGTAACGCACGGGCCTAGGTGAGACCGAACGTAATGTCATTGTTCGTCAACTCTCAGCATCACGAGTACCGTGGGACGCAATAACACGAGGTATTGAGACAGTAAAGAACTAACAGTAACCGGAGTTGGCTGATCCGGAGTCAGCAGCTTCTAATAATGAATATTCAGTTTGCTGGAAAAATGATACATGCGGAAATTCGTTCACATATAACAATATAATACATGCTTGTTTTTAGGAAATTTGTTTGTCCAATGACTTTTGTGTGTATGTGAAATGAGTACGAGTGCGACTATACCGACTTTTAAACCCGATTACTTCTTTTCGCACCGATTTTTAGTTGATATTTTGTTTATGACTACTCGCATTGACTACATACCGGTATTGGAACGTCACTATGTTTGGCATGGTTTAGCTATAGGACAACAAAAGGAAAAAACAAACAAAAATGTGACTTTGACTGACTTGGAATGATGGTTCTTTAGAGGCGTCGTGGAGAAATAGAATTTATCAGAGAGAGAATTCCATCTGATACCGAGCGTTTTCGCTTTACTGCTTTCATGAAATAGGAGAACATCTTGGCATAGAAGATGCTCTTTCGGAACGCCTCGGAGAATTTCTTCAGAGTTCGAGATTCATTTTCTCATAGAAAACCCGGCCGATTCTAGAGCTGACACCTACTCTTCCCTAATCTTAATTGCCTCTTCTATGCTGTGACTGCCCACTAAATCGTCATCCACATACATGGACGACCGCAGGATGTCACTTGCCTTTGGATGAGATTGCGACACGTCGTCAGCCAATTGATGCAATGTTCGGATGGCTAAATATGGGGCACAATTGAGGCCGAATGTTACCATCTTTAATCTTGGAACATTTGGGCATAGAAGATGCTCTTTCGGAACGCCTCGGAGAATTTCTTCAGAGTTCGAGGTCCATTTTCCCATAGAAAACCCGGCCGATTCTAGAGCTGACACCAACTCTTCCCTAATCTTATTTGCCTCTTCTATGCTGTGACTGCCCACTAAATCATCATCCACATACATGGACGACCGCAGGATGTCACTTGCCTTTGGATGAGATTGCGACACGTCGTCAGCCAATTGATGCAATGTTCGGATGGCTCAATATGGGGCACAATTGTGGCCGAATGTGGGGAAGTGCGGAGAAGAATTCTTTGGAATGGAGTATGCTTTAGATCGATTAAAATTTGACGGTACGTTCAGCAAGAATTTGAAAAATCGCCACCTCAGAATTAACTGGGTAAATCCGTCTGTAGTACAGGGCCCGTATGGAGAATGTCATTGAGACTTTGCCCGCTTGAAGACTCGCATGAAGCGTTGAATACCACCAGATTAGTCGAAGTGCTTTCGGGTTTCATCACTGCATGATGCGGTAGGTAATAATGTGACGGGAAATCGGAAAACTTCGGACTTGGAACTTGTTCCATGTGGCCTAAATCCACATACTCCCAAAACTTCGAGATCTGCACATCCAACGTTATCTCGTTGAAGTAAGAAACGCACGTTGACCGAGGTGGAGTTGGTTGAGAGGTAGGGCCTGTTAAAATCCACCCAAATATCGTCTCTTGAGCGATCAGAGAACCACTTACGTATCGTTTGATACCATCTAGCATCACTAAAGGAACTAAGTCACCACCGATCAGGATAAAAGTGTGTGAGCTAGTATGGAATGTCCGATCTGCCAATGGTGTGTTTGGAGGAAGAGAGATAAGTGAGGGGTCAATGCTCAACGTTGGTAACTTCCCCGTCAATTGGGGAAGTACCAACGCCGATGCTTGCACTCGTTCTCTTGCGTTGACGAGAGAACTCATTTCGAATGTGCATAATTTCTGGGATTTCGCGGAGATTGCATTATTTAACCCGGAAATTTGGACTTGAATAGCCTTCGACGGCAGTTTTAGCAGGCGAAATAGTCGATCGGAGATAAAACTACCTTTGGACCCATTATCAATCAACGCACGAGCTGGATATTGTGTACCCATATGGTTGACATGAACCATCGCGGTGCCTAAAAGGATATTCTTAGCACTGGAGGCAAAACAAGATTGGATATTGTCGTGCACAGAAGGACGTTCAGTGGACTGTATCGGAGTATCGTTGAAAATCGGAATTGAAGAGGATCTCGGACTGTAGTTCGCTCTTCCATGTGATGTCGACGGCCTATTATCGGATTCATTTTGTAATAGTGTATTGTGCCTCTTATTGCACTTGAAGCAGTTATGCTTGCTTGTACACTCAGCTAAAGAATGAGCTCATGCGAAACAGTTCAAGCAGAGACCATGTTTGAGAACACACGACGTTCTTTCTCCAGCATTCATTGCTAGGAACTTCGGAGAGTTGCGTATAGTGTGTTGCTGGTTTGGACACAGCTTGCACACTGGATTGAAGATATTAGCATGGTAAGTGCTAAGTCTCCTCGGAGGATTGTGGGAAGCAGAGGTGGAGTGAGAGGTAGCCGTTTGATGTACATTCGATGTGCAAATATCCGACACGGTTTCGAGCGTTTGATAGCGGGAGGTGAGGAAGGAATCCATTTCCTTCCACCTTGGAATCGTCGCTTTACTCTGTAAGAATTGCTCCCATAAGGAAGTCTTATGGAGCAGATATCGATATCGTACATTTCATGTGCGGAAATGCAAGAGTTGATATCCCTCTGCAATATCTTCACGGACCAAAATCCTTTTATCATGTAAATCGTTATGGGAGGAATCCATCATTCGTAAGCGGAGCTCGCTTCACGATTTCTCGTGCTTCACCGCGGGTCTTTTTGTTCAGGTGGAATAACCTCTCAACAGCGTTACTTGAAAGATCCAACTTTAGGGGAATTGTCATCGCTGTCGCTGCGTTTTTCGTAGAACTCGTTTAGACAGGAGTCATAAAAGGACTTTACATTACTCCATATTGCCTTCATCTCATCTCGATGAACCTCAAGAGAGTGAATGGTGTACCCGGAGAGAAGCTCGTCAGCGAATTCGCTGTCGAATTCGATTAAGTTATCGGTTATTGGGATAAAATTATGTAAGGCGGCCATTAGAGGTATGGAGGTTGACTTATTTGTTTAAATATAATCGGACGTAATTATTTACAAGTACCCAATTCGGGTACGTAGAAATAAAGAATTGTAAATTCAATGTTTGACAAACCCAGCAGGTTGGTCAAAACACACTGCAGGAAATGATGCGCAAGGAAATGGTAAGTATAATAATTGATAAGTATATAATAATAATGTAATAATAATAATAATGATCGCTGTAAATCTGAAATTTGTAAAATTAACCGCAGGTAGGAAATACACTAGCACAGAGGATATCGATGAACGTCGTAACTTCAACTTCATAACTATATATATATATATATCACATCACACATACATATATATATATGCATACATATATACATACATACATACATATATACATACATATATATATATATACACATCATCACATATATATGCACATCATCAAAGCATTTAACAACCACATATAAGCAGTATTTTTAGTTTGAACCTCGAGCCAACAACCACACCGCAGCAACTCTCCAGCTCTTCCACCCAACAACTTCAACCAAGCAGACTTCGCCGAAGCAACATTTGGTCCTTTACGAGCCGAATCTGCAACTAGTGCATCACTTCGGTATGTCTGCATTTCATTTATAATTTGCTACATAGTTCGAGAGTGCAACGCGTCGGTTTTATATAATTGTTCAAGTAGTTTTTTCTTTGGGTCCATTTTAGCAAATTAGAAATGCTTATGTTAAATGCTTTGATGATGTGCGTAAAAAAAACGAAAATAGCGCCGGTGGTAGTTTTTGGAACTACGATGCCGACTCCTAATGCACCGGTGGATTTTTGTGCAACAAATTGTCTTACGGCAATATAAGTAATATTTGCTATGCTCAAAATACATCATTTCATTTTCAAACAGTTTTGGTTTCCCAAACCAACATAATCACAAATTACATTTCTGTTATTATCTCAAATTTTCATGTTTGATAAATCTAATTCAGATGAAAAATAGCTGATTCGTTTCACCAAAATTTGACTTTTAGCGATTTTGTAGCGAAGTGGCAAATAATTCACCACTAAATGTTTCGGATTTCTTGGAATTTAAGAGATTAAAGAAAATTGTTCAACTCCAAGTGAGATATATATCAGTGGTCACAAGCCATAACCACCTAACTGTTTTCAAAATGTTCAGGAGAGCAGTTTAAAGTTTCAAATTTTTTTTTTTAATATAGTTCTTTATTTATTGGATCTTCTCTTCTAGAGACTAACAATAATTGTATCAAATCTTATATCTAGTTATAATCTACTCCTTTCTAGGTTTAGTGGAGATCTATGGTTAATGAGCCAGTGTATGGAAGCAGCTTTTAACTTGATGTGCGTTCTCTTTGCCTCAAGGTGTTTTCGCCAGGTTAGCCGCCGATCTAGATGAATCCCAAGGTATGTGACATCGGATCCTTGTGGAATAGGGATATTATTTAGGGTTATTGTTGGGCATGTATTTGGCCTTAGTGTGAATGTCACATGTTTACTCTTTTGCTCATTAACTTTTATGCGCCAATTCGACAGCCATTTTTCTACTACTTTTAAATGGTCTCCTAGTTCAGTTGACGCTTTTGTGGGAAACTTGTCGGTGCTTAGTATTGCTTTGTCATCAGCAAATGTTGATGTGACTAGCTTACTATTTGTTGGTAAGTCTGACGTGAATATAATGTACAGGATTGGACCAAGTACGCTTCCCTGTGGAACTCCTGCGTTTATTTCGAAGTCATTTGTTATATATTCCTTATATTTCACCCGGAACTTTCTATGTGAGAGATACGATTTTAAGATATGATGGTAGTTTTCTGGAAGTAAGCATCTTATTTTGCACATAAGACCTTCGTGCCACACTCTGTCAAAAGCTTGAGCTACATCGAGAAAAATAGCGGAGCAGTATTTTCGGGTTTCAAATGCATTTCTTATTTCATTGGTTATGAGATTTACTTGTTCTATTGTACCGTGTTTTCACGAAAACCGAATTGGTGGAAGGGTATGATATTCCTTTCGCGGAGATATGGAGAAAGCGTTGACAGTAGCAGCTTTTCAAATAGTTTCGACAAGCACGGAAGCAAGCTTATAGGTCTGTAGGAGGATGGTAGTGTCTTATCCTTTCATGGTTTTGGAATCATCATTATTAAAGATTTCTTCCATGGTGTTAGAAAGTGGCCAGTTCGAAAGATAGCGTTGAATAAGCTAGTAATAAAAGTTATTATAGAATTAGGAAGTTCAGTTAGCATTTTGGGGGTTATGTGATCGTAGCCAGGGGCTTTTTTGGGATTCAGCTGCGTTTGTATAACGGTTTTGATTTCGATCTCAGTGCTAGTGATAGGAGTCATACCTTCTTGAGAGATGCAATTAAGGTAAGGGATTTGGAATCCATTAGTAGGAGGATTTGGTTGAAATACCGAACTTAGATGACGAGCGAATGCATTGGCCTTCTCCCCTTCGCTGCGTGCCCAGTTACCATGATTATCTCTAATTGGAGATTCACCTTCTACTGGTGTCTTTATGGATTTTTTGCTCCTCATAGAGAGCGTTTATTGTTACCATTAGGAGTTAGTTTTTCTATATATTTGTGTTGCTCACTTTCCTGCTGCAGCCTAAGGACCTCCCTTATTTTCCTTATTGCATCGTTGAGTCGTTCTTTCGACGCCGGGGATCTGCAGGCCTGCCATTCTCTTCTAAGGCGGCGTTTATTTGTAACCAGTCTTTCAATATAACTGTTGGTTACAATTTTCATATTTTTTGAGACTTTACCAGCAATAGGGGTTGATAATTCCGCTGCTGAGGTAACCATTTCATTGAAAATATAGACAAAGTCTTCTATATCCTCCTCACACTCCAGCTTTGGATTCGTGTGGATGTGACTACTTATGTATTTTTTGTACTTCAGCCAGTTAGTTCGCTGAGAAGTCAGTCTGAATGGATGTTCAATTTGTTTTGGATGTTCAAGTAAGCGGAATATTACGGGTGAGTGGTCAGATGATAATTCGAGACATATTTCAGCTAATATCGTGTTGCTGTCTATGTGCCTGGTAATAGCGAAGTCAATTAGATCAGAAACTTTTCTAGGGTCTGTTGGCCAGTAGGTGGGTTGTCTTGGAGAGACAAAGTTTAGCTTGATGCGAAAATTGATGATTGTGTTGTACAGTTGCCTGCCTTTTGGATTAATAAGGCGAGAGCCCCAGTGCGTGTGTTTGGCGTTATAATCGCCGGCAGCTAGGAATCTGCCTCCAAGAGTTTCGAAGAAGTCTTGGAATTTCTTTTCAGGAATTGTAAAGCGCGGCGGACAGTACACTGCGGAGAGTGTCAGGTTTGTGTTGTTGCTTTGCAAGCATAAATAGGTAGCTTGAAGGAAGTTCTTTGCATATGGCTCTAGGGAGTAGTGTTTCATACGAGTTCTGATGAGGGTCCCAGTTCCTCCATGTGCTTTGCCATCAGGATGATCTGTTTTGTAGAACCTATAGCCTGGAATTCCAAAGTTATGTTTGTTTGTAAATTGAGTTTCGACAAGGAGCATCACATCAATGTCCTTTTCAGACATATAGTGTTTGAGTTCTTCTCTGTGTTGGTTGATACCGTTTGCATTCCATAGACAAATTTTTATGCTATTCGTTTCTTAGTCAGGAGGACTTCTAGTGCCTGGTTTTGGGTTTTGATCAGGAATCATGTTTTGAATCATGTTTTGCATGGTGGTCATGAATTGTGTCATGCATTGTGTCAGTGCTAGAATCATTGTTTCGAGCCCACCCTCTTTTTGGGATGTAAATTGATCAGTAGGAGCTGAACCTGATTTTAATGCACTTGCGTAAGAAATGTGTGGGGTTATTGTATGTGGAGCGCTTGGAGGTTTAATATTGGTGTAAAGTGGGGCTGTATTTCTCGACTTGCTTTGAGCGGAATCCTTGCGTTGACCTAGTCTTTCTTTCAAGTCTTTATAGACTGGACATCCTCGATAGTTTGCAGTGTGATTACCACCACAGTTGCTGCATTTTTTCTCGATTAGAGGTTCAAGTTGAAGAATGATGGAGTTCGCCACAAGCTACACATACTGTTCGTAGGGTGCAGTAAGACAGTGTGACCATATTCTTGGGAATTAGTGCATTGCATTGGGCCATTCCGTTTGTGGAATGGAATGATATCCTGCAGTGGAGCAGGTATTGCAGTCCATAGATGGGATGGGTTTCATTTTTCTTCAGTTTGAGCTGGTCTGAAGATAGTTCAACCTTGAACATTGGTTGTGCAATTTTGTTTTTATTTTTGATGTTTATTACTGTATTGGCGTTAAAGCCATTTGCTTATAGTGCCTCCACAATTTCTTTCGTGTCTACATCAGCTTAGTTGCCTTTGAGTACAACAACTAACCCTTTACTACTTTTGAGTTGGTAAGTGTAGTAGTTTTTGCCATGGTCGTTCAGGAATTTTGTTACTTCACGGTAGTTAGGCTCGGAGTAAATCTGAATTTTTGTCTCGTGGAAATTTTCTTTGGTTATGGGAACAATATGGAAGGTATTGAGACCTGTGAGACTTGTTAGACTTTTGACCAAATCATTGGAGCTGCGTTCGCGCAGGTAGATTGGTGGAGGTTTAGTGCTTTTAACACCAAGGACGTTCTCAGTAGTACTTGTTCCTGGTTGAGACTGGACGCTGTCGCTTAGAATAGAAAAACGGTTATTACTAAGCGGATTAGTGGTTTGAGACTTTTTTGGAATATTACCACTATTACCTTTTTCCGGGCTCAACTTCCTTTTTACCTGGATGTAGCGATCCATTCCTGTTTGCACAATAGATTTGTACTTACCTTTTTCCGAGGTGACCGTTTTCGCAGTTGACGTCGATGCTGCTAGGGTAGTGATGTTTTTCGATAAATTCCCCACTGGGTTGCTTGATGCAGTTGCACCGGAGGGGAGGGGAGAGGAGATGAGAGGAGAGGAGAGGAGCATTTTGAGCTCCACTTTGCCGTTGGTAGCGGAGCTGCGTGCGAGACAGAGACCGAAGCAGAGAGCTTGCGTGCAGCTCTGGCTGGAGAGCCTGCATGCTCTCTCTGCACGTTGTTGTTGTTGTTGTTCCCTGATGCAGTAGCTAGTGTAGCGGGAGTGGCAGTTAGAGCTCTCTCGTCGTTTGCTTTGCTCACTTCGCGGCGAGCTAGTAGCGCGGGAGAGACTGATGCCGTGTGCTGTGCTTCTGCACCGCTCTCGGCAATTAGCAACGATGCGCTTAATAGCGCGGCACTTTCATCTGAGCGAGATGGAATCGGATTTGGATTCGCAGCGTTTGGCAGAGGACGGTGTACTTTTTTCGGCGAGTGTCCGACACTCATATTTATATTTATTTTGTTTATTGTTTACTTTTGATTTCAAGACAGAGCTAGAGGCAAAGCCTGCCGCTTGTCGAAAAACACTCGAGCGTATTGTTCGTTATGATTCGATTATTTTTGGTATTAAATTACGGATTTAAACACGGAGCTAAATCAAACCGCACTGTGTTTACGGAGTAGGTATCATCCATCAAGTTTCAAATTAACATTGAAAGTAATGGGGCTATGTGTTTCTTTTTTACATTTCTTTTTTACATTTTTTAAGGAGTCTAAAAAAGATACAGACATGAAAACTTGATAGCAAATAGATTTAGACACGCTAAGCACGATGACACTAAAATCTTCAAATTTATATCCATCTTCACTACTTGCAAATTCAATTTATCCAGTATTACCATAACGATAAACTATTCATTATAAATTTGAATTTTATTATTTTAACTATTCACACATGGCAACTCTATTACCCAACATAGCATAGAGAGGGAACTATATTAAGAATTGAGTCGCAGGCGGCTAGAGCCCACCTAATGTCAAAATTCAACGATAGGCACTAACCGCTCAGAGAGAAAGAGAATGGCAAACAATATTTTTTTCTCTCAGCACAACAAACACAAAGCCAATCAGCAAAGCGAACGGTGAAAAATATTTCGAAAATCCATCGTTATCATAGAAACCAGGATTTTAATGTCATTTTGCATTCTCAAAGACAGAGACAGAGCGGTTGAAATCGGTGCCCTCTCGTTCTAGCAAAAATCAACGAAGAATCTTAATTTTCGATAGAGACCGTCGTTAAACTCGTGAAAGTTCATCGATTCCAATATAGGTTGTCCCATATGTTCCTGTGTATTCGTTAGCTAGCTGCCGGCCGGACGCCAGCTACCCGTCGGTAAATATAGTTCCGCCTTAGGACTTGAGTAATCGAAATGAGTTGACTAACATGGCGTCACACGGATATTATATAACAGATAAATGAAAAAGATGCATTAAAAGTGCGTTCACTGATGAATGAAGTTAAATCTGACAGCACTTTGTATGGAACAATTGCAGTTTACCTACCCCCTCCCAAAAAAAAACTAAAAATAGCCCGAAATTGCGTTAAATTTGCACCTGCGAATCCCAAAATATTAAGGTGTGCTCTCACCTGCTTTGGAGGGGGAAGAGGAGACAGTTGAAAATGGAGCATCTGGCAATTCTACAAATATTAACCGATCCATATGGGTATCAAATTAAAGGTAATTGGTTATAAAAAAAAATAATTTAAAATAACTTAAAAAAATATTATTTTTTTGTTTAATAATTTAAAAAAAAATAATTTAAAAAACTTAAAAAAAATATTTCTTTTTTGTTTAATAATTTTGTTCTTTTTAAAATGTATTATTAACCATATATTTTATATACATAGATGAGCCCAGGGCATATAAAGCGATTGCCACACGTTTTTGATACGGAATCGCTTTCCGGTAATTCGTACCTTTTTTTTTCAAGCAGTTTAACATCAGACACAGTTTTATAAACGTGGTCCGATCCATGCGAAAATTGGTTTTAAAAAATTCGTTGCTCTGCATTTGGCAATCAACTTCCCAAAAGTAAGTTGAGCGATCCTATATAAATTATATTATTAGCAATTTATAATGGTTACATATGTATTAATTACGGGTGTCCAACATATTCTTGACTGGGCCGATAAAGATGATCCAAGAGCTAACAGCATGCACTGCAGGCTCCTTATATTCTTTATTTTTTTACGATGGGCATTTATTTTGGCACTAAATGCACCATCTATCACTTCAAATATTCCGGTATTTGCCCGGCACATAACAAAATTTTGAAAAACTGTTTCCGAATTCATATTGTTTATTTGGAAAAAATGTAAACAATGAAAATGGACCTGTCAAACGAAATTGACTTCACTCGGTGTGAACGGCTGCAATTTCGTTTAAAATTGTTGCCGAAAATGCGCATTTTCGATCCGGTGTGAACATAGTATTACTCATTTTCATGCGCATTTTCGGCTCGGTGTTTTTTTTTTTTTTTTGGTTTTAACGAGGACTTTAAGCATCAACAGCCTTAGTCTGGGACTTTAACCCAGTAAAACTCTCCTCGGTCAGTACAGGTATTCCCCCCGGAACCACCGCTAGGTATTTCGTCGGAAGGCCGTAGGAGCAAGTAGCTGAAGCATTAGTTGTTGGTCGGTCTAGTCCGTCCGTTCATTTCCCCTGGATTGCTGGTGTCTGTAGTGTTGCGGAAGCGCGTACGTTCCGTATTTCTTTCACGTTCCATGTTCCGTAGTGCGTTCATTATATCTGCTTCAGCTGACTGGACTGTTTTCCAGTTCTCCAGGGCAGCTAGGGCAGAATAGATCTTCCTCGCGCTTGAAGCGGTGCAGATACTGCTTGAAGCAGGCGTGTCCTCTGATTATCTGCGTTACATAGAAATCTACTTCACCGTGCTTCCGGTTCACCCATGTTGTTATATTTGAGATCAGGGCTGCTGTCCACCTTCCTTTACTGGACCGTTCCCATCAGCGTTGCCACTCCTGAAGGCTGCGCCTTCGCTCCTCTTCTCGTGAAAAATTTCTGGACGATTGGTACGATTGGACGATGCACTGTAGTTCAAGCGCCAGTATATCTACTGGCGGCATTCCCGCTATAACGCTTATGCCGTCGTTGGACACTGTGCGGAACGCGCTGACCACTCGGAGTGCACTATGTCGGTAGGTGGCTCTAATACCCGATATATATGTGGCTTTCTGTGTTGCTTCTGCCCATACGGGTGCCGCGTATAATATTATGGAGCTCGTCACTCTCGCTAGAAACGTTCGTCTGCTGGATCTTGGGCCCCCAATATTCGCCATGATGCGTGATAGTGCTCCATTTACTTTTGCCTCCTTTTCGCTCACTGCCAGCAAATGATCTTTTAAGGTCATTCGCGCGTCTATCAGCACACTCAGATAGCGTAGATGCGGCTGGAATGTTATGTCGTGTTCACCCACTCTGAAGGTGAAACCTCACGCGCTTTTCGGGAACTCAGTAGAACGGCTTCGGTTTTATGAGCTGCTAATTCCAATCGTATGAGTACAAGTTGAATCTAATTGATGTGTTTTTTCTTGTGCGAGATGAGAATTATGATAAACAAGGATTGATGTAGGGTCTGAGAAGGGATTCAAAGGATCCGGCAGTATAAAAATTCAATCTAACAACGCTTGAAATCGCTAACAAGGATTCGTTCTAGAGGATGGGTTGAGGCATTGGGGCGACAACTTGTAAAATGGGAGCAGCGATATCCATGGGTTCCCAAAAATTCATAGCTATCGACAACATCATCAGTCGCCTTCACCATCGTCGTCGTTGTCGCTGCTGGCACCACCAATCAACCGTCTGCTGCATCGGTACTCCACAAATCGTTTGATGCGTCTTTATCATCACCAGTTGAATAGTCGTCTGCAACATTTATTATAAGATGTCCCGAAAAAATCACATAAAGTGGTTGCAGCTTCTTCACACCACCCATTTTCTACGAAAGAATTCATAAATTTGAAATTGATTTGTTTGTTATTTATTTTTGACGTTTGATAGTTTATTTTGACTCTAAAATCGTTCACAATAACAAATAATTACGATCCGTGAACGTTCGTATTCTATCTCGACACGATCGTACGGTTCGTTCGTATCGTAATTCTCGTTCGTACGAAAGCCGTTCCGTAAACGGATTTGACGATTCGACCCCAGGTTTGTGTCGGTTGGGAGTTCAATTTTCATGATGTCGTTGTACATAACGTTCCATAGTGTTAGGCTACTGAGCCCTGTGGGACACCTCTGGACACCTTGTATTCTTTTACGCCTTCATCAGTGTCATACAGCAGTACTCAGGACGCGCAGCCGTCTCCGGCAGCACGACACTTACGCCTACGCTCCGCCGTCTTAGGCAGCACGACGCTTACCTCATAGCCGCTCACCATATCCCGAGCCGTCGTGCCTAACCATTTTTAGTCTTATACAAATGAATTTTATAATCTTAAGTATTTAAATTTACAAAATAAAATTAATACCTTTACTAAAACCGAGAAAGTGAAATTTCTTGTGAGAACCCTGCACAGCTAAGCTTGCCCCAGCTGGAAAGATCCTTACAAGAGTGATCACCATGGTAACTGGGCACGCAGCGAAGAGGAGAAGGCCAATGCATTCGCTCGACATTTAAGTTCGGTATTTCAACCAAATCCTCCTACTAATGGATTCCAAACCCCTTACCTTATTTGCATCTCTAAAGAAGGTATGACTCCTATCACTAGCACTGAGATCGAAATCAAAACCGTTATACAAACGCAGCTGAATCCCAAAAAAGCTCCTGGCTACGATCACACAACCCCCAAAATACTAATTGAACTTCCTAATTCTGCAATAACTTTTATTACTAGCATAAAAATGGCCGTCGAATTGACGCATAAAAGTTAATGAGCAAAAGAGTAAACATGTTTCATTCACACTAAGACCAAATACATGCCCAACAATAACCCTAAATAATATCCCTATTCCACAAGGATCCGATGTCACATACCTTGGGATTCACGTATATCGGCGCCTAACCTGGCGAAACCACATTAACTGGCTCATTAACCAAAGAACTCCACTAAGCCTAGAAAACAAGGTACTCCTATACAATAGCATCATAAAACCTATTTGGACATATGGTATCCAACTATGGGGAAACGTGTAACTAATATCGAACTTATACAGAGAGCGCAAACAAAGATACTAAGAACCATGACGGATGCTCCTTGGTACATCCGAAATATAAATATCCACAGAGACCTGAACATTCCCTTGGTGAAGGACGTAATTCCACACATCAGAGCAAGATATCTGGAAAAGCAACAAATCCATCCAAACCCCCTAGCGAACGCACTGACGTACACAAACAACACATCCCGTCTACGTAGGAACGACCTACCATCCCTGTGATAAGGAGGATCACCCAATGAAGGAGTAGATTATAACTAGATATAAGATTTGATACAATTATGTTAGTCTCTAGAAGAGAAGATCCAATAAATAAAGAACTATATAAAAAAAAATAAAAAAAAATAACGTCCCAAAGTCGATCCTTCTTCAACAGCAACTGCATTCGGTATGTCCACAACTCGAAATTGTCTCGATTCAGCTTCGTGTTTAAATCAGCCATACTTGTAGTTTATTTAGCACGAGAAGAAATAGACCCCGTCAAGCTTTACCCAAGTGAAGCCGTCGTTTGGTACTGGTGCCGTGGTTTGAAGCCTTGCCTCTAGTTGTCCATATAGCCGCTTTGTTCGAGGCATCTGTTGTCCACTCGTATCCGACCAGGTTATGGTATTGTTCGCAGAGTATCGCTAGGTCAAACTGTCGCTCAAGAACCGTCTGCTTCAGTAGGGCCTGTGCTGCGATGCAGTGGTTTAGGTTTAATTGTATGATTTTCATGCACCGATTTGTTGAACCTCTTTTTTGTATGCTGGACATCGAGAGTTGCCCGCTGCGTGTTCTCCACCACATAACGCACATTCCATTTTATTTTTGCATGATGCTGCTACATGTCCTGCTTTACCGCACTTCCTGCACAGGTTACTGCGGTTTACTCCTTCTTTGCAATTACTTGGCATGAGGTTATAGCCCCAGCACTTGAAACACCTTTTTGGCGATATGCTCTCACGCACTCTACATGACACCCAACCAATGCGTATCCGCTGCTACTTCAGAACCTTCTCTGCATCATCGACTGGCAGGCTGATCTATGCTGTCTGAGTGCCTTGGTAAGATTTGCGCATATTCCTTATTGAGCCTTCCTGCGGTCGCATTATGCTACACTGTTCCTGTAGAGCATCACACACCTCGCTCGTTGTTGTGATTTCGTCCAGGTCTCTGAGCTGGATTTTGGTGGTGTGAGATTTCGCTGACCGATCCACCTAGCGCTTTTTCTACTGCTGCTTGGTACGTTCCTGTTTTTTGCTCGGTTGTGCGCTTCAGCTCCAGGAGTAGGTTGTTTTTTGCGGTTCGTCGAACAGCCTTGACGTTCTCTCCTAGGGATTTTAAAGTTTCCTCCGCTTTAATGGTGCGCAGTATATCCGCATAAGTTCGATCAGCAGTGGCCGAGATTATTATGGCATCGGGTCGAGATCTCACCTTCACTTTCCTACGCTTCACCGTCTTCCACTCTATAGTCTGGTTTGGCTGCTGCTGTGGTTTTTCGGCTCGCGCTGGTTGGCCTGTTTTCTGCACGTGAGCTGGCTCGCCGGTTTTACTCATTCTCTGAGAGTTGCGTGGAGGTATTGCGCTTGTTCGCTTCGTTGTGGGGGTTTCAGTGTGAACTCCCATCTTCTGCTTTGGATCCACACCTGACTTGAGCCACGGAGACGTCTGTGATGAGCTGCTGTTCTTTATAACTCTCTTAGCCGCCTCGCCGCAGAGATCGATCGCAGAGAGCTCATACAGCCCCTGCAAGTTTGCCACAACCTGTCGCATCTGCCGGTGGATTGTGCGCCTTTTTGGCTCAGCAAACATGTCCGCCAGTTGACGAATTTGCTCTCCAAGGTTCTCGAATGGCGATTTTTTTGTCGTCACGCATTGTAACCCTTTTCTCCGTTGATCCCACTGGTGTGTTGGTCTCTACTCGGACTCTGTGAGGTTGATCGGGGATTCCATCGGGGATCCCGTCTGACTTTCGCCACTCCTGGTTGGTGTCCTGTTTAATTTGGAGCTCTTCGCAAATGGGTTTGCAGCTAGGCGCGTGTCTTCATTGCGAGGTCCCGCCACGTATGGGCTCCTATGCACGGTTTCGTTTTCCAGGCGCCTGGGAGGTCCAGCTCCCTGGTCCATGGCTTGGATCCCGTCCGGATCCCTATACCACGTGGTGTATGTTTTGCGCGGTTTGGGTAGCAGTTTGTGAAAAAGTGTGTTTTTTATTTTTATATATTAGGAAACTATGTAATATATGTATAGAAAATGGGATTTATTTGTCTATTGTGTTGTGGGGTTTATTATATATTTTTTGTATGAGAGGGTGCCTGTGATCAAGCCGGTCTGTCAGCAGATGACGACAGCAGTTTGTTGACGTTTGGTGCTTTGCGTGTTATTGTTTTAATATTTATGAGCTTATTTGGTGTATGTTTTCATTTTGTTCATTTTACATATATAAATTTAAAAAAGTTCAAGTAATAAAAGATTGTACGATACTTAGTTTTTTGTTTGGAATTCACCGGCCAGTTTGCCACGACCTCCAGGATTTAAGCCACTATGACTGGGCCTGGGACT
This sequence comes from Coelopa frigida, assembly GCA_017309665.1. NCBI lineage: Eukaryota > Metazoa > Arthropoda > Insecta > Diptera > Coelopidae > Coelopa > Coelopa frigida. The sequence goes on along the minus strand of CM029565.1, from coordinate 22,349,210 downwards.
TACGTCGCGGAAAATGCACAATGCAGGTGCTTGTATGGTTTTATAGATATTAAAATTGTTGTTGTCACAACCATACATTGAAAATTGTTTAAACCGACATATCTTGGAAAATGTAAACAGACAGACAGATGAGAAAAAATACTTTATTCCATCTATTCTATTGAACTCAACACTGCATTTAATTCGTCAACTTTGTCGTAAACTATTTAACAGTTAAATGGAACAACAACAAATACATTCCATTTAACTTAATTTAAACTTCATTATCAATCGGTTTTGATAATTTAACTTTATTAAGTCCATTTAACTGTTAAATTAGTTCAGTGAACGTCATATAATCGGGCCTTCAATTCAAATACACGTAGAGGGCGGTGAATACAATCAAAGCATACCTCACTTGCATGATGCTTCGACTTCGCGAATATTTAATTTTTCTGAGTCTTACTTCTTTGGACTTCTTCTTCTTCTCAAAACATTAAAATTTATCTTCTTACTGATTTCTTCGCTCTTTTTCTTCTTTTAATATTTTAATGTGTATTTTATAAATGGAATACGCTGACCACAATGATACCATTAGATTTTATTTTTGTGGTCTAAATTTGGTATATTTTGAGGAAAACTTGAATTTGACATATAACAAATATTTTCATTTTTGCCGTATGCCACAATCGTATTTTACCTAGCATACGTCATCACCAATTAATATTTTATATTCAAATATTTGATAGCGAAATATTATGAATAGTGAAAAAGACTTGGCACTGGCAGGATGCGAACACACGACCTCAGGTTTCTAGCACAGCACACTACCACTGTGCCACTGACGGCCCCAATAATATTATTAAATTTAAAAACATAATGTTCTGATCCAAATATAATAATTTTTAAATATTTGGTTCGTATTTCGTCAATAAAACTAATAAATATCAAATAACCAAAGTAATAGCATGTTCACACGGAGCTGAATTTGGGCTCAAAATCGATTTTCGCTGAAAATCTGTTTTTCGTCTTGGAATAACTCTCAAATGAAAATCAGATATTTGGCTGATTTTCAGCGAAAATCAAGAGATTTTCGGTTTGCAACCGTAGTTTTTATTGAAAAAAGTACTATTTCACAAAAATCCTTTACCCTGATGTCGTATTCATTCCAACACAATGAAGAAGTCGACAACAACACGTGTAGAATATAATAGTGCGTTCACATGAGCCAAATTTTCGACTGAAAATCAGATTTTCAAAAAAGCCGTTCACACGACAAAAAGATTTTCATACGTCAGATTTTCGTTTGGCGGTATTTCTTCCCTTTGTATTGGTGTGTATTCTATACACATTGTTATCGACTTCTTCATTGTGTTGGAATGAATATGACATCAGGGTAAAGGATTTTTGTGAAATAGTACTATTTTCAACAAAAACCACGCATGCAAACCGAAAATTTCTTGATTTTCGATGAAAATCAACCGAAAATCTGATTTTCATTTGACAGTTATTCCAAGGCGAAATTAGATTATCGGCTGATTTTCAGCGAAAATCGATTTTGGGCCGAAAATCAGCTCCGTGTGAACATGCTATAAACCAATAAACCAAAATATGACATTAAAATCGATTTTGGCGTATGAACGCCTTTTTTGAAAATCTGATTTTCAGCGGAAAAATTTGGCTCGTGCACTTTAAATTTAGATATACAGGCATGTTCACATTTTCGATTTCGATCGAAATTCATTCAAATCGAATACACACCAATACAAAGGAAACAAATACCGCCAAACGAAAATCTAACATATAAAAATCGATTTCCCCTAAGGGGAAAATTTTCTTCAGATCGCCATGTCATGTCAAGTTCTGAATACCACCAGAACGAGTCACGTAGGTGCGTCAAACGTCAAAATATTTGTACATTAGGGGTATTCAGACTGAGTCTGTAATCAACGATTCCACGCTCGTACGCGAGTTGTACCTCTCGTAGATCGCGTAGAATCAACCTTTGCAGTGAAAACAAAACATAAATATTTTTGCAAAAAAGTGAAATAATTGTGAATAAAATAACTAACAATAGCATATACAAATATTTTAAAGTATTTTAATACTCAATTTGTAGTCTAAATAATTATGTTACAGTGTCCGAAAAGAAGAAACATGAGAAACCTCATGTGAAACCTCAAATGTCAAAATGCTCTCTTCTCTCTATTTTCTTTCTCTCAAATTATGTTTGTAAATGGAAATTTTTTACTTTTATATTATTAATATTGATTTTTTGGTATATTATATGTTTTTGTTGTTTTTTTGTGTTTCGCTTCCGTATCGAATGTGTTTCGCACATAATGTGTACCATTCATAAGATATGCAACCCTGCTACGAAGCAAGCATATTTTTTCACGTTGTCGAAGATCACGTTTAATGGTGTGGTAAAACTTAGAATTTTATACTTCCGAAGTTGGCCAAACAAATCTCTAACCCTCCTCTCACTTTTCGGAAGCTTAGGGAATAACGTTATATAAACAACAATACACCCCCCCTTCCCCAAAAAAAAGATAAAACATAATTTGTAAAAATGGATAACAGTGATGATCTGTGGTAAGCTATTCATATTATGTGTAAATATCTGCTTCAATCAAAATGCTTTAATTGTTAACCTATTTTGTAGTTTCAAAGAGGAATCTCGGATAAGTGGTTTTTTTTGTGGAGAAAAAATTGCATGGTCGTTGGACGGAGATCTTTTGTATTGCCAAAAGTCTGGAAACTTAAATGTTGTATCAGCGCACACTGGAAATATAGTCAGGAATATAAACCTTCAAAACTGCTATTCATATGAAGAGGAATATGATGAACTTCTAACATTTGATTTATCTTTAGATAAGCAGTATATAATTACCGCACACAAAAGTGGCTTAATAATGTTGTGGAATGAACATAATGGTATGAAAGTAAAACAATGGAAATCCAATCATTTTGGTTCAATATCAAAACTGCTGTTCAGCCCGTGCAATAAACGTGTTTGTTCTACTAGTGCAGATGCAGTTAGTGTTTGGGATTTTACTAACCAATTATGCAGTATATCTATTGAAATGCATGGTTTAGTATCAGTAATTAAATTTTTTCCGAACGCATCATCTCCTTTCTTATTTGTGGCAGGAGATGATAATGTTATCAATTGCTGGAATCACATTCGAAAAGTGCACGTAAAATCATATAAAGGGCATTTATCACAAGTTTCTGATATTGATTTTAACGAAAATTTGCAGTTTATGTCTTCAGTAAGCCTTGATCAAGTTTTAATTTTGTGGAAACTTAGCGATGGATCAAAATTTAAGGTCATCCCATTATATGAATCTTTAAAAGGAGTTTTCTTTGTAATTCCAAGAATTTTAAATGTAACAAATGATGGAATGCAGAAATTATTAGTTGTAGCTGCTGGATTAAGTGGAAATATTTACTTAGTAAATTGCGAAGAAAGCACCGTAATTTCAGTTCAGCAGAGTATACACGAATCTAAATGTGTAGGAAGAAACAAAAATTCAATCATCACCCATTTATTGTACTGTAAAAGGGCAAAAGAATTTGCTGTAATAAGATCTGACTATAATATTTTGTTTTTTGACATAACTACATTTCGTTTTTCAAGGCAGTTGATTGGATATATTGATGAAATTTTCGATATGTGCTTTTTGGGGAAAACTGATCAGTTTGTGGCTATAGCTTCAAATAATGCTGATATTAAGATTTATAATTTGCTAAATTTTAATTCTGCTGTCGCCTCTGGACACCAGGAGATCGTCTTAACAATTTCAGGATATAAAAACTACTTGTTTTCAGCAGGAAAAGACTTTATTATTTTCATATGGCTATTAGATCCAGCCTCCTTTACTATTCGAAATATACAAAAATGTTCTGGACATACATCTGCAATTCAATCGATTTCTTTATCAAACCTTAATTTTGATATGTTGGGATCAGTTAGTCAGGATGGATGCCTCAAATTGTGGACATCTACGATACGAAAAAATATGGAACCTGAAGAATATACGTTTCAATTATCGAACTCAGTGGTAGCACATAACAAACAAATAGATTGTATAACCTTTTCTGATAATAATAATATTCTTGCAACTGGTTCTAAAGATAAATATATAAAAATTTGGAATTGTAAAAACCTCAGTTTAGTAGGTACTCTGCGTGGACATCAGAGAGGTATCTGCACAATTCGGTTTTCACCGGTTGACCAAATCTTAGTTTCTACATCTAATGATTGCACCATCCGTATTTGGTCAGTAATGAAGCTCGTGTGTCTTATAAAAATTGAGCATGAATTTTCTTTATTACGGTTAGAATTTGTTTCCAAAGGTAAATATTTTATTACTACTGACTCAACTGGTACTATAAAAATTTGGAATGTAAAAAGAAGTGAATGTGTTTCAACTCTTGATGGCCATAATGATCAATTGTGGTCTCTTGTCGTTGCTTCTGATGACTCTATATTTTTAACTGGAGGAGTGGGAGCTGAAATAATATGTTGGAGAAATGTGACCGAATTAAAATGCATGGAAAATCAAAAAAAGAAACATATTCAAAATATTCAAAGTCAAGCACTTCAAAACTTATTTAAAGAAAAACAGTACGAACCTGCATTATTTTTGGCATTGACTCTTAATAAGCCATTAATTTCTAGAAATATTCTAAGTAAATTAATTAGAAATAAAGCATCTTTGGATATTGTTACTGAAAAAAAATTTTCTGATGTTAGGAAAAATTTTCTTAAACATATTAAAGCTTGGAATACCAAAAGTAGACATTGTAAAATATCTCAATTAATAATTTTTTCCTTATTGAATAAAGTCATAAATACCCCCTTGGACACATTCAATTTGTTGGAGTTAGTTGAAGATACACGACCTTACACTAAAAGGCATTACAAAAGGTTATCTTTAAATATACAAGACCTTAACTTTCTTGAATTTACTGTTAAGTGCATGTAAAAAATTATAAATATTAAGGATTAAATGTTAATATATGTAAGTAATAAATGTATTTTATAATTCGGAGAACTATGCAAATTTAACAAAATTAATTATAAATTATATCAGTTCGAATGTAGCTATATTCTGGTTTTCTCGCTTTATGCCGTCGTCGCTTCGTTGGTTAACTATAGTCAAGTATGTTAAACAAAAATGTTTACGCCTTGCCCCGAACCGTTATGTTGTTTACCTTTTTGACGTTTGGTGAAGGCATAAAAAATGCATTGTTGTTGTGGTGGTTCGTATGTTCGTATCCTAGGAGTTAAAACTTAAATGAATAATATTTACATCTACAGTGTTCCACTAAAGTCTTCGTACAGCAGCTAGTACAAAAGTTAATAATAAAATTAAGAAGTGGTAAGTAAGAAGTGGTTGGAATATCAAAAAAATTTAAAGCACGTTTTTTTATTCAACATTTTTCTTAATAACAAGAACTATAAATTATTATTTTCATTTATTCATCTCAAAGGTATAGTCCTTAAATTGAAAAGTCACAAAGTTTACTCCACTAAAGTGTTCATACACTGAAGCATTTACTTGCTCTTCCATCCCTTTTTCTAAGAATCGTTCGTTGGTGTAAGGATTCCTTGCAAACTCGAATAAACGAAACACGTTCGACATACTCCATGATACAAATTCCGTTATATACAGGTATGTAAGTGGAGATTTCAACAAAATTGTTGAACATAAAATTTAGAAATGCATAGAATATATTAATCGGTGGAAAAGTGTAAAATTTATTAAATTTACACGTTAACGGTCTGATTCTCTGAAAAAATGTAATAAAAACGATCAAAATTGTTGCCTCCAAGAGAGGAGGTAATAAGCGGTTAACAACCATTTAATTCTTGATTTTTAGGATTTACATAATCTCAAATCACTTCACATAACACAAATTCACATCTTATGGCCATATTTTGATCTTGGAGGCCAAACACACTTTAATGGTCTATTTATTGATGATGGCTCTCGGACAAATTCTGAACGACTCGAACTGACTTAATAAACATTTCAAAAAAAAGTCGATGTCATTATTTTCTCTCAGTTGTTAGTCATATTTCTATAAATTCTATCATATTTCTTCAGTTCCTTGTCATTTGTTTCAAAATTCTCCCGAATTTAGGTTATTTTTGACAGTTTTTACTCAATATTTTGTATTCACTACGAGGTGAACTTTTCGTTGTTGGAAATGTTGGAAATAAAAATAAACAAACCGAAACAACAGTTCGGTAATAAATTTTCTTATTACCTATTGTAACCTATTCGAAAGAATCAGGCCGTAAATGGTAAAATTCATACGCTGAAATAAAAAAAAAAAATATGCGTGCAACAGAGTACACGCGAAATAAGTGAAACTTCGGTGGCTATTTAACAGCATATAATTTTATTCAACCGTTTCTACTCTATATGCATCGCTTGGTTGTAAGTGTGTGTATATGGTTACATGGACATTAAAGACCAGCCAATAAATACCATATTGACCACTCACATTTCTTAATCTTCGAATATGCATGAATGGAATCCGTGGTGAAATAAGCCTTTCAGATATCAAATCTAGCGGTAGCAAATGATTAGGTATATCTGGATATTGAAAACCATTATACAATGACATTGTTAGAATCTTATTTCTTTGTAAGGAGTTATAACATGTATTGCATACCGTGATATTCTCTATTGATATATCAGGTAGAACTGTATTCAGAATGTATTGATGATAGCGACATGGCGATTTCAATCTGATCTAAACCATAGCCTGTCACATACTGAGCAAATATAACCGTATTGGTTATTGATTAATTTTTTCATAAACTCTTCGTGAGCTTTTCTATGCTGATAAAAATCAGAATGTAAACATTCATTATTTTCATATTCCAACAATCAACCACTTAGATACAGTTTATTGGTGGTCAATAATTCTGTTCCGCAAAAGCCTTCGCCGTATTTAGTAATCGCGACAACGCTCTGCTGATATTTTAGCATATTTTCTTATGCTCCTGATATTTTCCCAGTGGATTGTACGTGTTATCGATTAATAAGAGAAATCAGTAAATATGAATTTTACTATATTATTGATTGACGAACTTGTTGGTTGTTATTTGCGCAATTGAGATATGTACAAAGTATTGAAAAATCTGCGTTATTTTGGAAGTCACTTCCCTCTCCGCTCCATTTCTTTTCCATTTCTTTTCTCCATACTGGCTTTCATCTGCATTGGAAACTTGGAAGTAATGAAAGAATAATGGATTGTTGAGTATACTTTTCAATTCTTATAGAAATTTGTAATCAATTTGTTATAACAATGAGCGTGGCAGAGACGTTTTACATTCAGCAAGAAAATCTCCCTAAGGAAATGGCCCATTATACTAACATTTGCTTGTAGTACAATGCTCCAGTAGTACATTCTCCATCTGATGTTCGCCTTGGAATAACTGTCAAATGAAAAACGGAAAATCTGATTTTCGCCTTGGAATAACTGTCAAATGAAAAAAAAATTTCGGCTGATTTCATCGAAAATCAAGAAAATTTTTGGTCGACAACAACATACACACCAATACAAAGGAAAGAAATACCACCAAACGAAAACGATTTTGTCGTGTAAACAGCTTTTTTGAAAATCTGATTTTCAGCCGAAAATTTGACTCGGGTGAACGCACTATTAAAGACACTATTAAAAATAAAGGCAACCGAAAAAAATAATTAGTTATATTTTTTTTTGATTTTTTGAACATCATAATATATTAGGAGTATTCAGACGTACTGATTTAGAATTGTATGCCGTGCAATTTGTTTTTGTAATACAATTCTAAATTTATACCATTCTAATCGAGTTGAAGCCTGACTAGAATTCGTTGACTATATTTGTATAAAAAATGTCACAATTGCCTTTGAAATTTGACATAAAAAGAAATTCTCTAAGGAACTAATGAAAAACGAATTTTGATGCTGAGACTTGAGAAGATATACAATTCTAAATCAGTCGTCTGAATACCCCTATTGTTCTTTTATTAAAGAAAAATGTGTAATAAACAAGTCTTCATTTAAATTTTATTCGAAATTTTTACTAGTTATTATTGATTTTTATCATCAAAGTTTCAACTAACTGCTGTACGAAGACTTTAGTGGAACACTGTATATAATAAAATTGAAATGGTATTCGTTGGTAAGCGCGTCACTTGAGAACGGCTCAACCGATTTGGTTCATTTTTTTTTCTATAATGTTTGTAATTGTCCGAGTCGGGTTATTACATACCAAAGTATTGAAAAAATTGAGCAGGAAATTCCAAAATGCGCGAAAACAGGATTCACACCTTAAAACGAATGAGCAATGCGATTAACCTTGCAGCAAGCATACCGACTTTGAGGGGATGCCCTCTATGTATACAAGCATTGTTTTGGTTCGTAAGAGATAAGTAAGAAATAGTAGGAAGAGAGATAGATCGAGTAGTGGGAATGAATATTTGTTTTGAAATTCAGTATATCAAAACATTCTCTGAGATCATTTTACATACATATGGTACGACTCAAGAACGAATATGGAATAGTTATGTTGAACGTTGGCAAATGGAGTGTTGCGAGAAAATACAAGGGCAGGTAGGGTCCCTTGAGAGTATCGGTAGAAAAAAGTAAAGCAACCCACGTTGTTGAATTCGGTAAAGAAGTTCCAACAAATCCTGCAAGCCACTGATGCGTGAGTTATACTGTACAATGGGGTGGGTCGAAAAAAAGTTATAAAAGTCCGCCCCTTATCTAAAAGCTTACTTAAAAATGTTCGCCCCTGCCACGCCCTAAAAAAAGCCAAAATCGTTTGAAAGGTATAACTTGGGTATTTATTGTCCGATTTTCTTATATCGTTGGAAAGGTGGAGGCGTAAGTTATGTTTTCTTAGTATAAGTCGATGACCTATGACCCTGTCTTCAGCGGGAAATTTTTGAAACTTGTATTTCTTCCAGGCGTATGGGGGTAAATTATTTCATATATCGAAAGATCCCGAAAAATTATTAGGATTTCAATTGTAAAGTCTAAATTTCCCCCACAAACAAAAAAGAACGAAAAAACCATTTTAGCTGTTTTTAGGGAAGGGGTGGAATGTTTTGTCTCGAAATCGTCACGTCATAACCTTTTTTTTTGTATGGAGACCGACCCACCCTACTGTACAGGCCTCCTATTAACGGCCTGATTCTGGCCAATAGGTAACAAGCCACAATAGTAACAATATCGGTGTTTGCTCTCGATTTTAAGACTTTTGAAACTATTCGTATTTTATTCATAATTTTTTGGATTTGCATCATCTAAAATCACTTTAAACAACACAACTTCAATTCTTATCACCATATAATGTTGTTCTTGGCGGCCAAACACACTTTAACACTCAAACGTTGATGATGGCACTCGGACAAATTCCAAACGACTCCAATTGACTTCATAAACTTCGAATGTCATTAATTTCTATCAGTTGTTTGTCATATGTCTATAAATCCTCTGAAATTCCTTCAGTTGCTTGTCATTTGTTTCAAATTTCTCCCGAATTTAATTTATTTTTGACAGTTTTTACTCAATATTTTGTATTCACCAAATTCGATTTTGTCAGAATACGAATTAAAAATTTTGGAAACAAAACGAAACAACAGCTCGGTAATAAATTTTCGTGTTAGTCAGAATCAGGCCGTAATAGTCCTGCTTTACAATTCTTAAACTTATTTACTTACTTATCAATATTCTAATCAATTCTCATCATTCAACTATCAATGTTGTAATCTAAAGACCCCTACTGATATCTCTGGTACATATTTCTCAATAATCACATCATTCAACTATCAATGAGGTAATCTCAAGACCCCTACCTAGTACTGCTAGTCATTTCTCAAACTTATCAATATTCAAATAGATTCTCATCACTCATCTATCAATGGAGTAATTTCGAGACCCCTACCGATAGCACTGCTAATCATTTCTCAAACTTTTCAATATCCAAATCGATTCTCATCACTCATCTAAGAATGAAGTAATTTCAAGATTTCCAATAGTACTTCTACTAATTTCACAAACTTATCAATATTACAATTAATTTACAATATTTACATCAATACCACTACCGAAAGTAATGCTACTCAACATTCACAACATTCAACTATGTAGGGTGTCGAGAAATACGGACTGACCGGATAATGAGAAGCTGACATGTACAGTCAAAGTCGGGAGAATACAGAGCCAAGAAGAGACACAAACGAGAAGCGGACAGACTCACTAACAATAGGAGAGGCACGGACTTGTCGTCCGTGCCTCTCCTATTGTTACGAGACTCAGTCCTACGAGACTCAGTCTGAATACCCCTAATATAATTTTTTTCCCATTCGGTCAATTTGCCATTCTTTTAGAACCATGTATTGCATTGATTTTGTAAATACTTGGCAGCAAGAATTCCCCAAAAGTCATTCCACATGTTGTGCACATTAAAGACGTTTTTTGTTAAACAAGCGACATGGGTCGGAGCATTGATCTGTTCAAGCCGCTAAAACGATCAAATTGCTCTCCAAAAAATCCACATAGATTTCTGCATTCATATTAGTGATAACCAAGCATATTCAGGACTTTCCTTGTGCTCTCACTCCTCACCATTAAAGATACACCACCGTGATTTCGCTTGGAGAAAATTACTTATACTATGTTCACACATTTTGAGCATATAACAAAACCAGAGATGAGTTACGCATTTTCAACTCAATCTCGGCGAAATTGAGAACAATTTGCATATTCGTTTGACAGTTTTTCCAAGGTGAAAATGCGCAATTTCGGGTCACTTTCGGCCGAAAATGCGATTATGCTCGAAAATGCGCATTTTCGGTTCGGTGTGAAAATAGTATTAATTGTACTTCTTTGTTGGGCCAGTACTCTATCTGGATGTCCCACTCGCATATCACAAAGCAGGGATCTTGTGACTCGCAAACACAATGACATGTCGTTTTACACAGAAGGCGTTCAACACGAAAAGTGTGCATCCTTCTATCTCGGTGATCGGAGACGGGTAATAGTACAATCGAACAACAACTTGTTTGAGTGCTATCAATTGTTTGTTTCTTAAACTTACATAAAAAAAACAAAGAACCGAAGAACATAGAGCTTATTTATTGAGTTTCGATTCCTTACAATGAAATCATTATATTTTTGTTTAATACATTTTCCATTATTTTTTACTGTGTACCAATAGTTGGTAAATTTAGAAGTGTGTTCTGTCCACTGGGTAGATAAGCAACTCCTCGTGATCGTGACAATTGGTAAGCTATATCTTCTGCAGCTTCAATTCGACGAAGCTCTACAAGACCATCTCCAGCCTCTCCAAATGCTTTAGCGAGTAAATCAGCAGCAGCTGCATCACCTTCTGCTGAAATAATTGACGCTAACTTTTGCTGTTCAGCTTTTTCAACCACAAATCGAGCTTTTTCAGCTTCTTGCTGAGCAACTTGTTTCATCTCAACAGCTTGTGTGAATTCTCGACCAAAAGTTAAATGAGTAATTGAAATGTCATCAAGAATAAATCCAAATTGTTTTGCCCGCTCTGTCAACTCATCAGAAACACGTTGCGAAACCATCTGAAATAAAAATTAATAGTTAAATAAAAAATTATAAAATATACATTATACAAAAAAAATAAAATATACAATATACATTTCGATCAAAATTCAATACGAAATCGAATTGCTATGTTCCAACTTTCGATTTGTCGTATTCAAACCGTGGACATGGTATGTAAGTATTTGTTATGCCCAATGTTCGTGATGAGGTTGTATGAAATACGGAGTTCTGGAAATGTTCTCTCATTTCTGAATGAGACTTGAATTGAGTAAAATCTGTCAAAATGACAATTAATTAAAAAAATATATTCACCCTTATTCCGGTTGTCGTCGACGACTCGAGAAACTAACGACGACGATAGAAAATGACGTTTCGGTATTCTGATTGTCGTCTTTGCTAAGTGACGATAGCTAGGTGACGACTGACAGCATTCCCTATGAATCGACGACGACGACGACGACTCGAAAAATCGTCGTTTTCTATCGTCAAAATTTTTATTGACGAGAGCTGACGACTTGGTTCGAGGAAAGAATTTTATGAATTTTTGAAAATAAAAATGAATAGAAAAATGAAAATTACAACTCCGGAACAGTTTGAATTATTAGTCCACGAAATGGAGAAAAATGTGGAGCTCGCTCGTGGGTTCAAGAAAGGTATTTCACCTACAAATTTTAAAAATAATTGGGAGAATGTGGCAACAAAATTAAACTCAATTGGACCTCCACATAGAGTTGGATCGGAGTGGCTTAAGGTACAGGCTTACAACATGATTTAAAATGTATATATGTATACTTTATTTATTTAATTATTTAATTAGGTGTGGAAGGATTTCAAATTCATAGTGAAGCGCAAGTTAATTCATAATAAAAAAGATGGCTCTGTCTCCGATTGAAGATACGGTGGCGAATTTGATTCAAATTCGCCAGATGGTGCATTTCGAAGGTCACTCTTTTGGGGTGACCGAAGAGCCGAGAGCTGAGACTGAGAACCAACTTCTCGAAAAAATATTTGAAACTGCAGTGGAAGAAAGCGAATCGAGCAATTCCAACGAAAATCTACTACCAACGACTGTTTTTCCGGACCCCACAATTGCTCACCAAGGATCCAATAAAAGAGAGAAAAGTAATCGGATGGATATGTTGAGGAAACAGACGGAGATACAGCAAAAACTGTATGAAGAAATTTCTGGAAGCTTGAAAGAAATAGAGAAGAATATGAAGGAAGGGGCCAGATATCAAAGAAAAATGTATGAGGTCAAAGAGAAGCGACTTCAAATTTACAAACGGAAAACAGAAAAGAAGGAAAAATTAATTGCATTAGAAATGGAAATAAAAACGTTAGAATTACAAAAACTAAAAAAAGAAGTTGAACTTCTGTAAATTCAACATGAAAAAAAAAACAGTTTAATTATCTTTTTTAGTTTTTTTAGAATACATGAATTGAACTATAAAACCACTCCACACTGTTCATTTCGTTATTAATTTCAAATAAAAGTTTTCAAATTGGAAATTAATTAATTAAATTGACAATGTCAGATGTCACATTGAACCGAAATATCGATATATAGTCGTCGACGTCTCGTCTTTCAAATAGAATACGATATAACTGACGAGGCGACGACGACGACGAGACGACTACGAAGTTGTCGACGAGAGAAAGGCGACGACGACGACGACAACCGGAATAAGGGTGATTGTTAAACGATTCAAAATTCTTTGAAATTCATGAAATTTAAATTCAGAATATTGGGACAAATTTAGCAAATTCGATTGCTCAAACTTGTTAGTTATCGATCTAACATGGTCATTGGTTGAATTTTTATCGTTTTAAGAAATTCATGTTTTTAATTTTTTGAATGCCCACAATAATTCGAGCCGAAAATGGCTCATTTTCGAGCTGAATCGCATTTTCGACCGAAAATGAGTCGAAATTGCTCATTTTCGCCTTGGAAAAACTGTCAAACGAATATGCGAATTGTTCTCAATTTCGCCAAAATCATTGTGACTAGCACTTTTCTGAAGTGAAATGTCAAGAACATAAACAAAAATATCGTAAATAAATCAAAACAAGGCACAAGATTCAAAAATAAAAGAACGGCGGAGCTCTTCTGGAATTGTTGTCGCAAAAAATTGGCGTGGAAAAGAAGCAAATAAATTCTGCAGTCCTACAGAGCTCCGAGCTACAGGCGGTATGAAGTCGCCGGTTGCGCCCAAACACCTGAGGATGCATGACCCCATAAACCATGTACTTGCTAAAATCGCTTGCAGTGGAGCAGATTCTTCAACTCATACAAGTGATCCTTCAGATCAGTTGCGTTTTCGCTGATTCTTCGGATGCCCAATCGCTGAAGGGGTTCAAAATGTGTGAAGTTCACTTGGTTTGCACTTAACAAATCAGACAAAAATGTAGCTCCGACCAGCGACCAGGTCGACACGATGATGCATCGCTTCGGTGAGCCACCCATGAAGGATAAATGAAGCAAACCACGCGTTGAGGGCGTCAATATTAATTTAATTATAATAACTCCTATATGTTTTATAATAGTTGTCATAATTCATTTATTTTTGATTTTAAATTTTGGATTAACATGTCATGATGAATACATTTAATTATTTAAATACATTTCTTTAAATGAATGAAAAAATGGAAACAATGAAAATTTACATGTCAAACGAAATTGACTACATTCAGTGTGAACGGCCGCAATTTCGTTTGAAAATGTTTGCCGAAAATGCGCATATTCGGTTCGGTGTGAACATATTATAAACGTTAATATTTCATTGTCACTTTGACTTTTTGAAGTGGATTCGAATTCACATTGAATTCTATCGAAATTGAGAACACGTGTTTTTAATTCAATTCAAAAAGACTTTGATGATTTAAAATTAGGAGGGTGTAAAAAAAGTCAAATAGGTAATAGGGGTATTCACACCGACCCTCGAAAAGATCGTAAATATACGCTGCATATTTCTGATACGTGTGAGCACCTTTTTCTATTTTTTTTTTTTTCGTTAGATTCGTATTTTTCACAATGTTTCTATTATTTCGTTTTTTAACTATTTATTTTTTAAAAGCTCTTTCGTTTCACAATATTAGATACATATTTAACCAATATTGAGTGAAATCTTTTATAAAAAAAAGATGACATTTTTGACAATTTTGCATTAAATATAAGCTGCGTATTTATACACAAGGGTCCAGCCTGCGTATTTTTACGATACCGTATTTTTACGACGGTGGTATTTTACAAAAACAAAATACACGGTGTCGTGTATTGCCGAACTTTACGAGGGTCGGTGAGAATACTCCTAATGTAATATTGACATTGATAAAATTAGAATTGTTGTGGACAATAAATGAAAAAACAAATTATTCAATAATTTCTACCATTTCTATAATTATTGAAAAATGTTGAGACCCCATGAAAGTACATAAAATAAGATCAAATTCGCTTTTATTTGCAAAAAACCATAGCTCGAATGCATCAATATTTCCGCAATAATAGCATTTTCACACGGATTTTTGGCCCAAAATCGATTTTCGCTGAAAATCAGCCGAAAATCTAATTTCGCCTTGAAATAACTGTCAAATGAAAATCAGTTTTTCGGCTGATTTTCATCGAAAATCAAGAAATTTTCGGTGAGCAACCGTGGTTTTTGTTGAACATAGTACTATTTCACAAAAATCCTTTTCCCTGATGTCATATTCATTCCAACACAAGAAAGAAGTCCACAACAACGTGTGTAGAATACACACCAATACAAAGAAAAGAAATACCGCCAAACGAAAATCTGACGTATGAAAATCTATTTTGTCGTGTGAACGGATTTTTTGAAAATCTGATTTTCAGCCGAAAATTTGGCTCGTGTGAACGCACTATAAATTCCATTCAAACATTGGCTCCATTCAAACACTGTGCTACTTCCTTTTTTACATGTAAAAAAGTTCAATATATATAAATCAATCCTCCTCGCGGCGAGCAATGGCAAACTTCCGAGAGTATTATTTGCCATGAAAACGCTCTCACCCCAGTCATTCAGATTCGGCATTAAACTCTAGGTCTCTTTCATTTGTGTAAAACATTACAAACGAATAACATTAATGATTGAGAGTAGCTTGGTCAAAGCCCTCGTGGGTTGTAAAGGCCAATTAATTAAGGCCCGCTGTATATGAGGTCACTATGGATTTGATGGTTTTTAAAAAATCATTAATTTGAACTTTGGCTTTTTTGTTCTAATTTTTCGTTAGTTTAATTAATTAATTTTAATTTAATTAATTTTAATTTCATATAAGTAAGTATTAATTAAAAATTAATTAATAAAAAAGAAATTTATATTTACCTCTCGCTGTGTAATAAGTTCACCAGCATCAAATTGAGCAACGACAGCTTTGAGAACTTCTGGAGCAATAGAAGGCAAAACTCGTTCATCGTAATCTTGACCGAGAATGGTATAAATCTTTGGAAGTTGATCTGGTATTGGTCTATATAGAATTCGTAGTGTTATATTCACATTCTGCAAATCTTTACTACCAGTAACTACTGGGACGTTACGAGGTTGTGAACGGATATCGTATATAACAGGTCTCTGAACCCACGGCATGAAAAAATGGGTCCCTTCTCCAACGACTCGTTCTTTCACACCAGTAAATCGATCAAATATAACTGCACGATGCCCACCATCAACGTTATATAAAGCTGAATTAACTACTCCTCCTAATAATGCCACTCCTAGACCAACTTGTCCTAAACGATTAAAAGCTTGTGCTGCCATATCTAGAAAACCAAAAATAGAACATATATCGAAAATATATGTTAATTTTAAATATAACAAAATATTTTTATAATTTTATGCACCAAAAAATTATTGCATCAAATTATGCAATTTTTATTATCATTAAAAATTTAACGAACACGTGAAACGTTAGACCGACACTATCAAAAACGAATAAGTAATCTAGTACATTACAATAAAACTGATTACTTTTGTCAAAGATAATCAAGGGACGAATCGTCGAAACCGTTCTCGAACTCGTCACGTTAAACTAAAATATTTGCATGATTTCAGAAATTAACAAATTTACATCTGTTGCTTTGATAATGTCACTTCTTCTTTTAACTAGAAAATACTGTTCGCAATACGATCAAATTTTTAAAATCAATTTTTTTTGTTATTTCAAGTATTTTGTGCTCACTATGTTTTAAGAACCCAAAGTATTTGAATTAATAATGTTTTTTTTGTTCAGTGTATATTATTATACTAGGAGTATTCAGACTCAATCTCGTAGGCTCGTACGCGTACTCTGAACACCTGATCAGACGGCGTAAATTGATTTGGAGAGGTGTTGCATATTTTTTAAATGATTCCCCGTTTTTGAGAAATATTTTAATATTATATAATTTTTCATACATAAATGTATTAAAAAAAGTTATTAGTAGAATTATTAAATTATAATTAAAACGTGTGAATCTCGAACATATATTGTCTCATTTTATATAAAAGTTGGTGCACCTATAGTTTGAAACAAAAAATCCATTTCATTCGAAAGAAAATGTTGTTATATATTGACATCATTGTATAATCGTTTGATTAGTTGCTCATGTTTATCCTTTTCGCGCGCTGTAACATACTTATTTAGACCATATAGTTTTATTTTCCAAAATGCATGATGTTTTATGTGAATATGAATGAAGTTAATTTTCAGATTCAAGAAATTATAATTGAAAGACGAATTGAAGAATTGTTGCCACTGCATTGTTTTTTCTCATATGAATCGAAATTTTGCGGCCCAAAATAGTACAAGCGGACATTTTTTTTCACAGAAATTCGAGTTTTTTAATGAAATTGTGTATTATAATACTTTTAAATATTTGTATGTGCTTTGTTAGTT
Organism: Coelopa frigida; assembly: GCA_017309665.1. Classification (NCBI taxonomy): domain Eukaryota; kingdom Metazoa; phylum Arthropoda; class Insecta; order Diptera; family Coelopidae; genus Coelopa; species Coelopa frigida. Next base: position 22,331,739 of record CM029565.1, on the reverse strand, counting down.
GTTTTATTCACAATTATTTAACTTTTTTGCAAAAATATTTATCTTTTGATTTCACTGCAAAGGTTGGCAACATTTACAAAATTGATTCTACGCGATCTACGAGAGGTACAACTCGCGTAGGAGCGTCGAATCGTAGATGTTTGACAGTTCAAAATTACGAAAACAATTCGCACGTATTCTAAGCTCCTTTGAGCCTACGAGACTCAGTCTGAATACCCCTATTATCACAAAAATTCGTTCAAGAAAATGTTCAGGGGCCGTCAGTGGCACAGTGGTAGTGTGCTGTGCCAGAAAATCTGAGGTCGTGGGTTCAAATCCCGCCAGTGCCAAGGCTTTTCACTATTCCTAATATTTCTCCTATCAAATATTTGAATATAAATAAAATAATTGGTGATGGCGTTATAAGTCTCTGACTTGGCCAATAAACTTAAATTAAAAAAAAAATTAAAAAAAAATAAAAAAAAAATAAAAAAAAAGTTCATAATTTTGTTGTCTGTTAATAAAAGGAACGTCGTTTCGTCGTGTTTATATTTTACACAAGTTTCAAACTGAAAACATTTTTTTGCTCCAAGCAACTCAATAACTTTTTCTAAAGGTTTTTGGCCCGCTGATTCCAAAAATCATAATTATATAAAATTGACGGAACCGTTTTTGAGATATCGCCATTTTAATTTTTCGCGGTTTTTGCATAAAGTTGGTCTTACATTAACAGCTCTAACTTTTGATATTATCGACCGATTTTAATAATTCTCAAACAAATGTTGTAGACAATGAATTTAAAAGTATAAATATTAAAGATTACCTAAGAAATGAAAATATTGAGTTGCATTTAGTAAAACATAATTATCACACTGAAAATGCAGATATAAAAAGATTACACAACACAATCAGCGAAAAAATTAGAATATTGTCTGTTGAACAAAAAGCACTTAACATAAAGGATAAAGTAAGCAAATTAATCGAATTTTATAATAACAGCTATCATTCCGTAATAAGAAAAAAACCTATCAAAGTTGAATATGGAGAATGTAATAAAAATAAAGTTTATCAAAACAATTTAAACAATAAACACAAATACATTACAAAAAGAAATGAAAATCGAGAATTCTATAGAGAAGAAAGACAACATGGTTACATAAAAAATTATGAATCTGTCAAATCGCTACACTTATAATTAAATAAAATATGAAATTGTACAATAGGGGTATTCAGACTCAGTCTCGTAGGCTCGTAGGAGCGTAGAATACGTGCAAATTTGTTTTTGTAATCTACGATTCCACGCTCGTACGCGAGTTGTACCTCTCGTAGAACGCATAGAATCAATTTTGTAAATGTTGCCAACTTTTGCAGTGAAAACAAAACATAAATATTTTTGCAAGAAAGTGTAATAATTGTGAATAAAACAACTAACAATTGTACATAAAAATATTATAAAGTATTATAATACACAATTCCATTAAAAATTTTCATTAAAAATTAATTAACCAAATTTCCGATAGTACTATTTTTGGGCCGCGAAATTTCGATTCATCTGAGACAAAACAATGCAGTGGCAACATTCCTCAATTTGTCATTCAATTATAATTTTTTGAGTCCGAAAATTGAATACATTCATTCATATTCACATAAAACATCATGCATTTTGGAAAATAAAACTATTTGTGGTCTAAATAATTATGTTACAGTGTCCGAAAAGAAGAAACATGAGCAACCTCTAAAGTAATTAAACAATGATGTCAATATGTTGCAATACATTTTCTTTCGAATGAAAGGGATTTTTTTTTAAAATAGTTGGATCAACTTTTGAATAAAATGAAAAAAATAGTGTGCGAAATTCACACATTTTAATTATAATTTTAGAATTATACTAACAACATTTTTTTTAATACATTTATGCATGAAAAATCATAAATTATTATAATATTTCTCAAAAACGGGCAATCTGTTCAAAAATATGCATCACCTCTCCAAATTACTTTACGTCGTCTGATCAGGTGTTCAGACATGTCGAGAGTACGAGACTTACGAGTACGAGCCTACGAGACTGAGTCTGAATACCCCTAATGTGAATTATAAAACTATATTGTAAATTATTAACTAGTTAATTGAATTAATTGAATTACTTACTTATTACTACTTATGTATATTAATTAACTATTGTGAATTTCAACTTAATTTAATTATTCTGAATCTAATTCTAAGTCTATTGTGAACTGCAATTGTAAAACTATTTTAAATTGTAAGCTTCGTTGTTTGACAAGTCGCATTGTAGTTCGCGCTCTTTTCACTCAACACAGCCATCTTTTTTTATGCAGTTGCAGCATAAATTGCTGAATTGCAGTTCGTGAAAATGGAGAAATTAAAGATCGTTCACTTTGTTCGAGACAAGCACCGCACTCACTTCGTCGTTTTTATTTTATTCGTTTTTTCCGCGAAAGGTAAATCAAGACATAGTCCAGAGATAAAATTATTAATTAGCAATTTTCATTGCTACTTTCAAAAAACCTTTGAAAGTTTTCATGGCGCCCGAGCAGGGACAAGTCTAATTTACCTCGCGATTCGTTTTTATTGAGTGCTTGTCGTTCGCGAATTAAATCGTCTGTGTGTCGCTTCGCACAGTTTCGAATTTAAGTAGAGAAAGTAATTCTCATTCGGTCCGTTTCGCGACAACAAGTTGCAGCCATTCAAGGAGTTCCATCGTAGGAGTTCCCGCATCCAAAGGAGTGCCAGTCCACAGTTCCAGAGGAGGATCATCTCGATGTGCCGGCAGAAGTTGAAGGAAGTTGACCGAAATTCCCGCCGAAATCAGGTACTAAATGCAATTAATTAATAAGTGCGAGATTCGAGGAGTAAATGCTAACTAACGCATACTCACAGGCAAATTGTTGTGGCCAAATAAATTCGTCTAATAAGAGAATTGCTTATCCGAATAAATGAAATTTTTCCGCACAAATTAATTGCGTTTCCCTTTGGCATAGCGTATAGTAGAGCATTCATATATACATAATTTAGAAGTGAAACATACCTGATACGAAGTGCACAAAATATCATTAAATTCTTGTTGAAGCCGATAATTGAAAATCGAGAAATAATTGCAATAAATCAATCCGAAAATAGGCCAGTGTGAGTGATCTTCGTCGAAAATTAATTAAAGAAACCTAAAGAGAAATTAATTAAATAAACTCAAAATAAAGTAAACAGTGAATGCGAAAGTGTGTGAAAAGAAAACATAAAAATTGCCAAAGTGAGTGATTGTGAGCAACTCGTCGGTATCGCAGTTCGGTCGTTTTCGTATTTGACCATAGTCACTCATTCGGAGTTCCTCTTTGGCGACCATTCGTTGCACTTGCCGTCGGCAGTTGAGCAAGTATAATTTCGCTGATCTTTTTCACTGTTCTTCTTTCACTTCGGCAATCGCTCAAAGCTTTTCACACTTGTTCGCGCATACAAATACACGTACACACTTGAGCCTGATGGCCCGATTAGTCAACGCATAGCATGGCATGGCATACGCATGGACGCATAGAAGCGATTACTCAAGTCCTATGCTATGTTGGGTAAAGGAGTTGCCATATGCGAATGTTAAATTTTAAATATATAATGAATAGTTTTTCGTTATGGTAACACTGGAGAAATTGAATTGGCAAGTATTCTAGATGGATATAGATTTATGTTGGTATTTTTTAATTTTGTGTACTTTGTGGTTAAATAATGCAAATTTGTAATGGTGTGTTCGGAAGTAGAATGTTCGACCAATAAATGTTAACTTTTATTAGTATGGCAAGTTCAAAAAAATTTAATAATCCGATCCAGTACATATATAACAAACAAAATGCAATCCTGTAAAAACTCAGGTTCCACAACCCATTTTGACAGCTCTTTTACGTTGGAATCTATTTTCTGCAGGTCGTCATGCCATGCTATGTTTTCAATAATCGTTTGTACAGAACTCCCTTTGACAGGTTCGGTTTCGAGCCATGCCATGCTATGCGTTGACTAATCGGGCCATGATCCCCAGTCATATCGACAGGTGTCTTTGCACAGGGAGGTTAAATATTTTCCGTGTCGTTATTTTCCCAATGCAAATTATATTAGCTGGTGTCCCTTGACAGGGAAGTTAAACATTTTTTGCGATTAATATTCCCTTTGAAATTTATATTTACTGGTGTCACTTTACAGTGAAGCAAATATTTTTTTTGTTGTTTTGCTATCCCAGTCGGAATTTAATAATCTCGGCCCGTTGCATAGTGAATCTCAATATTGCATTGAGACGGTACATACGAATATTTTGTATTTAGTAAATATAACCATAGTGTTGAGTGCCGATTTGTCGTAATTTTCTTAAATTCTATAGTGGTGCTTCTGTAGAATCGTTATTCCATAATTTACTTGGATATAATCAATTAAGATTATACAACGCTACAGAACCCATTGAATTTATACTTTGATCTCGTTCATAAGTAATCTCGTTGGCTAAATTACTGCGATAAATAAATCAATATGACCGGGAAAAAACGACAAGTTTCACCATGCAAGACAAGGGCTCTTGAACAATTTGTCCAACAAAGAGAAAGTGTTGTGGCAAATATAATGAGAATTAAACAATCTATTGAAGATAAAAGTATTTCTTTCAATCCATTCGAATTAGAATGTCGTTTGGATATTGTGAATTCTTATATTAAGAAAGCGATGACTTTCCAAAATGAAATAGAGGTATTGGATCCAAGTGATAGCTATAGAGCTGAATTGGAAAATACATGCGTTAGTCAAATCTCTATTAATGTCAAATCTTGGAAAAAATAAAAGGCCAAGTTTACATGAAAATTCATTCGGCTTTTCAATGCCACATTCTCGGTTGCCCAATATGCGGCTTCCAAAGTTTAGCGGTAAATATTCGGAGTATAAGAATTTTATCAGCTTATTTGAGAATTTAGTCGATAATGACAACTCTCTCACTGACATTGAAAAATTTAACCATCTGATATCTTGTTTATCAGATGAGGCATTGGGAACGGTAAAAGCCTTCCAGATCACTGAGAGAAATTATCCCAAGGCATTAGCAAGCTTAAAAAGGGTATACGATAATAAATTTTTAATATTTTTTGATAACATTTCCATGCTTTTCGATCTTCCTGAGATCCCGAAACCCTCTGCTTCTGCATTGCGCAACATAGTCGATACAGTCTCTGCGATTTACGACTCCATGCTGTCCATTGGTGATGATAAAAGTATCACCAATGCGATTTTAATACATTTAGTTATGTCTAAAGTTGATCCGATTACCAAAACAAAGTGGGAGGAACAACTTGATTTTGAAAAGCTTCCAACTTGGAGTGAGTGTGAGGCTGCACTCAATAAAAGATACCAGGATATTTCGGCTGATGAATCTTCATCCTCAAAATCAAAACCTGGTAAATTCAAACCAGAGAATGGATTCAGAAGAAATCCAAGGGCTTCCTTCTCTTGTACAAAAGTAAGTACAAGTGAAAACAAATGTTTTTACTGCAAGTCAAATGACCATTTAATGGAAAATTGCTCTAAATACATTGCAATTCCGGTTTCTCAGCGATTTGACTTTGCAAAGAAAGTTCCCTTGTGTATTAAATGCCTGAAAAAGGGTCATTCAGTTTCGAAATGTAGATCTTCCAGTTGTAGGGTATGTAATAAACCCCATCATACACTTCTTCACAAATATACTGACAATCTTTCGACGAACAATTCGCAAGTTCTCGGTTCAAACCAGCCTCAAGTGTCATGGTTAGTGGTTGAGAAGTCCTCTGAGTTCGGAAGTGTCGTTAACCATAGCTCGACATCCGATCATGTCATTCTTGCCACAGCGGTGGTAAAGATAAGAAGCAGTTCAGGAGAGTACTTCTTAGCCAGTGCGTTGCTAGATTCCGGTTCGCAAGTGAATTTTATAACCGAGGAACTTGCGCAAAGATTGAAACTAAGAAGGGAAGCGAAAAAATTGAATATTACTGGAATTGGAAGATCTAATTCGATGGTGAACCAAAAGCTGCTCGCTACAATTAGGTCACGCATCAACTTTTTCGAATTAAATACCGATTTTTGGATTTTACGAGGGCAATGTATATGGACTTCATGAAGGAGTATCTTAGTTTAGGTCACATGTCTACGCTCGATTCGGAAATATTTACAGGTCCTCATTATTTCATACCACATCAGTGTGTTTTACGACCACAAAGTACAACAACCAAGCTTCGTGTTGTTTTCGATGCATCAAGTAGAACTTCGAGCCAAGTCTCGTTAAATGATATCTTGATGGTTGGTCCGACAATACAGCCAGAATTGTATCATGTAACATTACTTCGGTTCCGTTTGAACAAATTTGCGATAACTGCTGACATTTCTAAAATGTATCGTCAAGTCGGCATTAGCGATGCAGATCGTAAATTTCAGTTAATACTCTGGAGAGAAAACCCTGCAGAACCGTTGAGAGTCTATCAGTTAAACACCGTGACATATGGTACATCTCCAGCCCCATTCTTGGCAATCAGATGTCTATTCCAATTAAGTGACATTTATAAAAATGTTCATCCCTTGGGAGCGAAAGTAATACGTAGTGATTTTTATGTTGACGATTTACTTACCGGTGCTGATACTTTTGAAGAGCTTGATGCTATCCAACGTGAGGTTTCTCAGTGCCTAGAACCGCTTGGGTTTCAATTGGCGAAATGGTTTTCTAACTACCCATTCTATCCGAGTATGGAATGTGAAAAATCTCTAAAATTCAACGATTCCGATTCCACAAAAACGTTAGGAATACATTGGGTACTGACGACGGATGTATTCACGTTTCATCTAGATGCAAATTTTCAGGATCTCAGAGCCACGAAGAGAAACATTTTGTCAGTTTCTGCTCGCCTTTTCGACCCTCTCGAGCTGTTGTGCCCAATAATAACTAAATCTAAGGTATTGCTTCAGGAGCTTTGGCTCCAAAAACTTGATTGAGATGAATCAATCCCCATGCGCCTCGAGACTAGTTGGCAAAATTTTAAATCAAATCTCTCTCAGCTAGACTGAGTCAAGATCCCTCGGTACGTTGGCACAAGTCCGAGTGTCAATTGTCAAATCCATGGGTTTGCTGATGCATCCATGAGGGCGTATGGCTGTTGTCTTTACATTCGTAGCACCGATGGGCATGGGATTCAAAGCCGATTATTAACGGCAAAATCAAAGGTCGCGCCTTTGAAGACGATATATTTGCCCAGACTTGAATTGTGCGCCGCACACTTACTATCGAAGCTCTGGTCGAAGGTACGGCCTTTATTAAATTGTGGAATCGAGAGAGTCGTGTTTTGGACCGACTCTGAAATCACGCTACATTGGGTTAGAACCCATCCTGCTACGCTCAATACGTTTGTAGCAAACGGAGTGGCAGAAATCCAAGAATGGACACACGAAGTCTCTTGGCGCCATGTTCCTTCCACATTGCATCCGCGAGACACAATGTCCGCGGGATTTTGTTTGGAAGGAACAATTGGTTGCGTTGTCGCAATATATCTTCGCTGGGCCTCCTCGCCTTCCGACGAACCTTTTGAGAACATAAATGAAACAATCAGTAGTTCGGTCGCCTACAAGTTCTAAATGAACGGCTTTAGAAGCGAAACACACGAAAACCGTAATGTACATTTTAACAAGGGGAATTTTTAACGTGGTGTAAACAGGACCGCAAAAATCAACACCACAGATCAAGAAAGGGCGCATCGCTTTCAATCGATCTGCGGGTAAATTACCCATTATTTGCGAGAGTAATTTAGGCTTATATCGAAAGCAATGTACGCATTCTTCTCGAGCATTAATCAACCAAACGAAGAAGGGATACCAAGGCTTTTGGCCCAGCGTGGCAATTTTGTAAATGCAGATACCGTAGATACAGTGTGACAAAGTGCGAAGTCTTTGGCATTAGCAACAGAAATTTAGCGTCGTAAGGTATAGGAGCATTTAATAGTCTACCGCCAACTCGAAGAAGTGAAAATTTTCGATTTCCTTCTTCGAACTCGTGTATAAACGGATTTAGATTTTGCATACTTGGCAGGAGTATAATGGACTTTCGTAATTTTTGCATTTCATGAGCGTACTCTACTTTTTGTAGGATTTCGATTATTTTCAAAAATGCCCATTTTAATTTCATCGCAGTCGGTACAAGAGAGGATGCTTGACTTTTATGGACAAATATATTTATATAGACAAATATGCGAAGTAACTTCATATATGATGAGTGCTTCGAAATTAAGTCAAGAACATTATTTGAAGACACCTCGACTGCAACGAACACCGCCTGATTATTCTTTTTCTCTAGTATGTCTAACTGTGACGGCAATTCAAAGTGACAGTTCTTTGGCCATTGATCTGGCGCCTCAACAAGAAACGTTGGTCCTTCGAACCATATCGAATTTACGATCTAGAGTTCAAGAGGCAACAGGAGAAGGTCGAATTTTTCACGGCAGAGCAGGGCATCGAGTTTGCCTTCATACCGCCAAGGGCCCCGCACTTCGGAGGACTCTGGGAAGCGGCTGTGAAGTGCGCTAAAAATCAACTCATCAGGACGGTCGGCAGTGCGTTACTCACAATGGAGGAGCTGAAAACGGTCCTCATCGACGTGGAGGCGGTGCTCAATTCGAGACCCATCGCTCCAATGAGCCAGGATCCGAACGACGGTGAGGCTCTAACTCCTGCGCACCTGCTCATCGGAGGAACTCTGCGTTCGCTGCCGCCAGAATACGTGCCAGACGTAACAGACAGCAAATTGTCCTGCTTGAAGAGGTGGAGGCTATTATGCGCTCTCAAGCAGAGGTTTTGGCGAGCGTGGTCGAACGATTATGTCCTGAGTCTACAACCCCGGAACAAATGGACAACAGAGCCACCCAATCTGGCAATCGGTCGTCTCGTCATTATACACGACGACAATATTCCGCCCCAGCAGTGGTTGACCGGACGCGTCGTAGCAGTGGAAGAGTGCAAGGATGGAAAAGTTCGAGTCGCTAACGTGAAGACCAGAGTCGGCACTTATCGAAGGCCAGTACATAAACTGGCGATTCTTCCAGATGATTGAGGTCGCACAGCGCTTCAATGTGGGCGGTGTCAAATCGCTACACTTATGATTAAATAAAATATGAAATTGTACAATGTGAATTATAAAATTATATTGTAAATTATGAACTAGTTAATTGAATTAATTGAATTACTTATTACTTATTACTACTTATGTATATTAATTAACTATTGTGAATTTCAACTTAATCTAATTATTCTAAATCTAATTCTAAGTCTATTGTGAACTGCAATTGTAAAACTATTTTAAATTGTAAGCTTCGTTGTTTGACAAGTCGCGTTGTAGTTCGCGCTCTTTTCACTCAACACAGCCATCTTTTTTTATGCAGTTGCAGCATAAATTGCTGAATTGCAGTTCGTGAAATTGGAGAAATTAAAGATCGTTCACTTTGTTCGAGACAAGCACCGCGCTCACTTCGTCGTTTTTATTTTATTCATTTTTTCCGCGAAAGGTAAATCAAGACATAGTCCAGAGATAAAATTATTAATTAGCAATTTTCATTGCTACTTTCAAAAAAACCTTTGAAAGTTTTCAGAATCCTTAAGACATAAAGAAGAAGCAATATATAAATTTAATAATATTGTAAATATTCATTTCTCAAATATAAAAAGAAAATCAAAATATGAAGCGCTCATTAATGTAAATGGATTTTAAAATAGAAATTAAATAACCTAAACAATTTATAAAATTGCGAAGCAAGTCGGGGCTGCGAAGCTGCCTCCCGATGCGCTCGTGTAACATAAATATCTAAATTTTAAAATTTATAAATTTATTATTTTAGGTCGCCTTCATATCAACAAAATGTTAGAAAAAATATAGAAAACTTAAGTGAAAATTTGATACTTGATGCAGATTCACCGTTAACTGTATATAATATAAATGGAATTTCGGATATAAATTCTAAGGAAGAAACTAAAAAAAACATAAATGACAATTCGGACAATCATGGTAATTATTTTTCATAAAATTCTAAATAATCTAATTTATATGAATATGTATATGTATATATATAATAGACATATTTATAAAGTTTGTATTGTTCACTTAATTTGATTTAATTTGGGGTTCAAACCATTACCAGTTTTTGTGCTTTTAAAAATATGGTAACTTCTAATCAGAGTTTGCAAAATATCGCTCGAAATAACAATCATTCCTACTTCATCTCTGAAATAAGGGTCAGCTCAAGAGCCGCAATTTTTCCACTCACGAGTGTAATCCACAAGTCTGCCGATCGCCAGTTTTTACAGATCGGTAAATACTGATCTGCATAGAATACCAGAGTCTTATGGCCCTGGTGTAACCCAGGTTCCTTTGAGGAAGGTGAGAGGCTATGATGGTCATGAAGGCGCTGAGAAGAGCCTTCTCTACCTGAGTCCAATTTTTGGCGGTGGTGCCGTCCCTAATGCTACGATGAATAAAGCCCCAGACAAGCCCCTACGTCACGGATTCGTTCGCAGGAGATCTGATTGAGGAGTTTTTTTTTCTAATGGAGTGATTGATCTGATTGAGGAGTTTTTTTCTAATGGCGTGATTGAGACCCATTCGGCGTCTCCATTGATCGCTGTCGCTTGAGGCTGCTTTTAAGTTTAAAGTTTATAAGTTATATAATAGTTTATATAATAAAAAGCAAATGTGTAAAAAATAATGATATTAATCTTAATTATATATACACTCATGGTAAAAAAATAAGTACACCCCTATGAAAGTTCTTTGATCGTAATATTTTTGGAATATAGTTTATATTCAAGTAGTTTTATATTTAAACTATATTAAATAATTTTTATTGTCATGTCAATTATATATGTGTAAAATATACTAGTTCAATTAATTTTTCAATAAATAACTTTTAAGGCCCGTTTTCTCATCTTCCTTTTAAAGTTAAAATTTATTCGGTCGGTAAGACCGGATAAATTTTTCGATTCGGTAAAATAAGTTTGGTTATTATTGGTGATATTATTGTGTTTTCATTTGAAAAATTGTGTTTCGCGAAAAATAAAACAATAATTGTAAATGAAAAAAAGACAACAAGGGGAAAATTGCCACAAATATACTTGTAATGTCGTATTTTCATTGAAAATAATTTCAAAGAAGTGTTGTTTATTTCAATTATTTGGTAGCACCCCGATAACTCTTGTTATAAAAAAAAGGGAACTTTAAGTTCCTGGTGTAGCAATATGTATATAGCACCTTATTATATTTATGTTATTCTCCCTCACCCTATATATATTGAAGTTATTCTCCCTCGCCCTGTATGTCCCTTTCCCACCCATAGTCCGTAAGCATAGCAAGTAAGTTCATGTTTTGTCACAAAGTCAGAATAAATCGTACAGTCAAAGAGTAAAGAAGTGTTTGATTTCAGCCTCCTACAATTCAGAAGTGGGATCGGCTCCGTTCTGACAAAAAATTTTTCCATCGAAATTAAATACCGAAAACTGAATTTATTCTCAATTACAAAAGAGTGTATAAAATATAAGTCTGAACAAAAGCATTTCCACATAAAAGTGTGTTCAAAGTGATAAAGTGTGTGAAAGTAGACAACGAAGACAAAGACTAGAAACTCAAAGGAAAAAGTTGAAAAGTGTGTAAAAGTTATTGTGAAATAACGAAGGACAAAGTTTGATAATGATTTCCAGAAATGATTATAGTGTAGTACAGCTGCGTAATTGGCTTTCAATGCTGGGATTACCGACAAACGGCACAAAAAATGTATTGGTGATGCGTCTCAACGAAGTAAACGCCGAAGTACGCGAAGCATGCCTAGTTGCCAACGAAAGCGCCGCCGCTGGTGTACAACAACAAGCCCGCCGCTGATGTACAACAAACCGCTGCTGCAGATGTGCAAAAACAAAGTGCCGTTAACGACAGAAGTGACGCCGAAGTTCGAGACGAAGAAACGAGAATCAAAGAAACGAACAAAAAAGCAACGAGCGTCGAAGAAATGAACTCCGAAGTAACGAACAACGATAGATCGAGCAACGAAGAAACGAACAACGAAAGATCGAGCAACGAAGAAACGAACAACGAAAGAACGAGCAATGAAGAAACGAACAACGAAGAAACGAACAACGAAAGAACGAGCAATGAAGAAACGAACGAGAGTGAATCGAGAAACGAAGGGTCGAACACAACAAAGCAAAACAAGTGCAATGTGGTGACAAGCAGAAGTGTAACAGATGTCGAATATTACAAAGTATTGTTGAATTTATTGAAACGTGAAAGAGAGCTTCTTGGAAAAGCAAATGATTTGATAAATAAGATGGCGCACACTATAAATTCTCAGTCTGTGGTCGTAGACCAAAGTAAAGCATGTTCGAACGAAGGCTCGAGTGTTGCCGAGAAAGAAATCAACGTGCCCTTCGATGTGCTGAAGGATTTACTTTCAGAGTACGACGGTAGTGAGTCACCAGAAATTTTTATCACACAATTACAAAATCTTGGCAAGGTGTACGGTGTGAATGAGATGACTCTACGAGCATTGTTAATTGGCAAACTTAGAGGAAAAGCTCAAGCGTGGTTGTACGCAAAGCCAAATTATGTTAATGTTAGTGTGTCCAGTTTAGTTCAGCAGTTGGAAGAAAATTTTAGTTCGACAGAGAGCAAGTTCGTGATACGACGAAATTTCGAAGCAAGGAAGTGGAAGTATAATGAAAGTTTCTACGAGTACTTCAGCGATAAATTGACAATGACTAACAAAGTTTCGATCAGCGAAGAAGAATTGATAGACTACATCATCGAAGGAATTCCGGACTCACAGTTGAGAGCGTTGGCTAATATGCAATGTTACACAACGACGAAGCGGTTGCTGCAATCTTTCAAATGTGTACGTTTGGAGAGACGAGATAATCAACCAGTGAATATGAAGAAAACAACAACAGAACTCTCAAATACAAGTAGATGTTACAATTGCAACTGCGTGGGACATTTTGCTGCCGACTGTAAGAAACAGAAGCGAGAGTATGGTGCCTGCTTCGTTTGTGGAAGTCTTCAACATAAAGCTGCTGCCTGCAAAGAGAGGAAGAAACCAGTGTACCCGTTGGAGCAGAATGAATATGTAAGGTGTTTAGATTTTATAGTGAAATATAATGAATTAATTTGTTACAATTTTAGTCTAGAATGCCTCATAGATTCAGGTAGTCCAGTTAGTTTTGCTAAAAGTTCGTGCATCCCTAGAGGATTAAAGTTTGATAAATACAGTAAATTTGATACATCTTATTTTGGCATTAATAAGGCAAAGTTAAAAATTGTTGGGAAAATTTTGTGCCATATTTTGTTTCAAAACAAAAAAGTTTTTTTGAAATTACTTATTGTTGCGGATGAATCTATGAGGCTATTCTAGGTAGAGATTTTTTGAAGGCAAGTAAGTCAAAGTTAGTTACCGAAGATGATATGTCTGAATATGATAATGTTTTAAAAACAAGTGAGCCAAAGTTGGTTAGTAGAGAAAATGTTTCAAGTTACGAAAAGTTAAAAAAATGTAATGTTTCAAAGTCAAGTAAGCCAATGTTAGTTAATGACAACGCTAAGTCTGATTGTGCAAAGTTAAGAGATAATGTTTCCAAAGCCGTGAACTGTAAAGTTAGTACAAATGAATGTTTAAGTAAGTCAGAAGACAATTTATTAAATTATAATATAAGTGAAGATGAAAGTTTCGAAAACAAAATTTTGGCAATTGAACTTGATGATGTTAATGAAAAATGTATTAATATATGCCCTGATATTGACAATGTATACAAAGATAGATTAAGTAAAATGTTAGTTAAAGATTATCTTACTCCAACACGTCCTGAAGAGCCAAAGGTAAAGTGCGAAATGAAGTTGACTGTTGAAAATCCGAAACCATTCCAAACTGCGCCTAGAAGATTATCATATAATGAAAAAGCGGAACTCCAAAAGTTGTTGGATGAATATTTAGCTAAAGGATACATCAGAAACAGTGATTCGGAATTTGTATCACCAATAGTTTTAGTGAAAAAGAAGACGGGTGAATTAAGAATGTGCGTTGATTATCGCACTTTAAACAAAGTTACGTCCAAAGATAGTTACCCAATACCACTCATTGATGATTTGCTAGATAGTCTAGCGGATAAAAGGTATTTTACAAAGTTAGATTTAAAGAACGGGTTTTTTCATGTGTTTATGCACCCAGGCTCTGTAAAGTATACTTCGTTTATAACCCCTTTAGGTCAGTTTGAGTTTTTACGAATGCCGTTTGGGCTAAAGAATGCTCCGTCGGTGTTTCAAAGGTTTGTTAACAAAGTATTTGCCGATTTAGTAAGGGCAGAAAAGTTGATTATTTATCTAGACGATATTATGATTGCTACGAATGATTTGAATGAACATATTGAAATATTAAAGGAAGTTTTCAAAAGGTTAGTAGAAAATAAACTTGAACTTAGGTTAGATAAGTGTGAATTTTTGCAGTCAAGGGTTAAGTATCTAGGTTACACAATTACTAAGGAGGGTATAAGAGCGGACGAGGAAGGTTTGCAGGCAATAACAAATTTTCCGGTGCCTGAAAATGTACATTCTGTTCAGAGCTTTTTAGGTTTATGTTCATATTTTCGCCGGTTCGTTGAAAATTTTTCGATTATAGCTAAGCCGTTGTATGATTTGACGAGGAAAGATAGAAAATTTGAATTCGGAGAAGCGGAATTAAGTTCCTTTGAATTGTTGAAACAGAAGATAGTGGAATCGCCAATTCTTGCTATTTATAGTCCAAAAGATGACACCGAACTGCATTGCGACGCTAGTTCGATAGGGTTTGGTGCAATTCTAATGCAAAAGAAAGAAGACGGAAAATGGCATCCGGTGTTTTATTTTTCAAAGAGAACTACAGAAACCGAGTCCAAGTATCATAGTTTTGAATTAGAGACACTAGCTATAATTAATGCGCTACGTCGTTTTCGCGTGTATTTACAAGGATTGAAATTTAAAATTTTGACTGACTGTAATTCATTGACAATGACGTTAAGTAAAAAGGAGTTGAACCCAAGGATAGCAAGGTGGGCGTTAGAATTACAAAATTATGATTATGTGTTAGAACATAGAAAAGGTTCTCGTATGCAGCATGTTGATGCGTTAAGTCGATGTACAAATATTTTAGTGTTAGAGTCAAACACCTTCGAGGAAAATTTAGTTATTTGTCAAGGGAAAGATAAGGAATTATGTAAGTTACGAGAATTACTAGAAAAGTCAGAACATAAATTGTATGAAATGCGTAATGGTGTAATTTATAGGAAAAAAGAAGATGGATCAGTATTATTCTGTGTTCCTCAAGATATGGAGGAGCATGTTTTATACAAATACCATGACGAGATGGGACACGTAGGCATTGATAAAGTAGTAGAAGTAATATCAAAGACATATTGGATTTCAAAGTTACGAGACAAAGTTAGTATACATATAGAAAATTGTTTAAAATGTATTGTTTACTCGTCGAAGAATGGAAAAGGTGAAGGTTTCTTGAACAATATACCAAAAGGTAACGCACCATTTGAGATCGTGCACATAGATCACTACGGACCAGAGAAACATTTATTTGTAGTAATAGATGCGTTTACTAAGTTCGTAAGACTATACGCAACAAAGACAACAAACACGAAGGAAGTTATTCAAGCGTTAGAAGATTATTTTAGAGCATACAGTCGTCCAAAATTTATCGTCTCGGATAGGGGTTCAGGTGAATTTGGTCAATTTTTAAAAAGTAATGATGTGCAACACATAAAAATTGCGACAGGATCTCCTCAAGCAAACGGTCAGGTAGAAAGAGTGAACAGAAGCTTAGGTCCGATGATAGCGAAACTTGTAAGGCCAGAAGAAGGCGTTTATTGGGACACGGTGATAGATACGGTCGAGTTTACACTCAATAATACGTTGCATAGAGGAATCGGAGAACACCCAAGTGTTGTTTTGTTTGGTACACAACAAAGAGGAAAAGTAGTTGATTTGTTGAAGGATTGTTTAGATGAGTTGGGGCCAGTACCTGAAAGACAAAGTATTGATGAAATTCGTAAAAAGGCGTCTGAGAAACAGATGGAATTACAAACGTATAACAAAAAGTACTTCGATAAAAAACGTCAGAAACCCACAAAGTACGTAGAAGATGACTATGTTATGATTCGAAATTTTGATTCAAACTCTGGTGTATCCAAAAAGCTGATTCCAAAGTTCAAAGGTCCGTACAAAGTTGCAAAGGTTTTGAGTCATGACAGGTATGTGTTGGAAGATGTAGAAGGTTTTCAACAGTCAAGGATTCCATACAAAGGTGTGTGGGCAGTTAGTAATATTCGCCCCTGGTACAAAGGACGACGGTTGTCAGATAATAGTTGACACTTCAGATCAGGAGATCTCATGGTCAGGATGGCCGAGTTGTAGAAATATGTATATAGCACCTTATTATATTTATGTTATTCTCCCTCACCCTGTATATATTGAAGTTATTCTCCCTCACCCTGTATGTCCCTTTCCCACCCATAGTCCGTAAGCATAGCAAGTAAGTTCATGTTTTGTCACAAAGTCAGAATAAATCGTACAGTCAAATAGTAAAGAAGTGTTTGATTTCAGCCTCCTACACTGGTAAATTTATCTTCCCGATCAACCTAAAGATAACATGAGATAACTAAACAGGGTGTTAATGTGCACTTTAACTATAGTAAACTTTAAAAGGGAAGATGAAAAAATGCGTCTAAAGGCTGAAGCACATAAAGAGCGTTGGAAGCGTCGCGTTGAGAGCGTTGCCGTCGGCGACGCCGAGCCGAACTCATAGACCGCTTTGAAGCATGAAAATTAAAAATGATTTTCTCTAAATTTTATGAAGATTTTTATGAAAGCACACTTTGTTCTTCTATTCAATAATTCATTATTTAACAATACCTCAAACTTTTCATTTAAAATATTTTCATAAATTGAATATTTTGATCAACAAAGCGTTTGAGGCGCGTCAAAGTTGAACATTTCTCAACTTCGAGCGTCGCTTCATACGCCTCATTGACGCGCCTCGTTTTATGTGTTCGCTCCCGTAAGAAACAATGTCAATGTCAAGAAACAATTTCAACTCGTCTGTCAACGTTGAAGTCTGACGCGAAGCGGGTAACGCTCCGAATGTGCTCCAGTCTTAAGAGTCTCATAAAAGTATGGCCGATTAATGTATTTTAAATAATATGATGTTTTCAATTTGTTCTCCACGATCTCACTTTTAATAATCTTTCAACAAGACTTCCTTAAGGCTAGCTTTTAAATGAAATATGATATTGTATATTCTCTGATCCCATTTTAAAAATATAATCTGCGTTGGCGTTTGAAGATATTTCGAATTGTAAAGAATCCACATTTTCAGTTGCCAGTTATGTTTTATTATTTTGCTAAAATATGTATTGCTTATGGAACTTCCTCTTGGAACTTTTTAGTGCCACTGGATCTAATTAAATTTCAGGATATCTAAATACATTTTGGAATTGAATGTTCTTCTATAAAATCAAAGTTTGCAACGCTTTGGGCCGACATGAACCCTAAAACGATAAAAGAACCTCCTACAGATTTTACTGTTGTTTTTATCTTGTTTAACACTAGAAAGACCGGAGCGGTCATTTTGACCGTTTTTCGTTTTAAAATCTACATAATTCGCACAAATGAATTTTTAAAAATTTTTCCTCTCGTTACTTTTATTTATTTGAAAAGCTTTTTAGAAAACATGTGAAGTTACATAAAATTTAATTATTGTTTTTGAGATACACTGACCCATACCTAGAAAGACCACGAGCGGTCATTTTGACCGCTAATGAGAAATATAGGGTCAAAGCTAAAGAAATCGTCACAAGATCATATTTAATGTTTTATCATTTAATATATTTATTTTTGTAATAAAAAAAATTATATTATTTTTAAAACAATTGATCCAAAAATATTCCATTTGTATATTTACGGCACAGTTGCCGCACATGGTCATGTTACAACTATCACAAAAATTGAATTGTTTTGTTTTTTTTTCACTTTATATTTATTTGGCATTGGAGTTTCTTAGAAGCCCTATGACTTATATTGGCTCTACTTTGCAGAGTTGAGCAAGCCTGCTCTTTCACATATTCCTGTATGAGCTCTGAAACCAACTGAAGTATATAATTGTTTCGGGATATGTTTTTTCCGGTTGTTGTGTTTTACATAATATGTATATTGTATATGTATATATATTATACATATTATCCATGAAATAATTGCAGCTATATCCAGTACATTATAATGAAAATGGACGGGCCATCTTAGGCTTACTGCCCCGACCGAATATTTGCGAGGCATTTGATCTACTAGATATGGTATATATCTATATATCCCATATATCCTTATATCATATATCATATATCAAATGACTCACCGCGAGCATATAATAAAGCAATAACTGCAACAAGCTCATCCAAATACGAATCAATTTATTTCACCAATTCATTATCTGACTGAGATAAGTTCTGTACAAAGTTTAATATGACGAAGAGTCTTCCGCTTTATTGTGGAGTCTTCTAACTTTATTGTCTTCCACATTTCGCTTGGCATAAGAAGTGGGCCCTCCAAGTTCCCTTAGTACATTTGTGCGATGACAACATCCTACTTGAGTACTTGAACAATTGTTCTTATTTTGGATGAATGTCCATACCATACCTCCTTTGATACTAGGTTATCATCAATTTTTTAATTATATGATGATTTTCTTATGGTAACTTTTCGCACACTTAGACTTGCAGACGTACTTGTAATTTATATATACTTCCTCGTCTGATTTCGTATCATCTGATGAGGAAATATTTATCTCGGGTGCAAAATCGAAATCGGCATTCTCAGAAAGAGTTTCTCCTATATCTGTTTCTACGCGTATTCATATTATTTTTCAAAAAGCAAAATCACAATTCAAATGTTTATTGTACAAGTTTCAAACTTCAACGAATAAAATCTAGTGTACTTTTGAAGGACACTATTTCCAAAGACGACATTTACAGTTAAGTATGAAACTGAACTTCTTGCAGTACAATGCAGAGAGTGGATTTTGTGTTGCTTTATGTATATACACACACATGTGGCAAATACGCTTGTATGTATGTTTTTGTTATACATATAAGGTAACTCCAAATTAACATCTTGTCGTTCACAACATTCTGTTTTTATAAATAACATTTTTTTAAATTATAAACATGTGTAAAATTAATCAATAATAAGGAATATCACAATAGTTGCTGTTTTATGATGATTTATGTTATATTTAGCCCTAGCGGTCAAAATGACCGCTCATGGTCTTTCTAGGTATACGAAAATTCCGGTCTTTCTAATGTTAATTACAACTCTCTTCCAGGCTTACGCCAAACAATTTGTCGGCTATCAGACCCGAAAAGTGTTGAAATTTCATCACTAAATATAACACTCTCCAAGAACACAAAACCTATCATTCAGTAAGTCTTGGCTAAGTTTTTGTCACATAAACAGCAGATGTGTACGGCTTTTTCCAAATCGTACTTAGTGAGGTACGAAGAACAATTGACATGGTATTTGTGTAATTACATTGACACAAACAATAGATAACTTGATAATAGGTTTTGCGTATATCAGTATAGTGTGACAAAATAAGAAAAGATACCACCATAACTGATTTATTTGGTTATACTTCTGTACGCGTTATTCACTAATTGTTTTAAAATTTGCATTTTCTGTTCCAAAATTAGCACGCAAATTTAATATTTGATCATAACAGATCGATCTGGAAGTAAACAAATTTGTCAAAACGCCAATCCATAACATACTACCCCCACCATGATCAAGTCACCTATAAACCCGAAACTGATCTTCAAATCTTTCAAAAATGAACAAGTAAAAGCGTTATTTTCGGGCTGTCAGGGCACTCAGAATTAAAGAAAAATATTTTTACGCAAATTTCACTTAATGCGATTAATACATTTAAATAAAATCTTATTCTATGAAATAGTTGGGAAAGACTTTCCTTAACTAGAGATTAGGGCAATATGTCATCGACGTTAAGATAAATAAAAAGTAATATCAATAAATATTAATATCCATAATCTTCTTATATATAAAAATGAAACTAATAAATTGTATGTTCCGAATGGGCTGCCAAACCGTTTGTCCGATCTTTATAAAATTTTTACAGCATATTCCTGACTGACACAAGATCAACCAATATATACCATTCAGCGTTAGTAATTGTTCGGAGAATTTTAGATTGTACTTGTTTTATTGTCAGAATGTTCGTCTTACTCACCGTACCCCATATTTCTATGCCATATTTCCATATTGACGTTATTATTATTTTATATATTAGAACTTTATTTTGTAGAGAGAGTTGATTGTTGTCCTAGGAGCCAGTTAAGTTGTTTGAGTCTGCTCTTCACTTTGTATCGCTTTTGTACTATATGGCTTTTCCAAGTCAGCTTAGAATCTATAGTCATTCCAAGATATTTTGTTTTGTATCAATTTTAATATTTTCGTGATTTATTGTAAAGTGTTTTGGTGCGTGTCTTCTGTTTGTGTAAATTACTTGTACTGTTTTTCCTGTATTTATTTGGATACCCAGGTATTGAACCATTCCAGTGCATGGTTTAGAATGTCTTGTAGTGCAGCCGTTGCGTTGTCAATGTTTTTATGTGAAGAAAGCTTTACGGTATCATCTGCAAATGTTGCTATCATATCATCATTTCTTGTTGGCACAGGTATGTCTGCAGTGTATATCACGTATAATAATGGTCCTAGTACACTTCCTTGTGGTACCCCTGCTTCCATTATCTGTATTTCTGAGCATTTATCTTTATATTTGACATAGAAATATCTGTCCTCGAAGTAACTATTTAGAAGAAGATAATAGTCAAATGGTATTTGATTTTAAGTTTATGTAGAAGATCGTTGTGCCATTCACTGTCAAATGCTTTTCCCACGCCAATGTATACTGCTACGCAGATTCGTTTCTTGTCAATGTCCGTATTGATCTTATTAATTACTCTGTGGACTTGTTAGATAGTTGAGTGTCTTCGTCGAAAGGTCAAGGCGGTAAAAGATGAGTTTTTCATGATGAGTTTTGAGAGAACTGGTAATAAACTTATTGGGCTATAAGGGTTAGGTTCTGTCGGATTTTTGAGGGGCCTTGGGTTTGGGATTATTTCAGTGACCTTCCATGCTGATAGTATTGGCGAGAATTGTGGCGTTATATAAATTTCTAATGTAGACTAGAGTATTATCGAGGAGCTCCTTTAGAATTTTATTTGTTATTTGGTGACTTATTTATATCTATATTATAAATGATTTTATTTTTAATATCGTTTACCGTCACTCTTTTTATTGGGGCGTTTGTTTCGCTAGTCACGTTGGTTGTCTCGATAGAATCATTATGTTTGTAAATGTTTTCTTGAAGTAGTGAGAGAGTTCATTTGTTTTTTCCATATGAGTTCTGGCCCATTTATTGTCATTAGTTTTTATTGGTGACTCGTGAAGAATTGCATTGCTTTTTTTTGTCGCTTTCCACAGCGAGTAGTTTCTTGAGATTAGGGTAGTAATGTATTTTCCCAGTTTTTTTAAAGTGAAACTTCTATGGGCGCGTTGTTTTCATGGTCCCGACATGAAATGAGCAGAGACACTATATATACAAAAATATTCTGCGAGATTTGACTGTCTCTTTCTCAAACATACTCTGAGTATACACACACACACTCTGAGTATAAGGAAAAATTGTATAGGACGCTCCAATTTTCAATGATTGAAAATATTATTCATGAATTATTTTTAGGATTTGTTTGGTAATTAATTATTTAAATTAAAAGAAACATTAGATTTCTTAAATTCAGTAAATTCAATAATTCAGTAAATAAATAAAACATATTTAATTTACATTTGTAAACTCGGGTCAATGGCTTCCAATCAACGCGAATAAAGCCGCGCATACAAAGCGCTGTAGAGTTTCTATGACTGAATGAACGTCAAAAGGAACACGTCTTCACTTGCATCATTATTGTATATTGTATATGGAGTGGAGAGGGACTGCGTGAAGTGACTCCCAAAATAACGCAGATTTTTCATATCATATCTCCATTGCTCAAATAACAATAAACAAGTACGTCAATCAATAATATATGTAGTACAATTCATATTTCTCTTTTAAATCGATAACACTGGTAAAAATATCAGGAGCTTAAGAAAATATGCTAAAATATCAGCATAGCGTGGTCGTGATTACAGAATACGGCAAAGGGTTTTGCGGAATAGAATTATTGACCAACAATCAACCGTATCTAAGAGGTTGATTGTTGGAACTCTTAAAATAGTGAATGTTTATTCTGATTTACATTATCATAAAAAAAGCTCACGACGAGTTTATGAAAAAATTCATCAATAAGAAATTCGGTTATATTTGCTCAGTATGTGAGAGGCTATGGTTTAGAGCAGATTGAAATCGCCATGTCGCCACATTCTGAATACAGTTCTACCTGTTATATCAATAGAGAATACAAAGAAATAAGATTCCAACAATGTCATTGTATAATGGGTTTAAATATCCAGATATACCTAATCATTTGCCATCGCTAGATTTGATATCTGAAAGGCTTATTTCATCACGGATTCCATTCATGCAGATTCGAAGATTAATACATGTGAATGGCCAATATGGTATTTAAGGGCCGGCCATTAATGTCCCTGTCACTTACAACCAACCCTTACAACCAAGCGATGCACATACAGTAGAAAGGGTTGAAGAAAATTATATGCGGTTAAATAGCCACCGAAGTGTCACTTCTTTTGTGTTTTCTCTGTATACACATTATTTTTTTTTAAGTATTGTTTCAACTCCTTTGTTGCTTGGTTTAGCTTTACTTTGTTATCTAGTAGTCTAGTGATTTGCCATTTCTTTCTTAGTCTTCGTTTGTTTTTAATTTTTTCTTTTATGTGTTGTGGGATTTGGTGTACGTTGTGGTGACTGATGGTGTCGTTCTATCAACTGCGAGAACTAGAATATAGTTTAGGTGGGCAATCGAAATGTCAATTTCACTACCGCTTTTTAACGAGATGTTTAGGTCAAGTTTCTGGTTTAATATTTTACGGAATGAATCCCAGTTAGTTTTGTAGTTATAGATTTTTCTGTTTCCAGACAAAAGCATTGGAGTATTTTGATACTCGAGCGTAATCGGCGAGTGGTCAGATGATAGTTCAAAAATTAATTTTATCGTCAGATAATCTTGTCGTATATTTTTATTATGAAGAAATCAATTAGGTCAGGTTCTTTTACCCTTTCTGTTTGCCAATAAATAAAAGAGATAATAATTATTGGTCTTTACAGCCCTTGGGGGCCTTTGACCGAGCTACTCGCAATCATTGGTGTTGTGTGTTTGTAACGTTCTACACCAATTAAAGAGACCTACAGTTTAATGCCGAATCCGAACGGCTGAGGTGAGTGCTTTTTTCATTGTAACTTAAACTTTTCCAAATTTGTATTTCTGAAATGTTTTGCTTATGTTAATTTCCTGTTCCTAAAATTCGATGTCTTTGCCGTGAAACACGCTTACAAGAAACACCGATTTAAAAACGTGCTTTACCCCGTGTTCTACTAAATTTTGTTTTACTGTTCTACTACATTTGTAATAATATGTGTTTTAACTAAAGTATAATTAAATAAATTTAACTCATGTTTTAAAATAAGCCTTTGCATTTTTTGCCTGCCGCCAACATAAAGTTTTTAAAAGCGTTTCGAAGTGGAAAAGTGTTTGCCGATTGAAATTATTGATTGCCGACATATAATTGCGCATTGCTGCCGACGTCTTCTCAGCTTTGCCTTTTCATATTTCTATGCCTAAGTGTGCATAGCAGCTGCTGCCGCCTATCTCTGCGTTGTTTTCATCGTCACGCACGCACTGAAGCCTCTGCCTACGCCAACTCATTGCAAACTCATTGAGAACTCTTTCACCAACGACGCAGTTTGCATTAACCTCAGAAGTCTTCCTTTCCCTTTCACTGACATTCTCAATTAGACGCCAAACTTTTCGCCATAGACTTCGAGAACATTTGGTGAATTCGCAATATTTTTGACAATTGCCACAAATCTCTGCCACGAGAAACTCATATTGACGAAAAATCATTTGTGATTAATTCTGACCAGATTAAAAGCAAAACAATTCATAAACCGCGAAAATCCTGAATACAGCTCAGACTGCTATAACCTATACACGGATGCCAATGATGTTCGGACAATAGAGAGTGTGTTTGCTCAATTGAACGGTGTAAATGACCAGCTTGCTGTTTTGGCTGCAAGCATTGCATCGCTGCGAGAATCTGTACAAGAGCTGCGCAACGAAACGAGTCGAGGTCAACAGGAGATGCAATAGCTTCGCCAACAGAACCCACTACATCGACAACCCGAGAACGATCTCATTCGCAGCCACGCCATAGCTTTACACAGAGACCACTGCAGCAAATGCCGTCTTCAATGGAATGTTTTCGTATATGGAAAATTCAGCTACAAAATAATATCCATTGCCTACCTTCGATGGCAATCCTGAGGATTGGCCGCTATTTTTGGCAATTATACAGATACGACGACGGAATTTAATTACAATAATAGACACAATTTAATGCGTTTGTACAAGTGTCTGCAAGGAAATGCAAAGCGAGCCGTAACATCATTGTTAATTTAGTTAAATTTTGGACGATCAGATCTGTCGATTAAGTCACAACTTGCCAAGGTGCAAATGTTTCCTGTCATTTCAGAGAATCGTCTAGATAAAGTTTTAGAATTCTCCAATCGTGTTCGAAACATTGCTGCGTTCTTCAAATCTGCCAGATGCGAACATCACTTAATGAATCCAACTCTATTAGAACAACTCATTGGAAAACTGCCGCCATCCAAACAGTATGAGCGGAGCAAATATGCTGCAGACGTTAAGCCATTTGCTACCGTAGAAAGCTTCTCGAATTGGATCATCGAGTTAGCCAAGGTTGTATCCTTGATGCCAGGAGTTGCTATCATTTGGCTGAAGCGTAGCGACATGTCGCTTCAGCCAAATGATAACTACACCTTAACAATGTGTACAGCAGCCTAGGCAACAAGCTACAACGCCGGGAGCTCCAGCACGCCGTTTCTTGCATAGCACTAAAGTTCAGCCAAACAATTAACAGCCACAACAACAAACAACTTGCAATCAGAGCCATGGTCTAAATGTATGCCGCCAATTTCAAACATATAATACGAACGATAAATGGACGTTTGTCAAACGCAATCGACTTTGTTTCGGATTCTTTCAAAGGGACATAATTTGATGACATCCCGTAAAAGGAAAACCTGTGCTGTGCACAACCAACTTTTACACAATACCAACCAGTCGCCGTCATCAGCACCATTGCCTGCCGCTCCGTCAGAGCACATTTTGAGTTGCCGCCAAGACACCCAATCCAGTTTCTTTCAAATATTGCCAGTCACACTGCTTGGCCCTCGAAGGACCGTCAATTTCACTCCTAGAAGAAGACGTCTCTATAAAACTAGGTTTGAAGGGAAAATCAATGTCATTAACCTTGCAGTGGTATGGTGAAGGAAGAAAACCTGAAAGTTCTCGATCTCGAGTGTCCTTCGAAATAAGAGGTTAAAACTGTTCCTCTGGATTTTGATTAAAGAACGTTCGCACAATCAAGTGTCTGAAGTTGCCGACACAATTATTTTATACAGAAAAGCACAATCATTTAAATATCCTCCCGGTGGAAAATTACAACGACGCCAAACCCGTAATTCTTCTCTGTATGGATAATAGCTTTTTAACTATTTCAAAAACAGTCATCGACGACGGGCCTGATAAGCCAATTTCTCCTGTTCCTCGATTAGGATGGGTGGCATATCAACCAGCGAACTCCAAGTTAGAGCCGCGAACTACTGTGTTACACATTCGTGAACATCAAAGTTTGAAACAGTTGAATAAGCTGGTCGAAGAATAATTCTTAATTGAGAGATTCGGAGTTAGACCAACCGATGTGATCTTGGAGTCCGATGAGAATATCCTCACAGACGCGTCGGCCAAAGATATGAAGTTGGTTTACTTTGGCGCAAGGACGACGTTGTGCTGCCAAGAAGCTATATTATGGCCAAACATCGCCTTTTGAACATCGAAAATAAAATGATCAAAGACAAGACGTTTGCATTGAACTATAATAAGGAAATCGCCAAGAATATTGAGAAGAATATGCTAGAGAACTTTCGAAAGAAGAAGCCGATCAAGATGGTCCGACGACGAGGTATCGGCCGCACTTTGTGTTCTAAATCCTCACAAGCCAAATAAGTTACGCATCGTGTTCGATGCAGCCGCCGCTTCAGACATTTCCTTGAATTCAGTTCTATAGAAAGGATCTGAACACGCCCAGCCATTAATATCAATCATACACAAATTTAGACAAGGGATAGTCGCAGTTGCTGGTGATAATCAGGAGATGTTTTCGCAAGTACGGATAAGAGACGCCAATCAGAATTCCCAGAGGTTCTTGTGGAGAGACGGAAACTCCGACGAGGGCAATTTGCTCAATTTGTTCACCGTACTGTGCATTAATATATTAAAATTACAAATGCTATTAATTTTCAATGCACCACGCCAAGAGGTGCTAAAGCCGTTATAGAAAACACATACGATGACGATTTAGTAATCAGTTTTGATAACGAAAAAGAAGCCAGAGATGTCGTACTTTAAGCCATTAAAATAAACCTTTCTGGAGGCTTCAAGCTGAGAAATATTGACTGAAAAAAAATTAATTAACATGGAACGACAGCCATCCACTGACAAAGTATTAGGTATGTTTTGGAACACAACTGACGACACATTTGAGTTTCATTTCAGATGTCATAAAATTCCTCGTGAAGTTCTTCAATGTATTCGACCGCCGACATAAAGAGAACTTATAGGCATTGCCATGGCCATTTATGATCCATTCAGTTTCTTAGTTAAACGTCAAATACAGTGAGATGAACAGTTGCTCAGTTATAATAGGGGTACAGTATTTTTGTAAAAAAGTGAAATAATTGTGAATAAAACAACTAACAATTATACATAAAAATATTATAAAGTATTATAACACACAATTCCATTAAAAATGTCTGTGAAAAAAATGTCCGATAGTACTATTTTTGGGTAGCGAAATTTCGATTCATATGAGAAAAAACAATGTAGTGGCAACAATCTTCAATTTGTCATTCAATTATAATTTCTTGAATCCGAAAATTTAATAAATTCATTCATATTCACATAAAACATCATGCATTTTCGAAAATAAAACTATTTATGTCTAAATAATTATGTTATAGTGTGCGAAAAGGAGAAATATGAGCAACTAATAAAACGATTAAACAATGATGTCAGTATATAACAATACATTTTCTTTTGAATGAAAGGGATTTTTCAAACTATAGTTGGACCAACTTTTATATAAAATGAGAAAATTTGTGTGCGAGGTTCACACATTTTAATTATAATTTTTAGAATTATACTAACAACATTTAAATTTTTTTAAATATTTTTATGCATGAAAAATCATAAATTATTATAATATTTCTCAAAATCGGGCAATCTGTTCAAAAATATGCAACACCTCTCCAAATCACTTTACGCCGTCTGATCAGGTGTTCAGGTATGTCGAGAGTACGAGACTTACGAGTACGAGCCTACGAGACTGAGTCTGAATACCCCTAATGAAAAATTCAAAGCGAACCCTTTAAAAATAAAATTGAACATTTTTAATTTTTATACGTTTTCATTCACATCTACAATTTTATGGAGAGTGATCACTTTTAAATTTAAAGTAAGATTTTTCCCTTAGTGCAGTTATCAAAAAATAGTAGTTTGTATCAGCTGACGCCATTTGCAGATACAGACGGGTGGTTGAAAGTAAATGGTAGAATAGACGCCGGATACTGTTTGCCACTCACTGCACGTCGTCCAGTGATACTTCCACACAATCACCATGTCACACGGTTGATTGTCGCGCAACGCAATGGAACGAACTTTATTGGAGTTCAAAAATTGTGGAAAAAGAAAAATCGACTTTTCGACTTTGGACGAGAGATGGCACAAAATAATATCGAATGGTTATTCAACTGTGGCGCTAACTCCAGCGCAGGTGGCTGCTGTGAGCTTCTGGTTCAATGCGTCAAATGATTGTTGCAGAGTATTTTAAAGGATGACGCACCGCGATTAGACACATTTGAAAGTGTTTTAATTAAAGTGTAAAACATTGTTAACAGTCGACCTTTGACCGAGTTGCCAATCACGCCGGAAGAAGAAGAACCCCTTACGCCAAACCATTTTTTGTTGGGTTGTTTAAACTCAACACAGACGCCGCACCCGGAAGAAGAGAAGCTTTGCAACGAATGCAATGGTGAATTGCACAATATTTAAAAGACCGACTATGGAAAAGATGGACTTCGGAATATTTGCCGTCACTTCTTCGTCGCTCGAAATGGAGAGCGGAAGTAGCTCCATTAGAAGTTGACCAGTCGGAGTTGGAGTCCGATGAGAACCGTCGGGCAAAGAATATCCTCACAGACGCGTCGGCCAAAGATATGAAGTTGGTTTACTTTGGCGCAAGGACGACGTTGTGCTGCCAAGAAGCTATATTATGGCCAAACATCGCCTTTTGAACATCGAAAATAAAATGATCAAAGACAAGACGTTTGCATTGAACTATAATAAGGAAATCGCCAAGAATATTGAGAAGAATATGCTAGAGAACTTTCGAAAGAAGAAGCCGATCAAGATGGTCCGACGGCGAGGTATCGGCCGCACTTTGTGTTCTAAATCCTCACAAGCCAAATAAGTTACGCATCGTGTTCGATGCAGCCGCCGCTTCAGACATTTCCTTAAATTCAGTTCTATAGAAAGGATCTGAACACGCCCAGCCATTAATATCAATCATACACAAATTTAGACAAGGGATAGTCGCAGTTGCTGGTGATATCCAGGAGATGTTTTCGCAAGTACGGATAAGAGACGCCAATCAGAATTCCCAGAGGTTCTTGTGGAGAGACGGAAACTCCGACGAGGGCAATTTGCTCAATTTGTTCACCGTACTGTGCATTAATATATTAAAATTACAAATGCTATTAATTTTCAATGCACCATGCCAAGAGGTGCTAAAGCCGTTATAGAAAACACATACGATGACGATTTAGTAATCAGTTTTGATAACGAAAAAGAAGTCAGAGATGTCGTACTTGAAGCCATTAAAATAAACCTTTCTGGAGGCTTCAAGCTGAGAAATATTGACTGAAACAAAATTAATTAACATGGAACGACAGCCATCCACTGACAAAGTATTAGGTATGTTTTGGAACACAACTGACGACACATTTGAGTTTCATTTCAGATGTCATAAAATTCCTCGTGAAATTCTTCAATGAACTTATAGGCATTGCCATGGCCATTTATGATCCATTCAGTTTCTTAGTTAAACGTCAAATACAGTGAGATGAACAGTTGCCAGATATAATGAAAAATTCAAAGCGAACCATTTAAAAATAAAATTGAACATTTTTAATTTTTATACGTTTTCATTCACATCTACAATTTTATGGAGAAACGCTATATATTTCATCACTTTGAATTTAAAAGTGATCACTTTTAAATTTAAAGTAAGATTTTTCCCTTAGTGCAGTTATCAAAAAATAGTAGTTTGTATCAGCTGACGCCATTTGCAGATACAGACGGGTGGTTGAAAGTAAATGGTAGAATAGACGCCGGATACTGTTTGCCACTCACTGCACGTCGTCCAGTGATACTTCCACACAATCACCATGTCACACGGTTGATTGTCGCGTAACATCATTCTAGAACACAATACCAAAATTACTACTAACAGATCGTTTAACTCCATACAGTCGTCAGTTTACTTATGCAGGAGTTGACTATTATGGGCCATTCTTTGTTGCAATAGGTCATAGAAGAGAAAAACGATGGGTGGCTCTGTTTACGTGCCTAACAACCAGAGTGATACATTTGGAGGTTGCTGCTGATTTGTCCACTGACGCTTTTTTGATCTATCTGTCTCCGATAGGTGGCTCTGTTTACGTGTCTAACAACCAGAGTGATACATTTGGAGGTTGCTGCTGATTTGTCCACTGAAGCTTTTTTGATCTGTCTGCGTAATTGTATGAATCGACGAGGAGTGCCAATTAGAATGAGGAGTGACAATGGAACGAACTTTATTGGAGCTCAAAAATTTTTGAAAAAGAAAAATCGACTTTTCGACTTTGGACGAGAGATGGCACAAAATAATATCGAATGGTTATTCAACTGTGGCGCTAACCCCAGCGCAGGTGGCTGCTGGGAGCGTCTGGTTCAATGCGTCAAATGATTGTTGTAGAGAATTTTATAGGAAGATGCACCGCGATTAGACACATTTGTAAGTGTTTTAATAGAAGCTGAAAACATTGTCAACAGTCGACCTTTGACGGAGTTGCCAATCACGCCGAAAGAAGAAGAACCCCTTACGTCAAACCATTTTTTTTTGGATTGTTTAAACTCAACACAGGGGCCGCACCCGGAAGAAGAGAAGCTTTGCAACGAATGCAATGGAGAATTGCACAATATTTAAAAGACCGACTATGGAAAAGATGAACTTCTGAATATTTGCCGTCACTTCTTCGTCGCTCGAAATGGAGAGCGGAAGTAGCTCCATTAGAAGTTGGCCAGTTAGTTATTGTTTGCGATCTAGGTTTACCCAGAATCCAAAGGGTTAAGGGAAAAATTAAGCAAGTGTTCACTGGAAAAGATGGCCAGGTTAGAAGTGCTGAAGTGCAGACAAGCAATGGAGTCCATCTCCGCCCAGCCAGCAAGCTAGCCGCTTTAGTATTTAGTGAATCTCCACAATGATTCACCGGGAGATGGAATGTTGGTGACGAAACCAGATACATACGAAGTCAAATACATCATTTTATAATTACTACTTAAAAGGAACATTGTAACTTTAACTTTTCCAAATTTGTATTTCTGATATGTTTTGCTTATAAAACATGTCATGTCTTTGCCATGAAACACGCTCACAAGAAACACCGATTTGAAAAGGCGCTTTGCGCCGTGTTCTAATAAATTTGTGATAATAACTAAAGTATAAATAAATAAATTGATCTCATGTTTTAAAATAAGCCTTTGCCTTTTTTGCCTGCCGCCAACAAACACTCAAGTCGAACTACCTAATTGTATTTTTATTCAAAATTAGCTGAATTTTCATAAGCGAGTTCCAAAAAACACTCGTTTATTCTGTCAATTTGTATGGGAAGTCGCTTATTACTCACTTAAATAATGTGAGATGTTTTTACTCGCTTAGAGAATAGCCGAGTAAATGAAAAAAGTGTTGCTAAAGTAATATCATCGAATTGTTTATTTTTCCTGAAAATATGGGACCATGACTGTATGTGCTGTTAGAAGTGTTGGGTAAAAAGTATAGTTTTAGTGCCTAATTATTTTAACGATAACTTCATATTTTGTAATTAGTCCTTAATAGCTGTATTTCTTTTGTCCAGCATCGCCGATACATGTTAGGAAAAAACCTAACTTGGCAGCATTACTTTTTCGTTGACAGCCAAAAGTAAACAAGACTAAAAATTGAAAAAATTAATTAAATAAAAATTAATTGCATTGTAAATTTACAATAAACCGACAACAAATTAAACTATAATTCAGTTTTTTATTTTTATTTAAATTAAAGTCTTATTAAATTAAGAATTAGAAGTTGACCAGTCGGAGTTGGAGTCCGATGAGAACCGTCGGGCAAAGAATATCCTCACAGACGCGTCGGCCAAAGATATGAAGTTGGTTTACTTTGGCGCAAGGACGACGTTGTGCTGCCAAGAAGCTATATTATGGCCAAACATCGCCTTTTGAACATCGAAAATAAAATGATCAAAGACAAGACGTTTGCATTGAACTATAATAAGGAAATCGCCAAGAATATTGAGAAGAATATGCTAGAGAACTTTCGAAAGAAGAAGCCGATCAAGATGGTCCGACGGCGAGGTATCGGCCGCACTTTGTGTTCTAAATCCTCACAAGCCAAATAAGTTACGCATCGTGTTCGATGCAGCCGCCGCTTCAGACATTTCCTTAAATTCAGTTCTATAGAAAGGATCTGAACACGCCCAGCCATTAATATCAATCATACACAAATTTAGACAAGGGATAGTCGCAGTTGCTGGTGATATCCAGGAGATGTTTTCGCAAGTACGGATAAGAGACGCCAATCAGAATTCCCAGAGGTTCTTGTGGAGAGACGGAAACTCCGACGAGGGCAATTTGCTCAATTTGTTCACCGTACTGTGCATTAATATATTAAAATTACAAATGCTATTAATTTTCAATGCACCATGCCAAGAGGTGCTAAAGCCGTTATAGAAAACACATACGATGACGATTTAGTAATCAGTTTTGATAACGAAAAAGAAGTCAGAGATGTCGTACTTGAAGCCATTAAAATAAACCTTTCTGGAGGCTTCAAGCTGAGAAATATTGACTGAAACAAAATTAATTAACATGGAACGACAGCCATCCACTGACAAAGTATTAGGTATGTTTTGGAACACAACTGACGACACATTTGAGTTTCATTTCAGATGTCATAAAATTCCTCGTGAAATTCTTCAATGAACTTATAGGCATTGCCATGGCCATTTATGATCCATTCAGTTTCTTAGTTAAACGTCAAATACAGTGAGATGAACAGTTGCCAGATATAATGAAAAATTCAAAGCGAACCATTTAAAAATAAAATTGAACATTTTTAATTTTTATACGTTTTCATTCACATCTACAATTTTATGGAGAAACGCTATATATTTCATCACTTTGAATTTAAAAGTGATCACTTTTAAATTTAAAGTAAGATTTTTCCCTTAGTGCAGTTATCAAAAAATAGTAGTTTGTATCAGCTGACGCCATTTGCATTATACAGATCGGGTGGTTGAAAGTAAATGGTAGAATAGACGCCGGATTACTGTTTGCCACTCACGCACGTCGTCCGTGATACTTCCACAAACACCATGCACACACCGAAAACAAATAAACATAATTCAGTTTTTTATTTTTATTTAAATTAAAGTCTTATTAAATTAATTATTAACATTTTTTAAATATAAATCAAAACTTATTTTATAATACAAACATAACAAGCGCTAACTTAGAGGTTAGGATGAGATGGGAATAGGCCCAAAATATTCAATGTACACAGCAAAGAGTAGAATTAAGTGCACGTGTTGGGCCAGGAGTCGAAGTACTGGATGATACAGATATCGTTTAAATATTTAACATTTTCTAAATTAAGAATATACAAACTAGAAAAGAAGCGTTAACTTGGACCAGGTCGAAGTTTATATACCCTACACCCTACATATAATGTATATTTAAAGAAATTGCAGTAATATCTACTTAACGTCGGTATGTTGGAAAATACTCAAAACTATTGCAAATACACCATTGCCTGCAACTAATTCAATACTGCGATTTTCGAAACTGTGGTCCATTTGAAAAAGAACCTGTATTCGGGAAGTTATATTTGCTTTTCTATAAATGATTATTACTCTTTTGTTACGGCGATTATTATCAGAAGAATCTAATCTATGAATAATGGAAAAGTTCTATATTTTCCATTTCCATCATTCCATTTCCATAAATTCTATAGTTCTCTGTTTGAAGTGTCTATGTTTAAAAAAGCAAAGTTAATCCGATGTTATGAGTAAAGAGTCTTTGTGATACCCTGAATATGTGCTTTGAGACTCAGTATATTCTGGTAAAATATATGAATACCAGAGGTTCATTCCGTCATAAAATCGTAATGTGTAATCACTCAAAATCACAAAAAAGTAGCTCCCCGACTTTTGTGAATTGTTATCCCCTCAGCTGGTACAATTGGAAATTGTGTTCTTTCTATTGTGACCTTTTCATTGCGTTTATATTGAAAGGATCTAATCAGTTTGTCAATAGGTGTTCACTGTGTTTCTGTAGGATGGGGTCATGTTCTTCTGGCACTTGAACTATTGCATTATATGTAAGGTGGGCGTGTCCATGGACCGATTTTGGCGTGTCCATTGGGCGATGTTTTCCATTTTAGGCATGTAAACTAGTATCGGTGGTACACGCACAAAATTTAATCTCGATATATTCCATAGTTCACCAGATATCCCATATAAACCTTTTGCTTTATATGGGAGATGGGCGTGTCCGATGGGGGATTTTGCCCAATATCATTGACAAACAGCCTATACATATAATAGTTATAAACCAAAATTTCTTACCGTTTTTAGGCGTGTAATCCCGTATCGGTGGTACATGATCACACACAAAATTTAATCTCGATATATACCATATATGTGCTTTGAGACTCAGTATATTCTGGTAAAATATTTGAATACCAGAGGTTCATTCCGACATAAAATCGTAATGTGTAATCACTCAAAATCACCAGATATCCCATATAAACCATTTGCTTTATATGGCAGGTGGGCAATGTTTTCCATTTTTGGCATGAAAACTTGTATCGGTGGTACATGATCACACACAAAATTTCATCTCGATATTTACCATAGTTCACCAGATATTCCATATTGAACTTTTGCTTTATATGGGAGGTGGGCGTGTCCGTTGGCCGATTTTGCCCAATATCATTGACAAACAGCCTATACATATAATAGTTATAAATCCAAAATTTCTTACCGTTTCTTCGAAAAAACTGATTTATACAGACAGACAGTCGGACATCGCGAAATCGACTCAGAAGGTCACGCTGATTAAGAATATATTTTTCCATACCTATAACCCCTCCTTCGAAGTGTTACAAACGGAAGGACAAAATGAATATACCTTACCCACAGGGTTTAGGGTATAAAAATAAATTCTACAAGTTTAAGATTTAACTTACCAAAAGTCATTGGAACCATGTGAGGTTACGGTCCCAAAGCTTCAATTGGTTATATCCTTTAGGAACAACAAAGTGAACACTTTGTTTTTGTCCACTTTGTCCAATTTTTGCGCATACTAAGTATAAAAATACTACTACTAATATAAAAATACTACTATACTAAAATACTACTATACTAAATATAAAAAGAGTTAAAATTATATTTTTTTTTTATAAAAAAGTACTCATCTTTGTTTACATTTTTTGCATGTCTAATGTTTAGGAATGCCATTTTTTCCACATTTTTTTGGATTTATTTGGTAGCACTTTTTCTATCGCCAATATATAGGATACAATTTTCATACAAAAAAAAATCTATCGGGTATACGGGACAAAAGAAACACACCTAATATTTAATATTTTTGTCATAAATGTCACCATTTTAAAATATGTATACCTAAAGTGTTAACAAATATCAATGATAAATGATATGGTATCGGCCGCACTTTGTGTTGTAAATCCTCACAAGCCAAATAAGTTACGCATTGTGTTCGATACAGCCGCCGCCGCTTCAGACATTTCATTGAATTCATTTCTATTGGGAAAGGACCAGAACACGTCCAGCCATTAATATCAATCATACACAAATTTAGATAAGGGTTAGTCGCAGTTGCTTCTGATATCCAGGAGATGTTTTCGCAAGAACGGATAACAGACGCCGATCAGAATTCCCAGAGGTTCTTGTGGAGAGACGGAAACTCCGACGAGGGCAATTTGCTCAATTTGTTCACCGTGCTGTGCATTAATATATTAAAAATACAAATGCTAAAGCACTGACAAAGTATTAGGTATGTTTTGGAATACAACTGACGACACATTTTAGTTTCATTTCAGATTTCATAAAATTCCTCGTGAAGTTCTTCAATGTATTCGACCGCCGACAAAAAGAGTACTTATAGGCATTGCCATGGCCATTTATGATCCATTCAGTTTCTTAGTTAAACGTCAAATACAGTGAGATGAACAGTTGCCCCATGATTTAGCTAAAAATGGAACACATGGTGGAACGGCTTTCAGAATGCCAAACACTTTTCTGTTCTGCGTTGGTATTCTCCCATATGCATTCTCCCAACTGCAGAAGAGGTACTATCAAAAAGAGTTATATAATGTCGATTATGAAATCAATTGTAGATTTTGATAAGTTTTCGTCATATTTAAAAATTCAAAGAATTATTGCTTGGACATTGCGTTTTAATACAGGGCTCAGAAGCAAGAGAAATCCAAAAGGAGCGTTAAGTGCCAAAGAATTAAATGACGCCGAAATATTTGTGCTTCGACAAATTCATGTGGGAAACACATTCGATGCGGCAGCGACACACCAACATGCCGACAACATGGCGGAGGAGTTAAATTTTTTGAATGCGGCAGCGACAAAATATTTTGTTTAAATAATTACCTTTAAACTTAATAACAAAAACATATAAGATACCAAAACATCAATATTAAACATATACAAGTAAAAATTCCAATTTACAATCATAATTTGAGAGAAAAAATGAATGAAAAGAGAGCATTTTGACAGTTAACGCTTGTCGCCGTCTCTCAAATTAGAAATAGATCCAAGTTGACAGATGCAACGGACGACAATTTTTATTTTGTCGTCGTGTTGCATTCAAAATAATCATCCCCATAAGAACTAATGTAAAAATATTTTGACGTTTGACGCATTGTCGCTGCCGCATAGAATGTGTTTCCCACATCAATCCGAAGCATTTAAGGCTGAGGCACATAAAGAAGCGTTGCGTTGAGAGCGTTGCCGTCGGCGACGGATTTAATGAAAGCAAACGTTGTTCTCCTATTCAATAATTCATTAGTTATCAATCCCTCAAACATTTCATGAACAAATTTGTTATTAATTGAATATTTTGATCAACAAAGCGTTTAAGGCGCGTCAAAAGTTGAACATTTCTCAACTTCGAGCGTCGCTTCAAACGCCTTGTTGACGCGCCTCGTCTTATGTGTTCGCTCCCGTAAGAAACAATGTATTTCAACTCGTCTGTCAACGTTGAAGTCTGACGCGAAGCGGCTAACGCTCTGAATGTGCTCCAGTCTTTACTGTAGAAATTAAAGTCTTAACTAAGAATAAGCAGTTATAAAATAGTAGTTTGTATCAGCTGACGCCATTTGCAGATACAGATGGGTTGTTGAAAGTAAACGGTAGGTCAGACGCCGGATACTGTTTGCCACTCACTCGTCGTCCAGTGATACTTCCACACAATCACCATGCCACACGGTTGATTGTCGCGCAACATAATTCTAGAAAACATCAACAAAATGACAAAGAAATACGCCAGAAATTGTGGGTGCCCAAAGCCATAAACCTTCCGAGGTCAGTTAAGAAGACATGTCCTGTTTGTGTTCATGGAAATGCCAAGCCGACTGTGCCGCTAATGAACCAACTAGCAACAGATCATTTAACTCCATACAGTCGTCCGTTTACTTATGCAGGAGTTGACTATTATGGGCCATTCTTTGTTGCAATAGGTCATAGAAGAGAAAAACGATGGGTGGCTCTGTTTACGTGTCTAACAACCAGAGTGATACATTTGGAGGTTGCTGCTGATTTGTCCACTGACGCTTTTTTGATCTGTCTGCGTAATTTTATGAATCGACGAGGAGTGCCAATTAGAATGAGGAGTGACAATGGAACGAACTTTATTGGAGCTCAAAATTGTTGAAAAAGAAAAATCGACTTTTCGACTTTGGACGAGAGATGGCACAAAATAATATCGAATGGTTATTCAGCTGTAGCTCTAACCCCAGCGCAGGTGGCTGCTAGGAGCGTCTGGTTCAATGCGTCAAATGATTGTTGTAGATAATTTTAAAGGAAGATGCACCGCGATTAGACACATTTGTAAGTGTTTTAATAGAAACTGAAAACATTGTCAACGACCTTTGACCGAGTTGCCAATCACGCCGGAAGAAGAAGAACCCCTTACGTCGAACCATTTTTTGTTGTGTTGTTTAAACTCAACACAGACGTCGCACTCGGAAGAAGAGAAGCTTTGCAACGAATGCAATGGAAAATTGCACAATATTTAAAAGACCGACTATGGAAAAGATGAACTTCTGAATATTTGCCGTCACTTCTTCGTCGCTCGAAATGGAGAGCGGAAGTAGCTCCATTAGAAGTAGCCAGTTAGATATTGTTTGCGATCCAGGTTTACCCAGAATCCAAAAGGTTAAGGGAAGAATTGAGCAAGTATTCACTGGAAAAGATGGCCAAGTTAGAAGTGCTGAAGTGCAGACAAGCAATGGAGTCCATCTCCGCCCAGCCAGAAAGCTAGCCGCTTTAGTATTTAGTGAATCTCCACAATGATTCACCGGGTGATGGAATGTTGGTGACGAAACCAGTATTCAAATACATAATTTTATAATTACTACTTAAAAGGAACATTGTAACTTTAACTTTTCCAAATTTGTATTTCTGATATGTTTTGCTTATGTTCATTTCCAGTTCCTAAAATTCGATATCTTTGCCGTGAAACACGCTCACAAGAAACACCGATTTGAAAAGGCGCTTTGCGCCGTGTTCTAATAAATTTGTAATAATAACTAAAGTATAAATAAATAAATTCATCTCATGTTTTAAAAAAAGCCTTTGCCATTTTTGCCTGCCGCCAACAAACACACAATTCGAACAATTGCACATGTTTTTATATGGCCTTAGGTAGAAGTTAAACTACCTAATTGTATTTATTCAATTAGCTGAATTTCATAAGCGATTCAAACCTCGTTTATTCTGTCAATTTGTATGGGAAGTCGCTTATTACTCGCTTAAATAATGGGAGATGTTTTTACTCGCTTAGAGAATAGCCGAGTAACTGAAAAAAGTGTTGCTAAAGTAATATCATCGAATTGTTTATTTTTCCTAAAAATATGGGAACATGGCTGTATGTGCTGTTAGAAGTGTTGGGTAAAAAGTATAGTTTTAGTGCCCAATTATTTTAACGATAACTTCATATTTTGTAATTAGTCCTTAATAGCTGTATTTCTTTTGTCCCGTATATAGGATAGCCAGCATCGCCGATACATGTTAGGAAAAAACCTAACTTGGCAGCATTACTTTTTCGTTGACAGCCAAAAGTAAACAAGACTAAAAATTGAAAAAATTAATTAAATAAAAATTAATTGCATTGTAAATTTACAATAAACCGACAACAAATTAAACTATAATTCAGTTTTTTATTTTTATTTAAATTAAAGTCTTATTAAATTAATTATTAATATTTTTTAAATATAAATCAAAACTTATTTTATAATACAAACATAACAAGCGCTAATATGACGTTCACACTGAGCTCATTTAACAGTTAAATGGAATTAACGAAGTTAAATGGTCAAAACCGATTGATAATGAAATTTTA
This sequence comes from Coelopa frigida, assembly GCA_017309665.1. Classification (NCBI taxonomy): domain Eukaryota; kingdom Metazoa; phylum Arthropoda; class Insecta; order Diptera; family Coelopidae; genus Coelopa; species Coelopa frigida. The sequence goes on along the minus strand of CM029565.1, from coordinate 22,292,352 downwards.
ATTATGTTAAATGGAGTGTAGTTGTTGTTGTTCGATTTAACTGGTAAATGGTTTACGACGAAGTTTGACGATAGTTTTCTCATTAAACAGACTAATAAATTTGGCATTTCAAAATCAAAATAAGAAATTTTGAGGTTTGTTTACATCTTCCTAACCAATTTTCAATTATGTTTGTGAGGTGACCGCTTTCGAGTTGCGGAATAAATTTCACAACCTCATAACCAATTACAAGTAAGTATTATTATAATAGTAATATAATAATAATATAAATTCATATTCATTTCAGAAATGGAGAAAATTGGACCATATGGCGGAGGACGGTACGATTACGGTACGACCAAGTAATTTATTACATTTATGTTTTATAAATTAATATATTTTTAATTTTTATCTGCAGCTCCTTCAGAAGCTCCAACAACAGCATCAACGTTATCAGCACCAACATCAGCAGCTCGTTTTATCTTCTCCTCCTCCTCATCGTTTCATCGCGATACCCTGGATTCGGCTGCGTTGCATGCGTCGCCGTCTTCACACCCAGTTTCAGTTACTCGTTATATATTATGGATACTTAAGTAAATAATATCCATTAAATATATGTACTCTTCAAAAATGTTGAGAAACATGAACGAAAGCTTTGATATTTCATTATTTTCGGACTTTTTGCCAAATTTCAGCGACTTCAAAAAATAAATTGAATATGCAAACAGCTGTTCATATGTAAACAAAGTGCTGTCAGATTTAACTTCATTATCTCAGTGTGAACGCACCTGTTAAATGAAATGCTCCTTTTTCATTTAACTGTTAAATGAGCTCAGTGTGAACGCCATATAACTTTGAGGTTAGGATGAGATGGGAATAGTCCCAAAATATTCAATGTGCACAGCAGAGAGTAGAATTAAGTGCACGTGATGGGCCAGGAGTCGAAGTACTGGATGATGCAGATATCGTTTAAATATTTATCATTTTCTAAATTAAGAATATACAAACTAGAAAAGAAGCGTTAACTTGGACCAGGCCGAAGTTTATATACCCTACATATAACGTATATTTAAGGAAATTGCAGTAATATCTACTTAACGTCGGTATGTTCGAAAATACTCAAAACTATTGCAAATACACCATTGCCTGCAACTAATTCAATGTGTTCCATTTGAAAAAGAACCTGTATTGGGGAAGTTATATTTGCTTTTCTATAAATTATTATTACTCTTTTGTTACGGCGATTATTATCAGAAGAATCTAATCTATGAATAAAAAAAAATTAAAAATTAAAATTAAAAAAGCAAAGTTAATCCGATGTTATGAGTAAAGAGTCTTTGTGATACCCTGAATATGTGCTTTGAGACTCAGTATATTCTGGTAAAATATTTGAATACCAGAGGTTCATTCAGTCATAAAATCGTAATGTGTAATCACACAAAATCACAAAAAAGTAGCTCCCCGACTTTTGTGAATTGTTATCCCCTCAGCTGGTACAATTGGAAATTGTGTTCTTTCTATTGTGACCTTTTCATTGCGTTTATATTGAAAGGATCTAATCAGTTTGTCAATAGGTGTTCACTGTGTTTCAGTAGGATGGGGTCATGTTCTTCTGGCACTTGAACTATTGCATTATATGTAAGGTGGGCGTGTCCATGGACCGATTTTGGCGTGTCCATTGGGCGATGTTTTCCATTTTAGGCATGTAAATTAGTATCGGTGGTACACGCACAAAATTTAATCTCGATATATTCCATAGTTCACCAGATATCCCATATAAACCTTTTGCTTTATATGGGAGATGGGCGTGTCCGATGGGGGATTTTGCCCAATATCATTGACAAACAGCCTATACATATAATAGTTATAAACCAAAATTTCTTACCGTTTTTAGGCGTGTAATCCCGTATCGGTGGTACATGATCACACACAAAATTTAATCTCGATATATACCATATATGTGCTTTGAGACTCAGTATATTCTGGTAAAATATTTGAATACCAGAGGTTCATTCCGACATAAAATCGTAATGTGTAATCACTCAAAATCACCAGATATCCCATATAAACCATTTGCTTTATATGGCAGGTGGGCAATGTTTTCCATTTTTGGCATGAAAACTTGTATCGGTGGTACATGATCACACACAAAATTTCATCTCGATATTTACCATAGTTCACCAGATATTCCATATTGAACTTTTGCTTTATATGGGAGGTGGGCGTGTCCGTTGGCCGATTTTGCCCAATATCATTGACAAACAGCCTATACATATAATAGTTATAAATCCAAAATTTCTTACCGTTTCTTCGAAAAAACTGATTTATACAGACAGACACACAGACAGACAGTCGGACATCGCGAAATCGACTCAGAAGGTCACGCTGATTAAGAATATATTTTTCCATACCTATAACCCCTCCTTCGAAGTGTTACAAACGGAAGGACAAAATGAATATACCTTACCCACAGGGTTTAGGGTATAAAAATAAATTCTACAAGTTTAAGATTTAACTTACCAAAAGTCATTGGAACCATGTGAGGTTACGGTCCCAAAGCTTCAATTGGTTATATCCTTTAGGAACAACAAAGTGAACACTTTGTTTTTGTCCACTTTGTCCAATTTTTGCGCATACTAAGTATAAAAATACTACTACTAATATAAAAATACTACTATACTAAAATACTACTATACTAAATATAAAAAGAGTTAAAATTATATTTTTTTTTTATAAAAAAGTACTCATCTTTGTTTACATTTTTTGCATGTCTAATGTTTAGGAATGCCATTTTTTCCACATTTTTTTGGATTTATTTGGTAGCACTTTTTCTATCGCCAATATATAGGATACAATTTTCATACAAAAAAAATCTATCGGGTATACGGGACAAAAGAAACACACCTAATATTTAATATTTTTGTCATAAATGTCACCATTTTAAAATATATATACCTAAAGTGTTAACAAATATCAATGATAAATGATATGGTATCGGCCGCACTTTGTGTTGTAAATCCTCACAAGCCAAATAAGTTACGCATTGTGTTCGATGCAGCCGCCGCCGCTTCAGACATTTCATTGAATTCATTTCTATTGGGAAAGGACCTGAACACGTCCAGCCATTAATATCAATCATACACAAATTTAGATAAGGGTTAGTCGCAGTTGCTTCTGATATCCAGGAGATGTTTTCGCAAGAACGGATAACAGACGCCGATCAGAATTCCCAGAGGTTCTTGTGGAGAGACGGAAACTCCGACGAGGGCAATTTGCTCAATTTGTTCACCGTGCTGTGCATTAATATATTAAAAATACAAATGCTAAAGCACTGACAAAGTATTAGGTATGTTTTGGAATACAACTGACGACACATTTTAGTTTCATTTCAGATTTCATAAAATTCCTCGTGAAGTTCTACAATGTATTCGACCGCCGACAAAAAGAGAACTTATAGGCATTGCCATGGCCATTTATGATCCATTCAGTTTCTTAGTTAAACGTCAAATACAGTGAGATGAACAGTTGCCCCATGATTTAGCTAAAAATGGAACACATGGTGGAACGGCTTTCAGAATGCCAAACACTTTTCTGTTCTGCGTTGGTATTCTCCCATATTATCAACTGCAGAAGAGGTACTATCAAAACGAGTTATATAATGTCGATTAGGAAATCAATTGTAGATTTTGATAAGTTTTCGTCATATTTAAAAATTCAAAGAATTATTGCTTGGACATTGCGTTTTAACACAGGGCTAAGAAGCAAGAGAAGTCCAAAAGGAGCGTTAAGTGCCAAAGAATTAAATGACGCCGAAATATTTGTGCTTCGACAAATTCATGTGGGAAACATATTCGATGCGGCAGCGACACACCAACATCATCATATCAAAAATTTTTTGAATGCGGCAGCGACAAAATATTTTGTTTAAATAATTACCTTTAAACTTAATAACAAAAACATATAAGATACCAAAACATCAATATTAAACATATACAAGTAAAAATTCCAATTTACAATCATAATTTGAGAGAAAAAATGAATGAAAAGAGAGCATTTTGACAGTTAACGCTTGTCGTCGTCTCTCAAATTAGAAATAGATCCAAGTTGACAGATGCGACGGACGACAATTTTTATTTTGTCGTCGTGTTGCATTCAAAATAATCATCCCCATAAGAACTAATGTAAAAATATTTTGACGTTTGACGCATTGTCGCTGCCGCATCGAATGTGTTTCCCACATCAATCCGAAGCATTTAAGGCTGAGGCACATAAAGAAGCGTTGCGTTGAGAGCGTTGCCGTCGGCGACGGATTTAATGAAAGCAAACGTTGTTCTCCTATTCAATAATTCATTAGTTATCAATCCCTCAAACATTTCATGAACAAATTTGTTATTAATTGAATATTTTGATCAACAAAGCGTTTAAGGCGCGTCAAAAGTTGAACATTTCTCAACTTCGAGCGTCGCTTCAAACGCCTTGTTGACGCGCCTCGTCTTATGTGTTCGCTCCCGTAAGAAACAATGTATTTCAACTCGTCTGTCAACGTTGAAGTCTGACGCGAAGCGGCTAACGCTCTGAATGTGCTCCAGTCTTTACTGTAGAAATTAAAGTCTTAACTAAGAATAAGCAGTTATAAAATAGTAGTTTGTATCAGCTGACGCCATTTGCAGATACAGATGGGTTGTTGAAAGTAAACGGTAGGTCAGACGCCGGATACTGTTTGCCACTCACTCGTCGTCCAGTGATACTTCCACACAATCACCATGCCACACGGTTGATTGTCGCGCAACATAATTCTAGAACACATCACCAAAATGACAAAGAAATACGCCAGAAATTGTGGGTGCCCAAAGCCATAAACCTTCCGAGGTCAGTTAAGAAGACATGTCCTGTTTGTGTTCATGGAAATGCCAAGCCGACTGTGCCGCTAATGAACCAACTAGCAACAGATCGTTTAACTCCATACAGTTGTCCGTTTACTTATGCAGGAGTTGACTATTATGGGCCATTCTTTGTTGCAATAGGTCATAGAAGAGAAAAACGATGGGTGGCTCTGTTTACGTGTCTAACAACCAGAGTGATACATTTGGAGGTTGCTGCTGATTTGTCCACTGACGCTTTTTTGATCTGTCTGCGTAATTTTATGAATCGACGAGGAGTGCCAATTAGAATGAGGAGTGACAATGGAACGAACTTTATTGGAGCTCAAAAATTGTTGAAAAAGAAAAATCGACTTTTCGACTTTGGACGAGAGATGGCACAAAATAATATCGAATGGTTATTCAACTGTGGCGCTAACCCCAGCGCAGGTGGCTGCTGTGAGCTTCTGGTTCAATGCGTCAAATGATTGTTGTAGATAATTTTAAAGGAAGATGCACCGCGATTAGACACATTTGTAAGTGTTTTAATAGAAACTGAAAACATTGTCAACGACCTTTGACCGAATTGCCAATCACGCCGGAAGAAGAAGAACCCCTTACGTCAAACCATTTTTTGTTGTGTTGTTTAAACTCGCACCCGGAAGAAGAGAAGCTTTGCAACGAATGCAATGGAAAATTGCACAATATTTAAAAGACCGACTATGGAAAAGAAGAACTTCTGAATATTTGCCGTCACTTCTTCGTCGCTCGAAATGGAGAGCGGAAGTAGCTCCATTAGAAGTAGCCAGTTAGATATTGTTTGCGATCCAGGTTTACCCAGAATCCAAAAGGTTAAGGGAAGAATTAAGCAAGTATTCACTGGAAAAGATGGCCAAGTTAGAAGTGCTGAAGTGCAGACAAGCAATGGAGTCCATCTCCGCCCAGCCAGAAAGCTAGCCGCTTTAGTATTTAGTGAATCTCCACAATGATTCACCGGGTGATGGAATGTTGGTGACGAAACCAGTATTCAAATACATAATTTTATAATTACTACTTAAAAGGAACATTGTAACTTTAACTTTTCCAAATTTGTATTTCTGATATGTTTTGCTTATGTTCATTTCCAGTTCCTAAAATTCGATATCTTTGCCGTGAAACACGCTCACAAGAAACACCGATTTGAAAAGGTGCTTTGCGCCGTGTTCTAATAAATTTGTGATAATAACTAAAGTATAAATAAATAAATTCATCTCATGTTTTAAAAAAAGCCTTTGCCATTTTAGCCTGCCGCCAACAAACACACAATTCGAACAATTGCACATGTTTTTATATGGCCTTAGGTAGAAGTTAAACTACCTAATTGTATTTTTATTCAAAATTAGCTGAATTTTCATAAGCGAGTTCCAAAAAACACTCGTTTATTCTGTCAATTTGTATGGGAAGTCGCTTATTACTCGCTTAAATAATGGGAGATGTTTTTACTCGCTTAGAGAATAGCCGAGTAACTGAAAAAAGTGTTGCTAAAGTAATATCATCGAATTGTTTATTTTTCCTAAAAATATGGGAACATGGCTGTATGTGCTGTTAGAAGTGTTGGGTAAAAAGTATAGTTTTAGTGCCCAATTATTTTAACGATAACTTCATATTTTGTAATTAGTCCTTAATAGCTGTATTTCTTTTGTCCCGTATATAGGATAGCCAGCATCGCCGATACATGTTAGGAAAAAACCTAACTTGGCAGCATTACTTTTTCGTTGACAGCCAAAAGTAAACAAGACTAAAAATTGAAAAAATTAATTAAATAAAAATTAATTGCATTGTAAATTTACAATAAACCGACAACAAATTAAACTATAATTCAGTTTTTTATTTTTATTTAAATTAAAGTCTTATTAAATTAATTATTAATATTTTTTAAATATAAATCAAAACTTATTTTATAATACAAACATAACAAGCGCTAATATGACGTTCACACTGAGCTCATTTAACAGTTAAATGGAATTAACGAAGTTAAATGGTCAAAACCGATTGATAATGAAATTTAATTTATGTTAAATGGAGTGTAGTTGTTGTTGTTCGATTTAACTGGTAAATGGTTTACGACGAAGTTTGACGAGTTAAACGCAGGGTTGAATTCAATAGTATTGAAGGAAAAAGGTAGTTTTCTCATTAAACAGACTAATAAATTTGGCATTTCAAAATCAAAATAAGAAATTTTGAGGTTTGTTTACATCTTCCTAACCAATTTTCAATTATGTTTGTGAGGTGACCGCTTTCGAGTTGCGGAATAAATTTCACAACCTCATAACCAATTACAAGTTAGTATTATTATAATAGTAATATAATAATAATATAAATTCATATTCATTTCAGAAATGGAGAAAATTGGACCATATGGCGGAGGACGGTACGATTACGGTACGACCAAGTAATTTATTACATTTATGTTTTATAAATTAATATATTTTTAATTTTTATCTGCAGCTCCTTCAGAAGCTCCAACAACAGCATCAACGTTATCAGCACCAACATCAGCAGCTCGTTTTATCTTCTCCTCCTCCTCATCGTTTCATCGCGATACCCTGGATTCGGCTGCGTTGCATGCGTCGCCGTCTTCACACCCAGTTTCAGTTACTCGTTATATATTATGGATACTTAAGTAAATAATATCCATTAAATATATGTACTCTTCAAAAATGTTGAGAAACATGAACGAAAGCTTTGATATTTCATTATTTTCGGACTTTTTGCCAAATTTCAGCGACTTCAAAAAATAAATTGAATATGCAAACAGCTGTTCATATGTAAACAAAGTGCTGTCAGATTTAACTTCATTATCTCAGTGTGAACGCACCTGTTAAATGAAATGCTCCTTTTTCATTTAACTGTTAAATGAGCTCAGTGTGAACGCCATATAACTTTGAGCTTAGGATGAGATGGGAATAGGCCCAAAATATTCAATGTGCACAGCAGAGAGTAGAATTAAGTGCACGTGATGGGCCAGGAGTCGAAGTACTGGATGATGCAGATATCGTTTAAATATTTATCATTTTCTAAATTAAGAATATACAAACTAGAAAAGAAGCGTTAACTTGGACCAGGCCGAAGTTTATATACCCTACATATAACGTATATTTAAGGAAATTGCAGTAATATCTACTTAACGTCGGTATGTTCGAAAATACTCAAAACTATTGCAAATACACCATTGCCTGCAACTAATTCAATGTGTTCCATTTGAAAAAGAACCTGTATTCGGGAAGTTATATTTGCTTTTCTATAAATGATTATTACTCTTTTGTTACGGCGATTATTATCAGAAGAATCTAATCTATGAATAATGGAAAAGTTCTATATTTTCCATTTCCATCATTCCATTTCCATAAATTCTATAGTTCTCTGTTTGAAGTGTCTATGTTTAAAAAAGCAAAGTTAATCCGATGTTATGAGTAAAGAGTCTTTGTGATACCCTGAATATGTGCTTTGAGACTCAGTATATTCTGGTAAAATATTTTAATACCAGAGGTTCATTCTGACATAAAATCGTAATGTGTAATCACTCAAAATCAAAAAAAAGTAGCTCCCCGACTTTGGTGAATTGTTATCCCCTCAGCAGGTACAATTGGAAATTGTGTTCTTTCTATTGTGACCTTTTCATTGCGTTTATATCACTGTGTTTCAGTAGGATGGGGTCATGTTCTTCTGGCACTTGAACTATTGCATTATATGTAAGGTGGGCGTGTCCATGGACCGATTTTGGCGTGTCCATTGGGCGATGTTTTCCATTTTAGGCATGTAAACTAGTATCGGTGGTGCACGCACAAAATTTAATCTCGATATATTCCATAGTTCACCAGATATCCCATATAAACCTTTTGCTTTATATGGGAGATGGGCGTGTCCGATGGGGGATTTTGCCCAATATCATTGACAAACAGCCTATACATATAATAGTTATAAACCAAAATTTCTTACCGTTTTTAGGCGTGTAATCCCGTATCGGTGGTACATGATCACACACAAAATTTAATCTCGATATATACCATATATGTGCTTTGAGACTCTGTATATTCTGGTAAAATATTTGAATACCAGAGGTTCATTCCGACATAAAATCGTAATGTGTAATCACTCAAAATCACCAGATATCCCATATAAACCTTTTGCTTTATATGGCAGGTGGGCAATGCTTTCCATTTTTGGCATGAAAACTTGTATCGGTGGTACATGATCACACACAAAATTTCATCTCGATATTTACCATAGTTCACCAGATATTCCATATTGAACTTTTGCTTTATATGGGAGGTGGGCGTGTCCGTTGGCCGATTTTGCCCAATATCATTGACAAACAGCCTATACATATAATAGTTATAAATCCAAAATTTCTTACCGTTTCTTCGAAAAAACTGATTTATACAGACAGACACACAGACAGACAGTCGGACAGACAGTCGGACATCGCGAAATTGACTCAGGAGGTCACGCTGATTAAGAATATATTTTTCCATACCTATAACCCCTCCTTCGAAGTGTTACAAACGGAAGGACAAAATGAATATACCTTACCCACAAGGTTTAAGGTATAAAAATAAATTCTACAAGTTTAAGATTTAACTTACCAAAAGTCATTGGAACCATGTGAGGTTACGGTCCCAAAGCTTCAATTCGTTATATCCTTTAGGAACAACAAAATGAACACTTTGTTTTTGTCCACTTTGTCCAATTTTTGCGCTTACTAAATATAAAAAGAGTTAAAATTATATTTTTTTTATTAAAAACTACTCATCTTTGTTTGCTTTTTTTGCATGTCTAATGTTTAGGAATGCCATTTTTTCAAAATTTTTTTGGATTTATTTGGTAGCACTTTTTCTATCGCCAATATATAGGATACAATTTTCATACAAAAAAATCTATCGGGTATACGGAACAAAAGAAACACACCTAATATTTAATATTTTTGTCATAAATGTCACCATTTTAAAATATGTATACCTAAAGTGTTAACAAATATCAATGATAAATGATATGGTATCGGCCGCACTTTGTGTTGTAAATCCTCACAAGCCAAATAAGTTACGCATTGTGTTCGATGCAGCCGCCGCCGCTTCAGACATTTCATTGAATTTGTTCACCGTGCTGTGCATTAATATATTAAAAATACAAATGCTAAAGCACTGACAAAGTATTAGGTATGTTTTGGAATACAACTGACGACACATTTTAGTTTCATTTCAGATTTCATAAAATTCCTCGTGAAGTTCTTCAATGTATTCGACCGCCGACAAAAAGAGAACTTATAGGCATTGCCATGGCCATTTATGATCCATTCGGTTTCTTAGTTAATGAGACAATGTTTATAAAGATTCTACTGCAGTCTATATGGAAACATCAAATATAGTGGGATGAACAGTTGCCCCATGAATTAGCTTAGCAATGGAACACATGGTGGAACAGCTTTCAGAATGCCAAACACTTTTCTGTTCTGCGTTGCTATTCTCCCATATTATCAACTGCAGAAGAGGTATAACAGCATTTTTTTTGTTGATGCGAGCTATTGTCTATGCAAATTGCGAATTAAAAGGGGTACACAAGTTGTAGCCTTTGTGTGTGCCAAGTCAAGATGCGCTCCACACGTGCCAAAGGAGTGCCGGAATTTTCTAATAATTCGAACTGGATAAAGGGTAAAAATTTTCTATGTAAAGATGAGGTACACTCGCGTCAAGTTTTCGTCATATTTAAAAATTCAAAGAATTATTGCTTGGACATTGCGTTTTAACACAGGGCTAAGAAGCAAAAGAAGTCCAAAAGGAGAGTTAAGTGCCAAAGAATTAAATGACGCCGAAATATTTGTGCTTAGACAAATGGGAAACACATTCGATGCGGCAGCGACACACCAACACGCCGACAACATGGCGGAGGAGTTATCTGTCATCATGTTATCAAAAATTTTTTGAATGCGGCAGCGACAAAATATTTTGTTTAAATAATTACCTTTAAACTTAATAACAAAAACATATAAGATACCAAAACATCAATATTAAACATATACAAGTAAAAATTCCAATTTACAATCATAATTTGAGAGAAAAAATGAATGAAAAGAGAGCATTTTGACAGTTAACGCTTGTCGTCGTCTCTCAAATTAGAAATAGATCCAAGTTGACAGATGCGACGGACGACAATTTTTATTTTGTCGTCGTGTTGCATTCAAAATAATCATCCCCATAAGAACTAATGTAAAAATATTTTGACGTTTGACGCATTGTCGCTGCCGCATCGAATGTGTTTCCCACATCAATCCGAAGCATTTAAGGCTGAAGCACAAAAAGAGCGTTGGAAGCGTTGCGTTGAGAGCGTTGCCGTCGGCGACGCCGGCCGCATAGACCGCTTTGAATCGTGAAAAATAAAAATGATTTTCTCTAAATTTTAAAGATTTTTATGAAAGCAAACGTTGTTCTTCTATTCAATAATTCATTAGTTATCAATACCTCAAACATTTCATGAACAAATTTGTTATTAATTGAATATTTTGATCAACAAAGCGTTTAAGGCGCGTCAAAAGTTGAAAATTTCTCAATTTCGAGCGTCGCTTCAAACGCCTTGTTGACGCGCCTCATCTTATGTGTTCGCTCCCGTAAGAAACAATATATTTCAACTCGTCTGTCAACGTTGAAGTCTGACGCGAAGCGGCTAACGCTCTGAATGTGCTCCAGTCTTTACTGTAGAAATTGAAGTCAACTAAGAATAAGCAGTTATCAAAAAATAGTAGTTTGTAGCGATACATATGGAGGTTGCTGCTGATTTTTCCACTGACGGGTTTTTGATATGTCTGCGTAATTTTATGAATCGACGAGGAGTGCCAATTAGAATGAGGAGTGACAATGGAACGAACTTTATTGGAGCTCAAAAATTGTTGAAAAAGAAAAATCGACTTTTCGACTTTGGACGAGAGATGGCACAAAATAATATCGAATGGTTATTCAACTGTAGCTCTAACCCCAGCGCAGGTGGCTGCTGGGAGCGTCTGGTTCAATGCGTCAAATAATTGTTGTAGAGAATTTTAAAGGAAGATGCACCGCGATTAGACACATTTGTAAGTGTTTTAATAGAAGCTGAAAACATTGTCAACAGTCGACCGTTGACGGAGTTGCCAATCACGCCGAAAGAAGAAGAACCCCTTACGTCAAACCATTTTTTTTTGGATTGTTTAAACTCAACACAGGTGCCGCACCCGGAAGAAGAGAAGCTTTGCAACGAATGCAATGGAGAATTGCACAATATTTAAAAAACCGACTATGGAAAAGATGAACTTCTGAATATTTGCCGTCACTTCTTCGTCGCTCGAAATGGAGAGCGGAAGTAGCTCCATTCGAAGTAGCCAGTTAGATATTGTTTGCGATCCAGGTTTACCCAGAATCCAAAAGGTTAAGGGAAGAATTAAGCAAGTATTCACTGGAAAAGATGGCCAAGTTAGAAGTGCTGAAGTGCAGACAAGCAATGGAGTCCATCTCCGCCCAGCCAGCAAGCTAGCCGCTTTAGTATTTAGTGAATCTCCACAATGATTCACCGGGAGATGGAATGTTGGTGACGAAACCAGATACATACGAAGTCAAATACATCATTTTATAATTACTACTTAAAAGGAATATTGTAACTTTAACTTTTCCAAATTTGTATTTCTGAAATGTTTTGCTTATGTTCATTTCCTGTTCCTAAAATTCGATATCTTTGCCGTGAAACACGCTCACAAGAAACACCGATTTGAAAAGGCGCTTTGCGCCGTGTTCTACTAAATTTGTAATAATAACTAAAGTATAAATAAATTAATTAATCTCATGTTTTAAAATAAGCCTTTGCCTTTTTTTGCCTGCCGCCAACAAACACTCAAATCGAACCATTTCACTTTTTTTAATATGGCCTTATTTAACTTCTACCTAATTGTATTTCGCTTATTACTCGCTTAAATAATGGGAGATGTTTTTACTCGCTTAGAGAATAGCCGAGTAACTGAAAAAAGTGTTGCTAAAGTAATATCATCGCATTGTTTATTTTTCCTAAAAATATGACCACATGACTGTATGTGCTGTCAGTAGTGTTGGTTAAAAAGTAAAGTTTTAGTACCCAATTATTTTAACAATAAACTTTATATTTTGTAATTAGTCCTTAATAGCTGTATTTCTTTTGTCCCGTATATAGGATCAACGTGACAAAAAAGAAAACCAGCATCGCCGATACATGTTAGGAAAAAACCTAACCAAGTAACCAAGACTAAAAATTGAAAAAAATTAATTAAATAAAAATGAATTACATTGTAAATTTACAATAAACCGACAACAAATTAAACTATAATTCAGTTTTTTATTTTGATTTAAATTAAAGTCTTAAATTAATTAATTATTAACATTTTTTAAATTGAAATCAAAACTTTATAATACAAACATAACAAGCGCTAACTTAGAGGTTAGGATGAGATGCGAATAGGCCCAAAATATTCATTAGGGGTATTCAGACGTACTGATTTCGAATTTTATGCCGTGTAATACGATTCTAAATTTATATAATTCTAATCGAGTTCTAATCGTTGACTATATTTGTATAAAAAGTGACATTTTTGCCTTTGAAATTCGACATAAAAAGCAACACTCTAAGGAGCTAATGAAAAAACGAATTTGGATGCTCAGACTTGATAAGATATAAAATTACAGATATGCAATTCTAAATCAGTCGAGTCTTATGCGAATTTGTGTAAAATGTACCCAGTATTAGCGATGGTTTGTTCAGAGAAAATGTTCGGGATGAAAAATTAATGGGGGCCGGTCATACAATTTAACCATCTACGGACGACTCCTGGCTCGATGATGGCTAATTTATAGGAAAACTTTGCCTTGAAATTATCGCCATCAGCAGGGGAAAATATGTTCTTATTATTGGTTTTATTTTGCCAATAAAATGAATATTTATATTTTTAAATTGGGGAAGTATGGGAAAAGGCAAATAAGGTAACGTTTCTGATTGTTTTCAACTTGTTGAGTTCCAGGACTATCCTTATCCCTGCCCAATCCAAGTTGACACACAGCCTCCACGTGGAGCCCCCTGGATAGCTACTCAACAACCGTTGAGATAGTGAACAAAAGTGTTCAGCGTTTCATTTCCTCAGATTGTGGTCGCTGCGTCGAGTTTGGATCCCACACGCGTAAAGAAAGTTCTTCAGTGAAGCAGAACAAAAAGACTTGGATAAGGACGACACCAGCTATTGACGACCCCCGCAAACGATTTAAGGACCATGATTCACGGATATGCATCTGGAATGTCCGGACCTTCTATAGGGAAGGTGCCACTATCCAGCTGGTTGATGTCCTCGAAAAATACAAAGCTGATATCACCGCAGTCCAGGAAATGCGATGGACTGGGCAAGGTGGCTCAAGAAAGCAGTCTTGCGATGTCTACTACAGCTGCCATGCGAAGCACGAACTTGGTGTAGGGTTTGTGGTTGGGAGTAGACTACGTCATCAAGTCTCCCGGTAGATGGACGGCTCGCCACAATCCGCATCAAGGCGAAATACCACCACATCAGCCTAATTCCGTTCCGACTGAGCAGAAGGACGACGAGACCAAAGAAAGTTTCTACCAGCGCCTTGAAGACCCATACGAGCTGCCCCCGCCACAACATAAAAAACGTGATAGGCGACTTCAACTCTAAGGTGGGCAAGGAAGGAGTATTTGATCCTACATTCGGAAAATTTAGCCTCCACGATGAGACCTCCGATAACGGAATGAGGCTAATCGACTTCGCCGCAGCAATGAACATGGTACTTTGTAGTACCAGATTCCAGCATCGAGTTGTTAAGGAGCGATACAGAGAGAAGAGGAGGGAAGAGAGACGTTTATTCCGGTGCAAGAAAAAAGAAGCGGAAAGGCGTGAGTGCTAACATATTGAGATGTCAAGGAACAGGAATGAGACCCCAAAATTCGTTCAAAGGATACAGCGCCTATCCAAAGGTTTCAAGACCGGAGCCTCGTCCTGTAAAGATGAACACGAAAATCTTGTAACAGACATACACGGCGGACTGAGTGTGTGGAGAAATCACTTCTCAAGGCTCCTAAATGGCGATGATGAGCAGAAACCCGCCAATTTAGAAGATAATGCTGAGTCGGATATACTAATCGTGATGACGGCGTGGACATACCGCCGCACCGCAACAAAGAACAACAATGCCGCAGGCGCCGATGGCCTGCCAGCAGAGCTATTCAAGGCCGGTGGCGAAGAGCTGTGACATAATGCAAAGAACCAGAATGAAATAAAGAGACTTTGAGAATTTACAAGCTGTCTTTTCTCTTTTTTTTTCTGTTTAAAATCCACCACAGCCTCTGTCGCCGGTGCGGATGGAGAGAGAGCATTGATGTGGAAAAGACACGGCGACCTCTTTGTGTGATCGACCCACCACCAACCAAGCACAAACCTTGTTGGTGCCAACGATCAAGGCAGACACCGCACTAAGAGGAATTGACGATAAGGTGATTATCTCAACGAGCGAGGAACTCACCGCGGACTCGAGACGGAGCGCGGGTGGGAGTTTGTGTATGTGTGTCTGCCGGGGGAAGTGCAGCTGTGACGCTACAGTCGACAATCGACAGCCGACGGAGTTGTTGTAATCGGAAAACAACAACCACATAGAATGATGAGTACCGCACAATGCGACAAGTGTAACGTCGGCAGAGTAGGACCGATAAACAAAACAAAACGGATAAAACAATTACAACATAATGTGACAGAGAAACGAATGGAAAAGCCGCGAGCAAGCTGTTCGTTCCCCTACACGGGAAAACAGAGGCCCATCGGTTCTGGAAGCCAAGGATGATTTCGAGCTTGTGGCTGATGAGTCGCTAAGCTCCCGAGATGATACTACTATTTCAAAATTTTCTAAATTTATCAGTTTTACGAGTCCTGGGAGGCCGAATAGGTCTCGACTAACCACTACCCCGTAACTAGTTTGAGTAGCAAGCACAAGTTACCACTAAACGAACACGTAGTGTTCAATCACGATACGCTCGTAAGAAACACCAGAAAGGTGAGGGCCTAACCAGCCACTATAAAACACCCGATCGGTAGTCGAACGATCAACACCCGATAGCGATTGATGAGAAGCAACTCAAAGTGAAAACGAGGAACCACCGTTCGCTGGTAGGTGAACGAATCATCAATGTAAAGTTCATGAATAAATAATAAATTGTATATCAAGAAATATAGAAAATTCTTTGTCAGAACGTGGACGCCCGCTGAGCTATCCCAGCTTCAAACCCGGGTAACCGGAAGTTCGTGACAATGTCGCCCGAACAGGGACACTAAGTCGACAAAGTAAGCAAAAACCCCATAGCGTTCAAGGTTCCATACACGAGAACAGATACCGAGAGAGAAACACCGAATATAAGTCACCATGGCAAAGAACACATGGGTGTACTTCTTGCGTAAGGAAGTGCTAGTGGCTTACTCAGAGGAGTTCGAGCATCACTTGACCGGCACCGTAGGCGTTCTACGGAGGAGACTTTCGACTTTCATCATCGACGGCGATAATAAGGCCGAAATAAGTCAGAGGCTCCTTGAGTTGCAGATCAGACATTCCAGATGTCCGTATGCAAACCCAAAACTACCATCAGCATCTATCGAAACAACGCGCAGGAATATCGTTTATACGTGAAAAAAGACCGATTTCACGACGTTGGAAGAGCTAGTAGCGATGACAGGAGTGTATTCACGCGGACCCTCAAACATCACCGAGCATCGAATCGATATGAGAGACGAAACTTCCATCAAGCAAAGGTATTATCCTAAAAATCCAGCAATTGTAAGGGTACTGTGGTGGCTCAAAATAAAACACTTGTCGGTTTTTTTATTATTAAATATTCAATTAATTTTATTTATAAACTATTCGCTTATTGTTCTTATTTCACAATGACTTTTTCTTTTTTAAATAATTGCAACAACTGAAAACGACTTATCTCTATGACGCTCTGACGAGAACTGACTCTCTCCCTACTGGCAGCCTCTCACTCTTCTCTCTGACCCTATCACGCATTCCTTTTTGTTTTTCTGTGCTTTCTTTTGTTTTATTGGAATCACTCTTTAGCGTTGCCACAGCTCGGCCATCCTGACATGTAATCGACCCGATTTCATTTGAACTTAAAATTTCATTATTTATCCACGGTTTTATATTTGCCACTTCCCATATACCCTCATACGGTATCTGAGTGAGTTGAAATCCTTCGACATCTAAACATCCTTCGACTAAAACTTTAACTATCTTGCCCCTGGATTACTAATGAAATTCTTTACCATTACATAATCTCCTAATTTATATATTTTCTCTTTCCTAGACTTATCTTTGGTGGTTTTATTATAATCTTGAGCCTTTTTCATTTTATCTGAAGCTTTTCCTCTGATTCTTTCCAAATCTCTCTCAACTTCAAGTTGATTCATTTTATCTAATTTCTCTTTCAGAAAATCTATCACAGTACCTTTCCGACTAGCTTCGATGAATCGTATTATTCAACGCAAATTCTATATCCGGCAAAACCTTATCTAAACTTAAAATAGACACTGCACTCGTCAATTTTGCTATCATAGGTGCTAAACTCCGATTAACACGCTCCACTTGTCCGTTTGCCTGCGGCGACCCAGTAGCTATTTTAATATGTTGAGCATTATTATCCTTCAGAAAACTTTCAAAATCCTGCGAAGTAAACGCACTTCCTCGATCTGACACTAGGATTTTTGGACGACTATACGAGTGGAAATATGTTTTCAAGCAACCTAAAACTTCTCTAGTACTTGTCGATCAAACTGGAAACAGCCTAACAAATTTAGAAAATGCATCAATTACTAAAAATACATACTTCTTCTTCGCGTTCTTAATCGACACTGGACCAAAATGATCTATGTGCATCGTTTCGAAAGGTACATTCCCTTTTGGAATACTATGTAAAAGACCTTCATGTTTTCCGAACTTCGGAGAAAACGCGATACACTTTGCGATATGTTCCTTAATCTTATCTTGCGATATGTTCCTTAATCTTCTCCTTCATCTGGGGAAACCAATACGCTTTCGTCAACGAATTATAAACTTTATCACACCCTAAATGTCCCATTTCATCATGGTATTTATTCAACAAATTCCTTTCCATTGATTTTGGTACGTAAAATAAAATATTCTGTCCCACTTTCTTATATATCAAACCATTCCGCATTTCATAAATACTACATTCCTCTTTTTCTAATTTTTCTCTAATTCTGTTTAAAACCTCGTCCTTATACTGACAAATTGATAAATTCAGCTCAAATGTATTTTCATGAAGAACTAAAATATTGGAAATCCTACTCAGCGCATCTACATGCTGCATTCTTGAACCACTCCAATGCTCTAGAGTGTAATCAAAATTCTCTAATTCAAGAGCCCATCGAGCAATCCTAGGATTTACCTCCTTTTTATTTAAGGTTAACGTTAACGAATTGCAATCAGTTACAATCTTAAATTTTATTCCATGCAAGTAAATTCTAAACCTCCAAACCACAATCTGTCGTTCGTTTCGAAAAATAAAATACCGGGTGAAACTTTCCATCTGCTTTCTTTTGTAATAATATCGCCCCAAATCCTATCGCACTTGCGTCACAATGAAGTTCTATCTCATCCCTCGGATCATATATCGCTAAAATAGGTGCTTCAACTAATTTCCGTTTTAACTCTTCATAGCACCGCATTTCATCTTCACCGAATTTAAAACTCACATTTTTCCGTATCAAATTATAAAGTGGCTTCGGAATGACTGAAAAACCTTTAATGATTCTTCTAAAATATGAACACAACCCAAGAAAACTGTGAACTGCCTTAGCATTGTGCGGTACAGGAAAATTGACTACAGATTCTATATTCTTTTCATCTGGCCGAATACCTTCTTTCGAAACAGTGTACCCTAGATAACGTATCTCTGATTCCATAAAACGACATTTATCTAACCTCAGCTCTAAACAGTTACGTACTAATCACTCAAAAACCTCTTCCAATATATTCAAATGCTCTTGAACAGTAGAAGTAGCAATCATTATATCATCCAAGTAGATAGCAATTTTTCCACTTCTAATTAGATCGTCAAACACTTGATTTACAAACCGTTGGAATGTTGATGGCGCATTCCTTAACCCAAATGGCATCTTCAAGAACTCATACTGACCCATCGGTGTCACGAATGATGTGTACTTAACTGATTCTTTACTCATATCCACATGATAAAACGCACTCTTTAAATCTAACAGAGAAAAAATCGTTTTATTGGCTAACCTGTCGAGCAAATCATCTATCAACGGAATTGGATAATTGTCTTTCAATGTCACCTTATTTAATGTTCGATAGATTACACAAACGTATATCACCTGTCTTTTTCCTAACCAATACAATTGGAGATGAATACTCAGACATACTTGGCTGTATTATTCCTTTCATTAACAGTTCATCAAGGATTTCTTGCACTCTTTCTTTTTCGAAATATGATAATCTCCGCGGAGGGCAATGGAATGGCTTTTCATCATTTAAACTCAATTTCTTTTCGCATTTAATATCTGGTGCTTCGGGATGCTTACTGATAACATTCTTTAAACATTTTAATGAATCTCTCTTTTGACTTAAAATCAATATCGTCATTCGTTAAACTAATATTTTCTTCATCTACATCAATTTGCATCAAATTAAAGCATGCTTCATTAAACTCTTTGTTTTCTACTACATTATTAACACTCTCTTGTCTCTTTAACTTTAGCTTAGCATTTTTAATAAAATCTTGACCTAATATCAAAGGATACTTCATCGTTTCATTTGGAACAACATATAAACTTAACTCTGTTTCTTTATTTTCAAAAAAAATAATACATTTCACTTTTCCAACTATAATCAAAGGACTACTATTAATTCCGCAAAAATTCGAAGATTCTTTCCTGTCTTCAGAAACCGAAACAAAAGGCACAAATTCCTGGCGAACTAAACTAATCGGGCTGCCGGTGTCTACTAATACTGCTAACAATGTTTTATAATTAATATCACTCTTCATAAATATACAACTTAGATATCTTACATAATCATCTGCTCCACCATCCTGGTTGACGTAATGAACTGGAACCGGCCATGAAGCCTTGCTTCTCTTCGGACCATCCGCTGCATAATGGCCCATCTACGCACATACATGACACGCTCCCTTTTCTCTCTTTGGTTTACGACACTCATTCGCCATATGTCCAACTGAGTTACAGTTATAGCACCTTATAACTCTACTAGCTGCTTCTTGCTGTCGGCTTGGTACTGCTGTTCTGACGGCTTGTGGCTTAAACAGCTTCACTTTGAAGAACGCTTCCAACAATTGATGAACATTACTGAAGCACAACATTTTCGCTTGAGACTGCAAGGTCAGATCAGGTATCCCCTCTATCATATGCTCCAGCAACTCATCATCAGCGATAGTTATTTTGTTCGCTAGAATCAACTTATCGTGGAAATATTCTTGAAAAGTTTCACTCACTGACCACTTTCTTGCTTCAAACTGTCGCTTCAGTGTTAATCGGCTTGAATGATCAGCGAAAAGAACCTTCATGTCTGCCAATAGTTCGTCAACAGGAATCGTCATTAAATCGGACTTAGAATGTAACAAATTCAATGCCTTTCCCTTTAGCTTGTGCGATATGAGCGCACGCATGTTGTTATCATCTAAATCATAGGTGACTCGGACACTCTTTAGCTGCTTCTCCCAGTGCGGAAAATATTCTCCACTTCCTGAGAACTCGGGAAGAAGATCTTTGATAATTGTGAAATTACCTTTCAAGAAACTTTCATTTGAGCATCATCGATCGACAACGTTGTTATTTCCACCCCTATCGCTTCTCTCGGCTCTTTCCATTTTCTTCAGCAATTCATTCTCTCTCTTCAGTAGACTCATTTCTCTCTTCATTAATTCAATCTCTCTCCTCATTATCTCCCACTCTTTCTCATGTCTGTCTGATGCATTTGTATGTTCTCGCTGCTCTCCTTGGTTTGTCGTTTCATTTGCTAATTCCTTTTCAATTGACTGTCCTTTGGATTGTTGTCTTTCCTTTGCTCGCTTTTCTTCATTCGTTTTGTCTATCCATTGCTCTCCTTTATTCGTTAGATTATTCTGCTATCCTTCAATTGTCTTCTCTTTACATTGCTCTCGTTCGTTTATCTTCTCGTTGTCTTTCTTTCCTTCGTTCTGCTTTCCATTTCCATCGTCTCGTTCATTTGTCTCCTCCTCGTCGGCGTCATTCTCATTTGAACCGTTGCAATTTGAATCGTCGTCGTTGTTACCAATTGGAATCACTCTTTAGCGTTGCCACACAATGCAGAAGATAATCAACGAGGAAATCGACGACCATCACCAAGCCATATCCGTTTCCAAGGATCCACCTCATTTTAGATCGACTGCGAGACACAAACTATATAAGTAGTCTGGATCTCTAGAATAGGTATTGGCAAATTCAGGTTTAACAGGAGAGTAAGCCATACACAGCATTCACGGTCCCGGAACACGGACTTTTCCAGTGGAAAGTCATGCCTTTCGGTCTCCACTCCGCCCCTGCTACATTCCAGCGAGCATTAGACCAAGTCATAGGACCTGACTTGAGCCCTACGCTTTCGCCTACCTAGACGACATCGTGGTCACAGGCCAGACGCTGACGGACCATATCGCCAACCTTCGCGAGGTCTTTCGCCGATTACGCGCCGCCCACTTGATAATCAACAAGAGCAAATGCGAATTCTTCAAGAAAGAAATTAAGTACCTTGGGCACATGGTCACCGACAAGAGAATCCACACCTACCCCAACAAGGTGGCGACGATTCATATTGCATCTTGGTATCGACGATTCGTACCAGAATTCACAACGTTGGTTCACCCACTCACAAAGCTGCTTCGCATGGGTAAACACTGCCCGTGATCGACGGCATGGAAGGCGCAAGTTCAACGTGGTGGCAGATGCACTATCACGACAACAACAAGAGGACTTGTGCAAAGTCACGGAAGTCGAAGCGAAGGTGGAAACCCCGTGTACCTGGTGGCAGAAGAGAGTGGTGGAAGTGAAGCAGAATCCGGAGAAATTCCCGGATTATATAATCGTAGACGGTGAACTTTTCCGCTAAATTCCTCGGCGGGTAGGAAACGAAGACTGTTAGAGTTATGCGTACCAACACCGAAAACCACGACGAACCAACCGCCGACCACTTAGGGATTCGGAGAACAATAGCGAGAACCGACAACCGGTACTACTGGCCGGGTATGTTCCGGGATGCCATCCGCTACGTACGGCAATGCGAATCGTGTCAACGATACAAGCCAAATCAACAAAAGCCAGCTGGAAAGATGCTGACGCAGATAGCTGCAGATCCTTGGACAATTATTTGCTTAGACTTCGTGGGCCCACTTCCCCGATCAAAACAGGGGAATTCAATGATGCTGAAACTCTTCGACAAGTTTTCAGAATGGACCGAGATTATCCCCCTGCGGAAAGTGACGAGTGAACACCGCATCAAGGCCTTCAGGGAGTGAATACTGGCAAGGTTCGGGACACCAAAGATTCTGGTGACGGACAATGGTGCTCAGAACACGAGCAAATCATTCAAGAACTTCCTCCGCGACTTAAGCGTGAGCCATCAATTCACGGCACCCTACACTCCACAAGAAAATCCAACGAAAAGAGCGAACCGGACGCTGAAAACAAGGGTGGAACAATCCATGCGAGAGCACCAGACAAGGTGGGACGAGTTACTACCCGAACTTATGCTGGCACTCAACAACAGCGTATCGGAAGTAACCGGGTACAGCGCCGCATTCTTGACCCAAGACCGAGAACCGAGGCTACAAAATGCGTTGTTCGATGAGAAAACTCTTGGGTCAGGAATAACCCCGCAAAGCACGGACGACAAGGCGACACAACTTATGGAAATCTTTGAGATTGTGCGACGAAATCTCGAGAGAGCGGCGCAGGATCAAGTCCGCCACTATAAACTGAGGCGCAGGAAGTGGCATCCGGAAATTGGTCAAAAGGTCCTGGTCAAACAACACCACCTTTCGAAAGTGGTCGAAAATTTCGCCGCAAATTTGGCACTAAAATATGATGGCCCCTACGTCGTAGTCAGCTTCGAATCACCTGTGGTTGCTTAGTACCGCAACCCGATGAACAAAGAACTCGAACCTCCCATGTGAGCGAGTTAAAAGAACTGCAGACAGCCATCTACGACCACAACGAGGGTCTAGAAGATGAGGGACTGAACGTCGAGGACAAGCACAGAAACCAAGTCAGAAGACACGAATCCGTAAGTTCCAAGGCAAAAGTACCCAATAATAATTTAATTTGTTGAAATTAATTTGAAATACTTTACCTGGTGACGAGCAATCGAAGAAAATATGTGCGATCGACCCACCACCAACCAAGCACAAACCGTGTCGGTGGCAACGATCGAGGCGGACACCGCACAAAGAGAAATCGCTGATAAGGCGATTCTCTCACCGAGCGAGCTGAAACTCACCACGGTGCGTGTGTCTGCTGTGACTGTAGCGAGTCGACGACGTTGTTGTAATCAAAAAACAACAACCACATGAGCGCGCCAACTATGCGGAGTTGTTGGTATCGGATAACAACAACCACATAGAAGGAAAAGTACCAACAACAAATGGGACAACGGGCGACGATGAACTTAAAATCAAGTTCCATGGAAAGTGGGAAAGTGAGAATTTTGAAGGTCACTGACCCACCACAACAAACACGGATAAAACAAACGCCACTATAAACTGGCATGATAAGTTACTTACTTATGCGGTCATTACAACCGTGTGTCGGTTTTGGCCCCGTTCAATAGCCTACGCCACTCGCTCCTAAACTGGGAGTGCTGGCGCTAGTTAGAGATTCAAAAGTTGAATAAATCTGTGACCGATCCAAGGTCATCCCGGCCTGGACTGCCGTTGGGTTCCGTACAGAATGACTTTTTGGCTGCACAGTTTTCATCCATCCGCTCGAAATTACCTAGCCAACGGATCTGCTAGATTTTAATGTGCTTGACCGTACTGTGTGAAAGACTGAAGCAACAATCAACAATCTGATTGAGCCATATCAGTGTGGCTTCAGACCTGGTAAGTCCACCATAGACTAAGTGCGCCAAATCCTGGAGATGTCCACGAAAAGCAGATCGACACCCAGCACCTATTTGTAGATTGTAAAACCGCATAAGAGTGTCATGCTGCTAGCATATGCCGCATTCTCTAGACTGGAAAAGGAATATTTTCGTGTGGGTGTAGCAGTGAACGAGGACAAGACGAAATACCTTCTGTCAACTAAGAAAAATGCAGGGCGACTAAGACAGCGTGTCGCGGTTGACAGCTTCGACTTTGAAGTTGTGAAGGGCTTCGACTACTTAGGCACCAGCATATCGAACACCAACAATGTCAGCTTGGAGATCAGACGGAGGATAACCAACAGGTGCTACTTTGGGCGATTGAGGAGCAGATTCCTCTCTCGACGCACGAAACTCACGCTCTATAAGTCTCTCATCATACCCGTCCTGCTTTACGGCTCGGTAGCATAAATGTTGACAAAAACCGATGAGATTATCTTAGGAGCGTTCGAGATAAAAATCCTTTGCAAGATCTTCGGCCCTATCATCGTTGATGGTGTGTACCGCATACGATGTAACCATGAGCTGTATGAGCTACTGGACGACATGAACATAGTCAAGCGAATTAAAATTCAGCGGCTTCGCTGGCTTGGACATGTCGAGCGAATGGACGAAAACACTCCAGCCAAGAAGGTACTCTATGCGGTTTCACGTGGGTAGCGAAGAGCAGGAAGACCGAATCTCCGGTGGAAGGACTAAGTGGAGGACCACCTGCACGCACTTGGAATTACTAACTGTCGCCAGAAAACGCTCTTCAGAAGCGTGTGTCGTAGGCTTTTGGATGCGGCCAAGAACGACTCACGGTTATATCAATTATCGCAACGTTTTTTTGTAGAAAACGTCAACATTTTTTTCGTTAAACTTTCGTTCAACGTTCACTTTCGTTTGGCACAGCAAAAATGAAAATATAACACATTATACAAAATTTTATTCAACTGAAATTTTCAGCTGTAAAAAGTTACAGTTTGACTCAGGGCCTTACTTTTAGGATGGTAATGAGCTGTTTAATTCAAAAGATTCGTTTAATTTCATAAATAAATTTTTCGTAGTTACAGTTAGAGAGACACTGAAGAGGAAATTCATTCATTCAACCAGAATTTTTTCAGTCTCGATTGCCCGGGCATTCCGGCGACCCGGGTTTTCGAGTATTAGAATGTTTTCGAATATTCGTAAACATATTTAAAAAATGATCAGCAATTGGGCGATCAACACAACCAGCTTGAAAAAGGCTAACTCAAGCATCAGAAATCAATAAGGAATATGAAGAAAGACTAGAAAAATCCCGAATGCGCCATGTAATATCCGTCGAAAACTGAATATCAACAACTTAAATCAAGATCATAAAAGTATATTTAATTTCTGGGGTAGTGATGCTGATTGGGGCAGCGAAGCTGCCAATGATGCAATAGTAATTCATAAAAAATAGTTCATAGAAAATAATTATATGTGCATAAGATAAATATATATATATTTTATATATATTTTAGTTGGAGTACGAGGCATAGAAGTAATATACATTTTTTTTCCTTTCTGTCAAGGAGTCCCCAAAGATCTTCAATTTTTTTAGGTCGGGACTTATGGTTGGCCTTTCCTAAAATGGTATGATGTGCACATTAAAGAAGTTTTTTGTCAAACGAGAGACATAGATCGAAGAATTTATCTATCGATTTCAGGCCGAAAATCAGCTCCGTGTGAACATGCTATTAGCCTAAAATGTCAGAAGTCACTTAATTTTCTCTGAAAATCAACTAAAAATACGATTTTCATTTGACAGTTATTCCAAGGCGAAAATATCCTAGTTTTCAATGCTAAGATCTTCGAAAGATTCTGTTTTGAGATGCTTTCTATCCGATTTTAGCACGGATCGTGTTGACCCCTGATCGGTGGTCAACATCGTCCACGCTTCGGAACCGTAGAGCAAGGTGGGTGAGATGAGGGCCTTGTAGAGCGTCGATAGAGGGCTCCTGTTTTCAATTGCCTACTGACCCCGAAGTAACACCGGTTGGCTAGAGTTGTAAATAAAATTTTATTTGTCAAAAAATAATAGGAGAAACAATAATATTCAACGTCAAAAAAATTAAAAAGTATTAAGATTAGTTTTTTATTTCAAGAAACTATGACAACGAGAGAGAGAATTTCATATACGATATAGTACCGTACCGCATCTGTGTCAAAGTCTCTGCGGGTACCGGTACGGCACAACTCACGATATTGTACCGTACCGCATCTGTTTGCGCATATCTGTATGCTCGTTTTGTGGTTGATAGCAGGTAGCCCGTTGATATCGATATCATCATATTTGGGATTTATTTTAGTCCTGAAATTTGATAGAAATTAATAGAATTAGGCCTTCGGCCGCGCTTGGGGTTTCCACCGGCTACGTGGCTCACATTATTTTCGAGATGTAAGTCTGCGTGTGGCGGCCTTCAACAGTGTTAAGGATTTTAACCCTGATGTGGGAAACACATTCGATGCAGTGACATTGCGTCAAACGTCAAAATATATATACATTTTTACAAATATTTTGAATGCAACACGCCAAACTGTCGTGTTTTGTCAAACTGACAATGTTGTGATCAATAAATGAAAAAATTAAAAACATGAATTTCTCTAAGACCAGACAAATGCAATACATTTTAAAACTTCTACCTAACCTATGAACATGTTATATCGTAAACAAACATGTTACGAGTCTAATTATTAGTTCATGAATTTCATACAGTTTTGAAACGTCCAACAAATTTATTTTAAACAAATTTATTTTTTCAATTATTTGTCATTTTGACAGATTTTACACAATTTTTCTCATTTAATTTTGAAAATTTCGAGTTCCAAAAACCAATTCTGGCGATTTAGCAATCGGTTTGATAGTTCCAGAAATGACCAACACACACACACCATTAAGGCATTTTACAACTACATTATAGCAGTATTTCTATATTAGTATAAGGTAATCTGAGCTTATAAAAACCGTTATTGCTTTCTAATCGCGTTAAGTGAAATTCGAGGTAAAATATAGTTTTGCTACGATTTTGGGTTAAGGGTGTAAGTTAACGAATCGTGCTGATCTCCCAAAAACCTACATAACCTAATTTTAATTAATTTATATAAGATTAAGCCAGAGCGAAGATAACGATTTTACTAGTTCATCGCTCATTGGAGGTATCGTAAACATTTTTAATAATCGCATACACTGTGTGCCGATTAAAAGTTCCGAACAGCTGACACGCCCCATCTCTACACGTTAGGGGTACTCACTTCCACCATGGTATTTTGGTAAATATAACCCGATTATCAATTGATTTGAAGAAATTTTGGGTAGAAATACTTTTTGAAGTGAAACTTCTTCGGACCTCGAGAAACAGAAATCGTAGTAAAGAGGGGTAAAACTCGTAGTAGGCGGCACAAAAAAAAAACAAAATAAAACGTGAATGAGCCAAAAATTTGAAATTTAGGATACGAAATTCATGTGAAATGAACCATTACATGAAGAAATTCCACTAAAAATTATTTTCAAAAAATCGTAGTAGATTAGAGTTCAAGCGTAGTGGAGGAGTAGATTTCAAAAATTTTCCAAAAGTGAAGCACATCTACAACGATCGTAGTATAGTCCGAACCACAGATTACCAGATATGAAACTAGAAATGCCGCTTGTATGTGGTTGTTAAAATGGTTTGATGGTGTGTGTGAAAAACACGAAATAGCGCCAGCGGATTTTTTTGGAACCTACATTTGTCGTCGAAAAGCGCCAGCGGAATTTTTCGGAACCTACATTTTGCGCTTCATTATTCACCAAAATTCACCTCCGCTGTCTGAAATTGCATCTCTTGTTCTTCTTGAAAAAAAATGTGAAAATTTTAAGTTTTGGAAATCGTCCCTCTCTTACTTATTAGAGCCTTAAGGCAATATACCCAATCTAGGCAATGCCCAAAAGCTATAATTCAATTTTCAATCAATTTCGATTTCCCAAACCAACATAATCACAAATTACATTTCTGTAATTTTCCCAAATTTTTAATGTTTGATAAATCTAACTGATATGAAAAACAGCTGATTTGTTTCACCAAAAGTTGACTTTTAGCGATGCCACTTCAATGCAAATAATTCACCTCTAAAAGTTTCGGATTTCTTAGAATTTAAGAGATCATAGAAAATTGTTCACTTCTAGGTGAGATATATATTTCAATTTTCAAAATAAATACAAAGTGCCTCTACAACGCCCGAGGAACTTTGAACCCGACACCGGTGACTTGCAATCTACGCGTATAGAAACTAAACCATGGCCCCCACGTTTTTTAAAGCATTTCAGACATTTGATTTAGTTTCATTCCACTTATACTTGCGCACTTTTAGTATGGCAGAGAAAGTGAACAAAATTCCAAATAATGTACTAATATACCCACATTTATCGACAAAAGATATGGCATTGCATTAAATTTGATGTTTGAGCGGTGAACTCACGTACACAATCTGTGTATTCACCAATCGCATAAAAAAGAAATTTTTTTGACGTTTAGCCTCAAATGTCAGAAGTTTCATATCTGGTAATCTGTGGTCCGAACCCTGACCCTGAGATAATAGTGCCTTCACACGAGCCAAATTTTCGGCAGAAAATCAGATTTTCATAAAAGCCGTTCAAACGACAAAATAGATTTTCATACGTCAGATTTTAGTTTAGCGGTATTTCTTTCCTTTGTATTAGTGTGTATTCTACACACGTTGGTGTCGACTTCTTCATTGGGTTGGAATGAATATGACATCAGGGTTATGGATTTTTGTGAAATAGTACTATTTTCACGAAAAATCACGGTTGCAAACCGAAATTTTTTTGATTTTCGATGAAAATCAGCCGAAAATCAGATTTTAATTTGACAGTTCTCCCAAGGCGAAAATCAGATTTTCGGATGATTTTCAGCGATAATCGATTTTGGGCCGAAAATCAGCTCGGTGTGAACATGCTATAAGGAAACATTTTATGAGACGCTCGAAGTTGTTCATGTTTATGCTTTTTCGCATCATACGCTTTGTAAATTTCAAATGAAGCCAATTTTCAATGATAAATGAATGAGAAACTTCAAAAGGGACACGTGTTCACTTGCTTCGTTAAATGTAAATTAAAATTATAAATGGATCGAAAAGAAATGGAGCTGCGAGAAGTGACCCCAAAAAAACGCAGATTTTCCAATACTTCGTACATATCTCAATTGCGCAAACAATAAACAAGTTCGTCAATCAATAATAGATTAAAATTCATATTTACTGATTTCTCTTATTAATCGATAATAGGTACAATCCACCGGCAAAAATATCAGGAGCTTAAGAACACATGCAAATACATCAGCTGAGTGTTCTCGCGATTACATTACGATTATGTATAATAAAATTATATGCGGTTAATTACCACCGAAGTTTCACTTCTTGCGCGTGTACTCTGATACACGCATATTTTTTTTATATTAGATTGCTCGTTTTAAGAAAATATAATCGTAATTTAAAATTAAAGTATTATTAGTAGAATAAATGTATTAAACAATGTGCAATTAGTATAAAATTACGTCACACACATTTTATAATTAGGGGTATTCACACCGACTGCAAAATATGAATTAAGTTAAAGTTATAAATAACTAAACATGTTATTATATACTATTAATTGTTCTTTTGTCTAATGTAATGTTGGCAAGACTTAGAAAATGGTATTGAACTCATTTTACTCTGGGTCTAGGGGTGGTAATGTGGTAATAGGGGTAATCAGACTCAGTCTCGTAGGCTCGTACGTGTAAGTCGCGTACTCTCGACATGTCTGAACACCTGATCAGACGGCATAAAGTGATTTAAGATAAATTATAATAATTTATGATTTTTCATATATAAATGTATTTAAAAAAATGTTATTAGTATAATTATTAAATTATACACAATTTAATAATCGCACACAATTTTTTTTCATTTTTTTCAAAAGTGTATCCCACTATATTAAAAAAAAAAAAGCTTTCATTCGAAAGAAAATATATTGCAACATATTGACATCATTGTTTAATTTTTTTAGAGGTTGCTCATGTTTCTTCTTTTCGAACACTGTAACATAATTATTTAGACTACAAATAGTTTTATTTTCCAAAATGCATGATGTTTTATGTAAATATGAATCAAAGATGACAAGATGGGAAACTTCTGACAGATGTGAGATTTTGTTCACACGTATTGTGTCCATGAGTTCACATAAATAATGACACTTTTTTAAGGCTACCATATCTCATAATTTAGAATGAGGATATTTTTCCAGTAATTGGTGATTTTTTTTCTATGTTCGACGGTTTATAGAATACAAGTAAAATTATAGATATTTCAGATTATAATATTAACATTAGAATTCTAGCATTTAAATTTATATATAAACATTGAGCTATACTCAATAAATATAACAGTTTATGAATATTAAATTTATAAAACATAACTATACATTAAGTTTTTTCACATGTTTTCTTATAAAAAATTCCCATAATAAATGAGAATTCAAGAATAGGGAAATCCAATTTCTTCGTAGTGGCATTACAAAAACAATGTGTGGTTAAAAAACTCACAGCTGTTTCGACTAAACTATTTCAGTCTCAGAAATGAAATTTCTCTAAAAATTCAAACTTTCAAATTGGATTTTTGCTACTAAAAAAGCTTATTAGGGCTGAAGTTAAAGTACAAAAATTATAACCTAAATGCTCTCTTGTGTAAATTAGGAAGTACAGTCCCATAAAGAGCTATATTAAAAATATTTCAAATTCATGTTTCTTATGAATATACAGAAGAAGAACAAGAGTCAAAACAAAAATGACAGTGTTGACAAGGGGTCTACTTGAGGTGAGTAGTGAGGGGTCTACTTGGGGTGAATATGGGGTCTACTTGAAGTGAGTATGGGGCCAACTTGGGGTGCATATGGGTTCTGTTTGCCGTGAATTATTGGTTTTTGACACACACCATCAAACAATTTCACGACCACATTGATGCGGAATTTCGAGTTTCCAATCTTGTTATCTTTGATATGAATAAATGTATTCAATTTTCAGATTCAAGAAATTATAATTGAATGACGAATTGAAGAATGTTGCCACTGCATTGTTTTTTCTCAGATGAAACGAAATTTTGTGGTCCAAAATAGTACAGTATAGTACATACATTCTCATTTAATTTTGAAAATTTCGAGTTCCAAAAACCAATTCTGGCGCTTTAGCAATCGGTTTGATAGTTCCAGAAATGACCAACACACACACACCATTAAGGCATTTTACAACTACATTATAGCAGTATTTCTAGATTAGGATAAGGTAATCTGAGCTTATAAAAACCGTAATTGCTTTCTAATCGCGTTAAGTGAAATTCGAGGTAAAATATAGTTTTGCTACGATTTTGGGTTAAGGGTGTAAGTTAACGAATCGTGCTGAGCTCCTAAAAACCTACATGAACCTATGTTATAGTGCGTTCACACGAGCAAAATTTTCGGCTGAAAATCAGAATTAAAAAAAAACCGCTCACATGACAAAATTGATTTTCATATGTCAGATTTTCGTTTGGCGGTATTTGTTCCCTTTGTATTGGTGTATATTCTACACACATTTTTGTCGACTTCTTCATGTGTTGGAATAAATATGACATCAGGGTAAAAGATTTTTGTGAAATAGTACTATTTTCAACGAAAACCTCTTCAAAAATCTCTTCATTTTCGTTAAAAATCAAGTGAAAATCTGATATTCATTTGACAGTCATTCCTAAGTGAATGCCGAAAATCAGCTCCGTGTGAACATGCTATTACCTACGCACTACGCGCTATTCGTTGATATTCGCATGACACTGATATTAACTTCCTACCAACTACTACTATTCAATATTATTTCGCGCTAAAAACTGCACTTAGCAACAGCCGCAGAAGACGGTTCAAGAATTTGCAACATACGAAAACACGCTTCCCAAGCTTTAGAGAGAGAAATAGAAGAGAAAATTGATCAGAGGCCTTAACATGCTGAAATCGATGATTGATCTTTCACTTTTTTAAGAGCTGCAGTAGAAGAAATATAAATAAAGATTCAGTCGTGTTATAAGAAAAATTATTAATTTATATAAGATTAAGCCAGGGCGAAGATAACGGTATTACTAGTTCATCGCTCATTTGAGGTATCGTAGACAGTTTTAATAATCGCATACACTGTGTGCTGATTGATAGTTTCGAACAGCTGACACGGCCCATCTCTACACGTTAGGGGTACTCACTCTAACCATGGTATTTTGGTAAATATAACACGATTACTGTCATCAATTCATTTGAAGAAATTTTGGGTTTTTATATTAGATTGCTCGTTTTAAGAAAATATTTAAAATTAAAAATATTATTAATAAATAATAATATTAATAATAATATATATTAATAAATTAAAAAATTAAAATTAATTTAAAATAAAAGTATTATTAGTAGAATAAATGTATTAAACAATGTGCAATTAGTATAAAATTACGTCGATTACTGTCATCAAGTGTGAATACCTGATTAATTTCACTGCCGAAAAATAGTTCACTCTCACCTTTTTATCACAAAAAACTACAAAATATGAATTAAGTTAAAATTATAAATAACTAAACATGTTATTATATACTACTAGTACATGTTCGCTGCTTCGCAGCGACCAAGTACCTTAAGATGACGCTGCTTCGCAGCGGATATCCATGTTTATGGATTTTATGGATTAAAGCACACAATTATAACCACTGCTCCACCGAAGCAAACATGTATACCATATTTATATCAATGATTAATACAATGCAAACTGTAAAGATATGGCTTGTCTCAACTTGTCTGTAAAAAGCAAAGAAAAATAGAACTATTTTTTTAAAAATTATAAAAAATAACTCAAGTAAAAAAATAATAAGGTCTGGTAATGCATTTGATCCATCTGAAGTCAAGAGAATTACATCGAGTAAAAAAAGGAATCATCTCACGACTTTTTGCTCAATCCATCTTCCATCAACATTATCTTCTTTGTTATTTTAATTCAATATTCATTTTTCGGTTGAACGGGTTCCACACCATGTCATTTTCAAAATTTGTAGGCGTGGCAGTGGGTGGGTCCACTATTGATTATAGTCCGTCATTTTTCTATTTTCCGCCATTAAGATCCACATGCCAAATTTCAAAGAAATCGGTTGAACGGGTTCCACACCATGTCATTTTCAAAATTTGTAGGCGTGGCAGTGGGCGGGTCCACTATTGATTATAGTCCGTCATTTTTCTATTTTCCGCCATTAAGATCCACATGCCAAATTTCAAAGAAATCGGTTGAACGGGTTCCACACCATGTCATTTTCAAAATATGTGGGCGTGGCAGTGGGCGGGTCTATTCTTTTTGTTTGTTGTCCAATTCTGCATATTAGCCATTAACAGCCACATACCAAATTTTGTCAAAATGTGTCGAACGGATTGTAAATTATGAAATTTTGTATTATTAGTGGGCGTGGCAGTGGGCGGGTCGGCACTTTTTTTGGTCGACTTTCTGCTATTCGGCCTTTAAACACACATTCCAACATTCCACACATTCCGCTGCTTCGCAGCGACCAAGTACCTAATAACGACGCTACTTCGCATCGGATATCCCTGTTTATGGATTATATGGATTAAAGCAAACAATTATAACCACTGCTCCACCGAAGCAAACATGTAGATCATATTTAAATCAATGATTAATACAATGCAAACTGTAAAGATATGTCTTGTCTTAACTTGAATGTAAAAAGCAAAGAAAAAATAGAACTATTTTTGCAAAAATTATAAAAAATCACTCAAGTAAAAGAATGATGGGGTCTGTTAATGCATTTGATCCATCTGAAGTCAAGAGAATTACAACGATTTAGAAAATAGAGAAAAAAATCCTCAATCCTCAGTATCCTACATTATCTTCTATGTTATTTTAATTCATTATCCATTTTAAGTGCCAGTTGAAATTTTTTAAATTTTTAGGCGTATCCAAAATTTTTTTCTTTGATTTCTTTGTGGGCGTTGAACGGGTTCCAAACCATGTTATTTTCAAAATGTGTGGGCGTGGAAGGGATGTGTTATTTATTGTAGTTCGCCAATATCCAATTATTCGCCATTAAGAACTACCTGCCAAATTCAAAAAAAAAATAGACCTCAAAATGTCCTACGGACTATTGATTATAGTCCGCCATTTTTCCATTTTCCGCCATTAAGATCCACAGGCCAAATTTCAAAGAAATCGGTTGAACGGGTTCCACACCATGTAATTTTCAAAATTTGTGGGCGTGTCAGTGGGCGAGTCCACTATTGATTAGGGTCCGCCATTTTTCTATTTTCCGCCATTAAGATCCACAGGCCAAATTTCAAAAAAATCGGTTGAACGGGTTCCACACCATGTAATTTTCAAAATTTGTGGGCGTGTCAGTGGGCGGGTCCACTACTGATTATAGTCCGCCATTTTTCCGTCTTCCGCCGGCAGTGGGCGGTTACACTATTGATTATAGTCCGCATTTTTCCTAATTTCCGCCATTAAGATCCACAGGCCAAATTTCAAAAAAATCGGTTGAACGTGTTCCACACCATGTCATTTTCAAAATTTGTGGGCGTGTCAGTGGGCGGGTCCACTATTGATTATAGTCCGTCATTTTTCCATTTTCCGCCATTAAGGTCCAAATGCCAAATTTCAAAAAAATCGGTTGAACGGGTTCCACACCATGTAATTTTCAAAATTTGTAGGCGTGGCAGTGGGCGGGTCCACTATTGATTATAGTCCGCCATTTTTCTATTTTCCGCCATTAAGATCCACAGGCCAAATTTCAAAGAAATCGGTTGAACGGGTTCCACACCATGTAATTTTCAAAATTTGTGGGCGTGTCAGTGGGCGGCTCCACTATCAATAGTGGATTATAGTTCGTCATTTTTCTATTTTCCGCCATTAAGATCCACATGCCAAATTTCAAAGAAATCGGTTGAACGGGTTCCACACCATGTAATTTTCAAAATTTGTAGGCGTGGCAGTGGGTGGGTCCACTATTGATTATAGTCCGTCATTTTTCTATTTTCCGCCATTAAGATCCACATGCCAAATTTCAAAGAAATCAGATGAACGGGTTTCACACCATGTCATTTTCAAAATTTGTAGGCGTGGCAGTGGGCGGGTCCACTATTGATTATAGTCCGCCATTTTTCCATTTTCCGCCATTAAGATCCACATGCCAAATTTCAAAAAAATCGGTTGAACGGGTTCCACACCATATCATTTTCAAAATTTGTAGGCGTGGCAGTGGGCGGGTCCACTATTGATTATAGTCCGTCATTTTTATTTTCCGCCATTAAGATCCACATGCCAAATTTCAAAGAAATCGGTTGAACGGGTTCCACACCATGTCATTTTCAAAATATGTGGGCGTGGCAGTGGGCGGGTCTATTCTTTTTGTTTGTTGTCCAATTCTGCATATTAGCCATTAACAGCCACATACCAAATTTTGTCAAAATGGGTCGAACGGATTGTAAATTATGAAATTTTGTATTATTAGTGGGCGTGGCAGTGGGCGGGTCGGCACTTTTTTTGGTCGACTTTCTGCTATTCGGCCTTTAAACACACATTCCAACATTCCACACATTCCGCTGCTTCGCAGCGACCAAGTACCTAATAACGACGCTACTTCGCATCGGATATCCCTGTTTATGGATTATATGGATTAAAGCAAACAATTATAACCACTGCTCCACCGAAGCAAACATGTAGATCATATTTAAATCAATGATTAATACAATGCAAACTGTAAAGATATGTCTTGTCTTAACTTGAATGTAAAAAGCAAAGAAAAAATAGAACTATTTTTGCAAAAATTATAAAAAATCACTCAAGTAAAAGAATGATGGGGTCTGTTAATGCATTTGATCCATCTGAAGTCAAGAGAATTACAGCGATTTAGAAAATAGAGAAAAAAATCCTCAATCCTCAGTATCCTACATTATCTTCTATGTTATTTTAATTCATTATCCATTTTAAGTGCCAGTTGAAATTTTTTAAATTTTTAGGCGTATCCAAAATTTTTTTCTTTGATTTCTTTGTGGGCGTTGAACGGGTTCCAAACCATGTTATTTTCAAAATGTGTGGGCGTGGAAGGGATGTGTTATTTATTGTAGTTCGCCAATATCCAATTATTCGCCATTAAGAACTACCTGCCAAATTCAAAAAAAAATAGACCTCAAAATGTCCTACGGACTATTGATTATAGTCCGCCATTTTTCCATTTTCCGCCATTAAGATCCACAGGCCAAATTTCAAAGAAATCGGTTGAACGGGTTCCACACCATGTAATTTTCAAAATTTGTGGGCGTGTCAGTGGGCGAGTCCACTATTGATTAGGGTCCGCCATTTTTCTATTTTCCGCCATTAAGATCCACAGGCCAAATTTCAAAAAAATCGGTTGAACGGGTTCCACACCATGTAATTTTCAAAATTTGTGGGCGTGTCAGTGGGCGGGTGCACTACTGATTATAGTCCGCCATTTTTCCGTTTTCCGCCGGCAGTGGGCGGTTACACTATTGATTATAGTCCGCATTTTTCCTAATTTCCGCCATTAAGATCCACAGGCCAAATTTCAAAAAAATCGGTTGAACGTGTTCCACACCATGTCATTTTCAAAATTTGTGGGCGTGTCAGTGGGCGGGTCCACTATTGATTATAGTCCGTCATTTTTCCATTTTCCGCCATTAAGGTCCAAATGCCAAATTTCAAAAAAATCGGTTGAACGGGTTCCACACCATGTAATTTTCAAAATTTGTAGGCGTGGCAGTGGGCGGGTCCACTATTGATTATAGTCCGCCATTTTTCTATTTTCCGCCATTAAGATCCACAGGCCAAATTTCAAAGAAATCGGTTGAACGGGTTCCACACCATGTAATTTTCAAAATTTGTGGGCGTGTCAGTGGGCGGCTCCACTATCAATAGTGGATTATAGTTCGTCATTTTTCTATTTTCCGCCATTAAGATCCACATGCCAAATTTCAAAGAAATCGGTTGAACGGGTTCCACACCATGTAATTTTCAAAATTTGTAGGCGTGGCAGTGGGTGGGTCCACTATTGATTATAGTCCGTCATTTTTCTATTTTCCGCCATTAAGATCCACATGCCAAATTTCAAAGAAATCGGATGAACGGGTTTCACACCATGTCATTTTCAAAATTTGTAGGCGTGGCAGTGGGCGGGTCCACTATTGATTATAGTCCGCCATTTTTCCATTTTCCGCCATTAAGATCCACATGCCAAATTTCAAAAAAATCGGTTGAACGGGTTCCACACCATATCATTTTCAAAATTTGTAGGCGTGGCAGTGGGCGGGTCCACTATTGATTATAGTCCGTCATTTTTCTATTTTCCGCCATTAAGATCCACATGCCAAATTTCAAAGAAATCGGTTGAACGGGTTTCACACCATGTCATTTTCAAAATATGTGGGCGTGGCAGTGGGCGGGTCTATTCTTTTTGTTTGTTGTCCAATTCTGCATATTAGCCATTAACAGCCACATACCAAATTTTGTCAAAATGGGTCGAACGGATTGTAAATTATGAAATTTTGTATTATTAGTGGGCGTGGCAGTGGGCGGGTCGGCACTTTTTTTGGTCGACTTTCTGCTATTCGGCCTTTAAACACACATTCCAACATTCCACACATTCCGCTGCTTCGCAGCGACCAAGTACCTAATAACGACGCTACTTCGCATCGGATATCCCTGTTTATGGATTATATGGATTAAAGCAAACAATTATAACCACTGCTCCACCGAAGCAAACATGTAGATCATATTTAAATCAATGATTAATACAATGCAAACTGTAAAGATATGTCTTGTCTTAACTTGAATGTAAAAAGCAAAGAAAAAATAGAACTATTTTTGCAAAAATTATAAAAAATCACTCAAGTAAAAGAATGATGGGGTCTGTTAATGCATTTGATCCACCTGAAGTCAAGAGAATTACAGTGATTTAGAAAATAGAGAAAAAAATCCTCAATCCTCAGTATCCTACATTATCTTCTATGTTATTTTAATTCATTATCCATTTTAAGTGCCAGTTGAAATTTTTTAAATTTTTAGGCGTATCCAAAATTTTTTTCTTTGATTTCTTTGTGGGCGTTGAACGGGTTCCAAACCATGTCATTTTCAAAATGTGTGGGCGTGGAAGGGATGTGTT
Organism: Coelopa frigida; assembly: GCA_017309665.1. NCBI lineage: Eukaryota > Metazoa > Arthropoda > Insecta > Diptera > Coelopidae > Coelopa > Coelopa frigida. The sequence continues at coordinate 22,254,074 of CM029565.1, read as the reverse complement.
ATGTATTGTAGTTCGCCAATATCCAATTATTCGCCATTAAGAACTACCTGCCAAATTCAAAAAAAAAATAGACCTCAAAATGTCCCACGGACTATTGATTATAGTCCGCCATTTTTCCATTTTCCGCCATTAAGATCCACAGGCCAAATTTCAAAGAAATCGGTTGAACGGGTTCCACACCATGTAATTTTCAAAATTTGTGGGCGTGTCAGTGGGCGGGTCCACTATTGATTATAGTCCGTCATTTTTCTATTTTCCGCCATTAAGATCCACAGGCCAAATTTCAAAAAAATCGGTTGAACGGGTTCCACACCATGTAATTTTCAAAATTTGTGGGCGTGGCAGTGGGCGGGTCCACTATTGATTATAGTCCGCCATTTTTCCATTTTCCGCCATTAAGATCCACAGGCCAAATTTCAAAGAAATCGGTTGAACAGGGTTCCACACCATGTAATTTTCAAAATTTGTGGGCGTGTCAGTGGGCGAGTCCACTATTGATTAGGGTCCGCCATTTTTCTATTTTCCGCCATTAAGATCCACAGGCCAAATTTCAAAAAAATCGGTTGAACGGGTTCCACACCATGTAATTTTCAAAATTTGTGGGCGTGTCAGTGGGCGGGTCCAATACTGATTATAGTCCGCCATTTTTCCGTTTTCCGCCGGCAGTGGGCGGGTACACTATTGATTATAGTCCGCATTTTTCCTAATTTCCGCCATTAAGATCCACAGGCCAAATTTCAAAAAAATCGGTTGAACGTGTTCCACACCATGTCATTTTCAAAATTTGTGGGCGTGTCAGTGGGCGGGTCCACTATTGATTATAGTCCGTCATTTTTCCATTTTCCGCCATTAAGATCCACATGCCAAATTTCAAAAAAATCGGTTGAACGGGTTCCACACCATGTAATTTTCAAAATTTGTAGGCGTGGCAGTGGGCGGGTCCACTATTGATTATAGTCCGCCATTTTTCTATTTTCCGCCATTAAGATCCACAGGCCAAATTTCAAAGAAATCGGTTGAACGTGTTCCAAAGAATTTCATTTTCAAAATTTGTAGGCGTATCAGTGGGCGGGTTCACTATTGATTATAGTCCGCCATTTTTCCATTTTCCGGCATTAAGATCCACATACCAAATTTCAAAAATATCGATTGAACGTGTTCCAAAGAATTTAATTTTCAAAATTTGTGAGCGTGTCAGTGGGCGGGTCCACTATTGATTATAGTCCGCCATTTTTCCATTTTCCGCCATTAAGATCCACAGGCCAAATTTCAAAGAAATCGGTTGAACGGGTTCCACACCATGTCATTTTCAAAATTTGTTATCGTTGCAGTAGATCGGCCCTTTCCATTTTCCGCCATTAAGATCCTACAGGCCAAATTTCAAAAAAATCGGTTGAACTGGTTCCACACCATGTCATCTTCAAAATTTGTGGGCGTTGCAGTAGATCGGCCTTTTCCAATTATCCGCCGTTAAGATTCACATACCAAATTTCAAAAATATCGGTTGAACGTGTTCCAAAGAATTTCATTTTCAAAATTTGTGGGCGTGTCAGTGGGCGGGTCCACTATTGATTATAGTCCGTCATTTTTATTATTTGGTCCACTGTCGTTTATTCGCCATTGAAACCTACATTCCAATTTTGGTCAAAATCGGTTGAACGGGACCGAATTTATGTTATTTTTGTTCATAAGTGGGCGTGACAGTGGGCGAATGCCGATTATATATAGCCTATAGTTCCTTCCACAGTCCATATAATCTAAGTTCCAAGTTTCATCAAAATCGGTTGAGCCGTTTAGGCGTGATTGCGTCACAAACATACAGACAAACAGACATACAGACAAACCAACACTTGATTTTATAATATTAATAGGGATTAATTGTGCTTTTGTCTAATGTAATGTTGGCAAGACTTGGAAAATAGTATTGTACTCATTTTACTCTGGGTCTAGGCGTGGTAATGTGGTAATAGGGGTATTCAGACTCAGTCTCGTAGGCTCGTACGCGTGAGTCGCGTACTCTCGACATGAACACCTGATCACACGGCATAAAGTGATTTGAGAAAAATTATAATAATTTATGATTTTTCTCTTTTTTTTCAAAAGTTTATCCCACTATATTTAAAAAAAAAATACCTTTCATTCGATAGAAAATATATTGCAACATATTGACATCATTGTTTAATTGCTTTAGAGGTTGCTCATGTTTCTTCTTTTCGGACACTGTAACATAATTATTTAGACTACAAATAGCTTTATTTACCAAAATGCATGATGTTTTATGTGAATATGAATCAAAGATGACAAGATGGGAAACTTCTGACAGATGTGAGATTTTGTTCACACGTATTGTGTCCATGAGTTCACATAAATAATGACACTTTTTTAAGGCTACCATCCCTATTAATATTATAAAATCAAGTGTTGGTTTGTCTGTATGTCTGTTTGTCTGTATGTTTGTGACGCAATCACGCCTAAACGGCTCAACCGATTTTGATGAAACTTGGAACTTAGATTATATGGACTGTGGAAGGAACTATAGGCTATATATAATCGGCATTCGCCCACTGTCACGCCCACTTATGAACAAAAATAACATAAATTCGGTCCCGTTCAACCGATTTTGACCAAAATTGGAATGTAGGTTTCAATGGCGAATAAACGACAGTGGACCAAATAATAAAAATGACGGACTATTATCAATAGTGGACCCGCCCACTGACACGCCCACAAATTTTGAAAATGAAATTCTTTGGAACACGTTCAACCGATATTTTTGAAATTTGGTATGTGAATCTTAACGGCGGATAATTGGAAAAGGCCGATCTACTGCAACGCCCACAAATTTTGAAGATGACATGGTGTGGAACCAGTTCAACCGATTTTTTTGAAATTTGGCCTGTGGATCTTAATGGCGGAAAATGGAAAGGGCCGATCTACTGCAACGATAACAAATTTTGAAAATGACATGGTGTGGAACCCGTTCAACCGATTTCTTTGAAATTTGGCCTGTGGATCTTAATGGCGGAAAATGGAAAAATGGCGGACTATAATCAATAGTGGACCCGCCCACTGACACGCTCACAAATTTTGAAAATTAAATTCTTTGGAACACGTTCAATCGATATTTTTGAAATTTGGTATGTGGATCTTAATGCCGGAAAATGGAAAAATGGCGGACTATAATCAATAGTGAACCCGCCCACTGATACGCCCACAAATTTTGAAAATGAAATTCTTTGGAACACGTTCAACCGATTTCTTTGAAATTTGGCCTGTGGATCTTAATGGCGGAAAATAGAAAAATGGCGGACTATAATCAATAGTGGACCCGCCCACTGCCACGCCTACAAATTTTGAAAATTACATGGTGTGGAGCCCGTTCAACCGATTTTTTTGAAATTTGGCATGTGGATCTTAATGGCGGAAAATGGAAAAATGACGGACTATAATCAATAGTGGACCCGCCCACTGACACGCCCACAAATTTTGAAAATTACATGGTGTGGAACCCGTTCAACCGATTTTTTTGAAATTTGGCATTTGGACCTTAATGGCGGAAAATGGAAAAATGACGGACTATAATCAATAGTGGACCCGCCCACTGCCGGCGGAAAACGGAAAAATGGCGGACTATAATCAGTATTGGACCCGCCCACTGACACGCCCACAAATTGTGAAAATTACATGGTGTGGAACCCGTTCAACCGATTTTTTTGAAATTTGGCCTGTGGATCTTAATGGCGGAAAATAGAAAAATGGCGGACCCTAATCAATAGTGGACTCGCCCACTGACACGCCCACAAATTTTGAAAATTACATGGTGTGGAACCCGTTCAACCGATTTCTTTGAAATTTGGCCTGTGGATCTTAATGGCGGAAAATGGAAAAATGGCGGACTATAATCAATAGTGGACCCGCCCACTGACACGCCCCCAAATTTTGAAAATTACATGGTGTGGAACCCGTTCAACCGATTTTTTTGAAATTTGGCCTGTGGATCTTAATGGCGGAAATTAGGAAAAATGCGGACTATAATTAATAGTGTACCCGCCCACTGCCGGCGGAAAACGGAAAAATGGCGGACTATAATCAGTATTGGACCCGCCCACTGACACGCCCACAAATTTTGAAAATTACATGGTGTGGAACCCGTTCAACCGATTTTTTGAAATTTGGCCTGTGGATCTTAATGGCGGAAAATAGAAAAATGGCGGACCCTAATCAATAGTGGACTCGCCCACTGACACGCCCACAAATTTTGAAAATTACATGGTGTGGAACCCGTTCAACCGATTTCTTTGAAATTTGGCCTGTGGATCTTAATGGCGGAAAATGGAAAAATGGCGGACTATAATCAATAGTGGACCCGCCCACTGCCACGCCCACAAATTTTGAAAATTACATGGTGTGGAACCCGTTCAACCGATTTTTTTGAAATTTGGCCTGTGGATCTTAATGGCGGAAAATAGAAAAATGACGGACTATAATCAATAGTGGATCCGCCCACTGACACGCCCACAAATTTTGAAAATTACATGGTGTGGAACCCGTTCAACCGATTTCTTTGAAATTTGGCCTGTGGATCTTAATGGCGGAAAATGGAAAAATGGCGGACTATAATCAATAGTCCGTAGGACATTTTGAGGTCTATTTTTTTTTTGAATTTGGCAGGTAGTTCTTAATGGCGAATAATTGGATATTGGCGAACTACAATAAATAACACATCCCTTCCACGCCCACACATTTTGAAAATGACATGGTTTGGAACCCGTTCAACGCCCACAAAGAAATCAAAGAAAAAAATTTTGGATACGCCTAAAAATTTAAAAAATTTCAACTGGCACTTAAAATGGATAATGAATTAAAATAACATAGAAGATAATGTAGGATACTGAGGATTGAGGATTTTTTTCTCTATTTTCTAAATCGCTGTAATTCTCTTGACTTCAGATGGATCAAATGCATTAACAGACCCCATCATTCTTTTACTTGAGTGATTTTTTATAATTTTTGCAAAAATAGTTCTATTTTTTCTTTGCTTTTTACATTCAAGTTAAGACAAGACATATCTTTACAGTTTGCATTGTATTAATCATTGATTTAAATATGATCTACATGTTTGCTTCGGTGGAGCAGTGGTTATAATTGTTTGCTTTAATCCATATAATCCATAAACAGGGATATCCGATGCGAAGTAGCGTCGTTATTAGGTACTTGGTCGCTGCGAAGCAGCGGAATGTGTGGAATGTTGGAATGTGTGTTTAAAGGCCGAATAACAGAAAGTCGACCAAAAAAAGTGCCGACCCGCCCACTGCCACGCCCACTAATAATACAAAATTTCATAATTTACAATCCGTTCGACCCATTTTGACAAAATTTGGTATGTGGCTGTTAATGGCTAATATGCAGAATTGGACAACAAACAAAAAGAATAGACCCGCCCACTGCCACGCCCACATATTTTGAAAATGACATGGTGTGGAACCCGTTCAACCGATTTCTTTGAAATTTGGCCTGTGGATCTTAATGGCAGAAAATAGAAAAATGACGGACTATAATCAATAGTGGACCCGCCCACTGCCACGCCTACAAATTTTGAAAATGATATGGTGTGGAACCCGTTCAACCGATTTTTTGAAATTTGGCATGTGGATCTTAATGGCGGAAAATGGAAAAATGGCGGACTATAATCAATAGTGGACCCACCCACTGCCACGCCTACAAATTTTGAATATTACATGGTGTGGAACCCGTTCAACCGATTTCTTTGAAATTTGGCATGTGGATCTTAATGGCGGAAAATAGAAAAATGACGAACTATAATCCACTATTGATAGTGGAGCCGCCCACTGACACGCCCACAAATTTTGAAAATTACATGGTGTGGAACCCGTTCAACCGATTTCTTTGAAATTTGGCCTGTGGATCTTAATGGCGGAAAATAGAAAAATGGCGGACCCTAATCAATAGTGGACTCGCCCACTGACACGCCCACAAATTTTGAAAATTACATGGTGTGGAACCCGTTCAACCGATTTCTTTGAAATTTGGCCTGTGGATCTTAATGGCGGAAAATGGAAAAATGGCGGACTATAATCAATAGTGGACCCGCCCACTGCCACGCCCACAAATTTTGAAAATTACATGGTGTGGAACCCGTTCAACCGATTTCTTTGAAATTTGGCCTGTGGATCTTAATGGCGGAAAATGGAAAAATGGCGGACTATAATCAATAGTCCGTAGGACATTTTGAGGTCTATTTTTTTTTGAATTTGGCAGGTAGTTCTTAATGGCGAATAATTGGATATTGGCGAACTACAATAAATAACACATCCCTTCCACGCCCACACATTTTGAAAATGACATGGTTTGGAACCCGTTCAACGCCCACAAAGAAATCAAAGAAAAAAATTTTGGATACGCCTAAAAATTTAAAAAATTTCAACTGGCACTTAAAATGGATAATGAATTAAAATAACATAGAAGATAATGTAGGATACTGAGGATTGAGGATTTTTTTCTCTATTTTCTAAATCGCTGTAATTCTCTTGACTTCAGATGGATCAAATGCATTAACAGACCCCATCATTCTTTTACTTGAGTGATTTTTTATAATTTTTGCAAAAATAGTTCTATTTTTTCTTTGCTTTTTACATTCAAGTTAAGACAAGACATATCTTTACAGTTTGCATTGTATTAATCATTGATTTAAATATGATCTACATGTTTGCTTCGGTGGAGCAGTGGTTATAATTGTTTGCTTTAATCCATATAATCCATAAACAGGGATATCCGATGCGAAGTAGCGTCGTTATTAGGTACTTGGTCGCTGCGAAGCAGCGGAATGTGTGGAATGTTGGAATGTGTGTTTAAAGGCCGAATAACAGAAAGTCGACCAAAAAAAGTGCCGACCCGCCCACTGCCACGCCCACTAATAATACAAAATTTCATAATTTACAATCCGTTCGACCCATTTTGACAAAATTTGGTATGTGGCTGTTAATGGCTAATATGCAGAATTGGACAACAAACAAAAAGAATAGACCCGCCCACTGCCACGCCCACATATTTTGAAAATGACATGGTGTGGAACCCGTTCAACCGATTTCTTTGAAATTTGGCCTGTGGATCTTAATGGCAGAAAATAGAAAAATGACGGACTATAATCAATAGTGGACCCGCCCACTGCCACGCCTACAAATTTTGAAAATGATATGGTGTGGAACCCGTTCAACCGATTTTTTTGAAATTTGGCATGTGGATCTTAATGGCGGAAAATGGAAAAATGGCGGACTATAATCAATAGTGGACCCACCCACTGCCACGCCTACAAATTTTGAAAATTACATGGTGTGGAACCCGTTCAACCGATTTCTTTGAAATTTGGCATGTGGATCTTAATGGCGGAAAATAGAAAAATGACGAACTATAATCCACTATTGATAGTGGAGCCGCCCACTGACACGCCCACAAATTTTGAAAATTACATGGTGTGGAACCCGTTCAACCGATTTCTTTGAAATTTGGCCTGTGGATCTTAATGGCGGAAATTAGGAAAAATGCGGACTATAATCAATAGTGTAACCGCCCACTGCCGGCGGAAAACGGAAAAATGGCGGACTATAATCAGTAGTGGACCCGCCCACTGACACGCCCACAAATTTTGAAAATTACATGGTGTGGAACCCGTTCAACCGATTTTTTTGAAATTTGGCCTGTGGATCTTAATGGCGGAAAATAGAAAAATGGCGGACCCTAATCAATAGTGGACTCGCCCACTGACACGCCCACAAATTTTGAAAATTACATGGTGTGGAACCCGTTCAACCGATTTCTTTGAAATTTGGCCTGTGGATCTTAATGGCGGAAAATGGAAAAATGGCGGACTATAATCAATAGTCCGTAGGACATTTTGAGGTCTATTTTTTTTTGAATTTGGCAGGTAGTTCTTAATGGCGAATAATTGGATATTGGCGAACTACAATAAATAACACATCCCTTCCACGCCCACACATTTTGAAAATGACATGGTTTGGAACCCGTTCAACGCCCACAAAGAAATCAAAGAAAAAAATTTTGGATACGCCTAAAAATTTAAAAAATTTCAACTGGCATTTAAAATGGATAATGAATTAAAATAACATAGAAGATAATGTAGGATACTGAGGATTGAGGATTTTTTTCTCTATTTTCTAAATCGCTGTAATTCTCTTGACTTCAGATGGATCAAATGCATTAACAGACCCCATCATTCTTTTACTTGAGTGATTTTTATAATTTTTGCAAAAATAGTTCTATTTTTTCTTTGCTTTTTACATTCAAGTTAAGACAAGACATATCTTTACAGTTTGCATTGTATTAATCATTGATTTAAATATGATCTACATGTTTGCTTCGGTGGAGCAGTGGTTATAATTGTTTGCTTTAATCCATATAATCCATAAACAGGGATATCCGATGCGAAGTAGCGTCGTTATTAGGTACTTGGTCGCTGCGAAGCAGCGGAATGTGTGGAATGTTGGAATGTGTGTTTAAAGGCCGAATAGCAGAAAGTCGACCAAAATAAGTGCCGACCCGCCCACTGCCACGCCCACTAATAATACAAAATTTCATAATTTACAATCCGTTCGACCCATTTTGACAAAATTTGGTATGTGGCTGTTAATGGCTAATATGCAGAATTGGACAACAAACAAAAAGAATAGACCCGCCCACTGCCACGCCCACATATTTTGAAAATGACATGGTGTGGAACCCGTTCAACCGATTTCTTTGAAATTTGGCCTGTGGATCTTAATGGCAGAAAATAGAAAAATGACGGACTATAATCAATAGTGAACCCGCCCACTGCCACGCCCACAAATTTTGAAAATGACATGGTGTGGAACCCGATTAACCGATTTCTTTGAAATTTGGCCCGTGGATCTTAATGGCAGAAAATAGAAAAATTACGAACTATAATCAATAGTAGACCCGCCCACTGCCACGCCTACAAATTTTGAAAATGACATGGTGTGGAACCCGTTCAACCGATTTCTTTGAAATTTGGCATGTGGATCTTAATGGCGGAAAATAGAAAAATGACGGACTATAATCAATAGTGGACCCGCCCACTGCCACGCCTACAAATTTTGAAAATGACATGGTGTGGAACCCGATCAACCGATTTCTTTGAAATTTGGCCTGTGGATCTTAATGGCAGAAAATAGAAAAATTACGAACTATAATCAATAGTAGACCCGCCCACTGCCACGCCTACAAATTTTGAAAATGACATGGTGTGGAACCCGTTCAACCGATTTCTTTGAAATTTGGCATGTGGATCTTAATGGCGGAAAATAGAAAAATGGCGGACTATAATCAGTAGTGGACCCGCCCACTGACACGCCCACAAATTTTGAAAATTACATGGTGTGGAACCCGTTCAACCGATTTTTTTGAAATTTGGCTGTGGATCTTAATGGCGGAAAATAGAAAATGGCGGACCCTAATCAATAGTGGACTCGCCCACTGACACGCCCACAAATTTTGAAAATTCATAGTGTGGAACCCGTTCAACCGATTTCTTTGAAATTTGGCCTGTGGATCTTAATGGCGGAAAATGGAAAAATGGCGGACTATAATCAATAGTCCGTAGGACATTTTGAGGTCTATTTTTTTTTGAATTTGGCAGGTAGTTCTTAATGGCGAATAATTGGATATTGGCGAACTACAATAAATAACACATCCCTTCCACGCCCACACATTTTGAAAATGACATGGTTTGGAACCCGTTCAACGCCCACAAAGAAATCAAAGAAAAAAATTTTGGATACGCCTAAAAATTTAAAAAATTTCAACTGGCATTTAAAATGGATAATGAATTAAAATAACATAGAAGATAATGTAGGATACTGAGGATTGAGGATTTTTTTCTCTATTTTCTAAATCGCTGTAATTCTCTTGACTTCAGATGGATCAAATGCATTAACAGACCCCATCATTCTTTTACTTGAGTGATTTTTTATAATTTTTGCAAAAATAGTTCTATTTTTTCTTTGCTTTTTACATTCAAGTTAAGACAAGACATATCTTTACAGTTTGCATTGTATTAATCATTGATTTAAATATGATCTACATGTTTGCTTCGGTGGAGCAGTGGTTATAATTGTTTGCTTTAATCCATATAATCCATAAACAGGGATATCCGATGCGAAGTAGCGTCGTTATTAGGTACTTGGTCGCTGCGAAGCAGCGGAATGTGTGGAATGTTGGAATGTGTGTTTAAAGGCCGAATAGCAGAAAGTCGACCAAAAAAGGGCGGACCCGCCCACTGCCACGCCCACTAATAATACAAAATTTCATAATTTACAATCCGTTCGACCCATTTTGACAAAATTTGGTATGTGGCTGTTAATGGCTAATATGCAGAATTGGACAACAAACAAAAAGAATAGACCCGCCCACTGCCACGCCCACATATTTTGAAAATGACATGGTGTGGAACCCGTTCAACCGATTTCTTTGAAATTTGGCCTGTGGATCTTAATGGCAGAAAATAGAAAAATGACGGATTATAATCAATAGTGAACCCGCCCACTGCCACGCCCACAAATTTTGAAAATTACATGGTGTGGAACCCGATCAACCGATTTCTTTGAAATTTGGCCTGTGGATCTTAATGGCAGAAAATAGAAAAATTACGAACTATAATCAATAGTAGACCCGCCCACTGCCACGCCTACAAATTTTGAAAATGACATGGTGTGGAACCCGTTCAACCGATTTCTTTGAAATTTGGCATGTGGATCTTAATGGCGGAAAATAGAAAAATGACGGACTATAATCAATAGTGGACCCACCCACTGCCACGCCTACAAATTTTGAAAATGACATGGTGTGGAACCCGTTCAACCGAAAAATGAATATTGAATTAAAATAACAAAGAAGATAATGTTGATGGAAGATGGATTGAGCAAAAAGTCGTGAGATGATTCCTTTTTTTACTCGATGTAATTCTCTTGACTTCAGATGGATCAAATGCATTACCAGACCTTATTATTTTTTTACTTGAGTTATTTTATATAATTTTTAAAAAAATAGTTCTATTTTTCTTTGCTTTTTACAGACAAGTTGAGACAAGCCATATCTTTACAGTTTGCATTGTATTAATCATTGATATAAATATGGTATACATGTTTGCTTCGGTGGAGCAGTGGTTATAATTGTGTGCTTTAATCCATAAAATCCATAAACATGGATATCCGCTGCGAAGCAGCGTCATCTTAAGGTACTTGGTTGCTGCGAAGCAGCGAGCATGTACTAGTATCTCATAATTTAGAATGAGGATATTTTTCCAGTAATTGGTGATTTTTTCTATGTTCGATATTTTATAGATATTTCAGATTATAATATTAACATTAGAATTCTAGCATTTAAATTTATATATAAACATTGAACTATACTCAATAAATATAACAGTTTATGAATATTAAATTTATAAAACATAACTATACATTAAGTTTTTTCACATGTTTTCTTATAAAAAATTCCCATAATAAATGAGAATTCAAGAATACGGAAATCCAATTTCTTCGTAGTGGCATCACAAAAACAATGTGTGGTTAAAAAACTCACAGCTGTTTCGACTAAACTATTTCAGTCTCAGAAATGAAATTTCTCTAAAAATTCAAACTTTCAAATTAGATTTTTGCTACTAAAAAAGCTTATTAGGGCTGAAGTTAAAGTACAAAAATTATAACCTAAATGCTCTCTTGTGTAAATTAGGAAGTATAGTCCCATAAAGAGCTATATTAAAAATATTTCAAATTCATGTTTCTTATGAATATACAGAAGAAGAACAAGAGTCAAAACAAAAATGGCAGTTGTCGACAAGGGGTCTACTTGAGGTGAGTAGTGAGGGGTCTACTTGGGGTGAATATGGGGTCTACTTGAGGTGAGTATGGGGCCAACTTGGGGTGAATATGGGTTCTGTTTGCCGTGAATTGTTGGTTTTTGACACACACCATCAAACAATTTCACGACCACATTGATGCGGAATTTCGAGTTTCCAATCTTTTTATCTTTGATATGAATAAATGTTTTCAATTTTCAGATTCAAGAAATTATAATCGAATTGAAGAATGTTGCCACTGCATTGTTTTTTCTCAGATGAAATGAAATTTTGTGGCCCAAAATAGTACAGTATAGTACATACATTCTCATTTAATTTTGAAAATTTCGAGTTCCAAAAACCACTTCTGGCGCTTTAGCAATCGGTTTGATAGTTCCAGAAATTACCAACACACACACCATCAAGGCATTTTACAACTACATTATAGCAGTATTTCTAGATTAGTATCAGGTAATCTGAGCTTATAAAAACCGTTATTGCTTTCTAATCGCGTTAAGTGAAATTCGAGGTAAAAGATAGTTTTGCTACGATTTTGGGTTAAGGGTGTAAGTTAACGAATCGTGCTGAGCTCCTAAAAACCTACATGAACCTATGTTATAGTGCGTTCACACAAGCCAAAATTTCGGCTGAAAATCAGAATTTCAAAAAAACCGTTCACATGACAAAATTGATTTTCATATGTCAGATTTTCGTTTGGCGGTATTTGTTCCCTTTGTATTGGTGTATATTCTACACACATTTTTGTCGACTTCTTCATGTGTTGGAATAAATATGACATCAGGGTAAAAGATTTTTGTGAAATAGTACTATTTTCAACGAAAACCTCTTCAAAAATCTCTTCATTTTCGATGAAAATCAAGTGAAAATCTGGTATTAATTTAACAGTTCTTCCTAAATGAAAGCCGAAAATCAGCTCCGTGTGAACATGCTACTACCTACGCGCTATTCGTTGATATTCGAATGACACTGATATTTACTTCCTACCAACTACTACTATTCAATATTATTTCGCGCTAAAAACTGCACTTAGCAACAGCCGCAGAAGACGGCTCAAGAATTTGCAACATACGAAAAGACGCTTCCCAAGCTTTAGAGAGAGAAATAGAAGAGAAAATTGATCAGAGGCCTTAACATGCTGAAATCGATGATTGATCTTTCACTTTTTTAAGAGCTGCAGTAGAAGAAATATAAATAAAGATTCAGTCGTGTTATAAGAAAAATTATTTATTTATATAAGATTAAGCCAGGGCGAAGATAACGGTATTACTAGTTCATCGCTCATTTGAGGTATCGTAGACAGTTTTAATAATCGCATACACTGTGTGCTGATTGATAGTTTCGAACAGCTGACACGGCCCATCTCTACATGTTAGGGGTACTCACTCTAACCATGGTATTTTGGTAAATATAACACGATTACTGTCATCAATTCATTTGAAGAAATTTTGGGTTTTTATATTAGGTTGCTCGTTTTAAGAAAATATTTAAAATTAAAAATATTATTAATAAATAATAATATTAATAATAATATATATTAATAAATTAAAAAATTAAAATTAATTTAAAATAAAAGTATTATTAGTAGAATAAATGTATTAAACAATGTGCAATTAGTATAAAATTACGTCGATTACTGTCATCAAGTGTGAATACCTGATTAATTTCACTGCCGAAAAATAGTTCACTCTCACCTTTTTATCACAAAAAACTATAAAATAGGAATTAAGTTAAAATTATAAATAACTAAACATGTTATTATATACTATTAATTGTGCTTTTGTCTAATGTAATGTTGGCAAGACTTGGAAAATGGTATTGTACTCATTTTACTCTGGGTCTAGGCGTGGTAATGTGGTAATAGGGGTATTCAGACTCAGTCTCGTAGGCTCGTACGCGTGAGTCGCGTACTCTCAACATATCTGAACACCTGATCACACGGCATAAAGTGATTTGAGAAAAATTATAATAATTTATGATTTTTCATACATAAATGTATTTTAAAAAAAGTTATTAGTATAATTATTAAATTATACTCAAAACGTGTGAATCTCGCACACAATTTTTGTCTTTTTTTTCAAAAGTTTATCCCACTATATTTAAAAAAAAAATACCTTTCATTCGAAAGAAAATATATTGCAACATATTGACATCATTGTTTAATTGCTTTAGAGGTTGCTCATGTTTCTTCTTTTCGGACACTGTAACATAATTATTTAGACTACAAATAGCTTTATTTACCAAAATGCATGATGTTTTATGTGAATATGAATCAAAGATGACAAGATGGGAAACTTCTGACAGATGTGAAATTTTGTTCACACGTATTGTGTCCATGAGTTCACCTAAATAATGCCACTTTTTTAAGGCTACCATCCCTATTAATATTATAAAATCAAGTGTTGGTTTGTCTGTTTGTCTGTATGTTTGTGACGCAATCACGGCTAAACGGCTCAACCGATTTTGATGAAACTTGGAACTTAGATTATATGGACTGTGGAAGGAACTATAGGCTATATATAATCGGCATTCGCCCACTGTCACTCCCACTTATGAACAAAAATAACATAAATTCGGTCCCGTTCAACCGATTTTGATCAAAATTGGAATGTAGGTTTCAATGGCGAATAAACGACAGTGGACCAAATAATAAAAATGACGGACTATAATCAATAGTGGACCCGCCCACTGACACGCCCACAAATTTTGAAAATGAAATTCTTTGGAACACGTTCAACCGATATTTTTGAAATTTGGTATGTGAATCTTAACGGCGGATAATTGGAAAAAGCCGATCTACTGCAACGCCCACAAATTTTGAAGATGACATGGTGTGGAACCAGTTCAACCGATTTTTTTGAAATTTGGCCTGTGGATCTTAATGGCGGAAAATGGAAAGGGCCGATCTACTGCAACGATAACAAATTTTGAAAATGACATGGTGTGGAACCCGTTCAACCGATTTCTTTGAAATTTGGCCTGTGGATCTTAATGGCGGAAAATGGAAAAATGGCGGACTATAATCAATAGTGGACCCGCCCACTGACACGCCCACAAATTTTGAAAATTAAATTCTTTGGAACACGTTCAATCGATATTTTTGAAATTTGGTACGTGGATCTTAATGCCGGAAAATGGAAAAATGGCGGACTATAATCAATAGTGAACCCGCCCACTGATACGCCCACAAATTTTGAAAATCAAATTCTTTGGAACACGTTCAACCGATTTCTTTGAAATTTGGCCTGTGGATCTTAATGGCGGAAAATAGAAAAATGGCGGACTATAATCAATAGTGGACCCGCCCACTGCCACGCCTACAAATTTTGAAAATTACATGGTGTGGAACCCGTTCAACCGATTTTTTTGAAATTTGGCATGTGGATCTTAATGGCGGAAAATGGAAAAATGACGGACTATAATCAATAGTGGACCCGCCCACTGACACGCCCACAAATTTTGAAAATTACATGGTGTGGAACACGTTCAACCGATTTTTTTGAAATTTGGCCTGTGGATCTTAATGGCGGAAATTAGGAAAAATGCGGACTATAATCAATAGTGTACCCGCCCACTACCGGCGGAAAACGGAAAAATGGCGGACTATAATCAGTAGTGGACCCGCCCACTGACACGCCCACAAATTTTGAAAATTACATGGTGTGGAACCCGTTCAACCGATTTTTTTGAAATTTGGCCTGTGGATCTTAATGGCGGAAAATAGAAAAATGGTGGACCCTAATCAATAGTGGACTCGCCCACTGACACGCCCACAAATTTTGAAAATTACATGGTGTGGAACCCGTTCAACCGATTTCTTTGAAATTTGGCCTGTGGATCTTAATGGCGGAAAATGGAAAAATGGCGGACTATAATCAATAGTGGACCCGCCCACTGCCACGCCCACAAATTTTGAAAATTACATGGTGTGGAACCCGTTCAACCGATTTTTTTGAAATTTGGCCTGTGGATCTTAATGGCGGAAAATAGAAAAATGACGGACTATAATCAATAGTGGACCCGCCCACTGACACGCCCACAAATTTTGAAAATTACATGGTGTGGAACCCGTTCAACCGATTTCTTTGAAATTTGGCCTGTTAATCTTAATGGCGGAAAATGGAAAAATGGCGGACTATAATCAATAGTCCGTAGGACATTTTGAGGTCTATTTTGTTTTTGAATTTGGCAGGTAGTTCTTAATGGCGAATAATTGGATATTGGCGAACTACAATAAATATCACATCCCTTCCACGCCCACACATTTTGAAAATGACATGGTTTGGAACCCGTTCAACGCCCACAAAGAAATCAAAGAAAAAAATTTTGGATACGCCTAAAAATTTAAAAAATTTCAACTGGCACTTAAAATGGATAATGAATTAAAATAACATAGAAGATAATGTAGGATACTGAGGATTGAGGATTTTTTTCTCTATTTTCTAAATCGCTGTAATTCTCTTGACTTCAGATGGATCAAATGCATTAACAGACCCCATCATTCTTTTACTTGAGTGATTTTTTATAATTTTTGCAAAAATAGTTCTATTTTTTCTTTGCTTTTTACATTCAAGTTAAGACAAGACATATCTTTACAGTTTGCATTGTATTAATCATTGATTTAAATATGATCTACATGTTTGCTTCGGTGGAGCAGTGGTTATAATTGTTTGCTTTAATCCATATAATCCATAAACAGGGATATCCGATGCGAAGTAGCGTCGTTATTAGGTACTTGGTCGCTGCGAAGCAGCGGAATGTGTGGAATGTTGGAATGTGTGTTTAAAGGCCGAATAGCAGAAAGTCGACCAAAAAAAGTGCCGACCCGCCCTACTGCCACGCCCACTAATAATACAAAATTTCATAATTTACAATCCGTTCGACCCATTTTGACAAAATTTGGTATGTGGCTGTTAATGGCTAATATGCAGAATTGGACAACAAACAAAAAGAATAGACCCGCCCACTGCCACGCCCACATATTTTGAAAATGACATGGTGTGGAACCCGTTCAACCGATTTCTTTGAAATTTGGCATGTGGATCTTAATGGCGGAAAATAGAAAAATGACGGACTATAATCAATAGTGGACCCGCCCACTGCCACGCCTACAAATTTTGAAAAAGATATGGTGTGGAACCCGTTCAACCGATTTTTTTTGAAATTTGGCATGTGGATCTTAATGGCGGAAAATGGAAAAATGGCGGACTATAATCAATAGTGGACCCGCCCACTGCCACGCCTACAAATTTTGAAAATGACATGGTGTGAAACCCGTTCATCCGATTTCTTTGAAATTTGGCATGTGGATCTTAATGGCGGAAAATAGAAAAATGACGGACTATAATCAATAGTGGACCCACCCACTGCCACGCCTACAAATTTTGAAAATTACATGGTGTGGAACCCGTTCAACCGATTTCTTTGAAATTTGGCATGTGGATCTTAATGGCGGAAAATAGAAAAATGACGAACTATAATCCACTATTGATAGTGGAGCCGCCCACTGACACGCCCACAAATTTTGAAAATTACATGGTGTGGAACCCGTTCAACCGATTTCTTTGAAATTTGGCCTGTGGATCTTAATGGCGGAAAATAGAAAAATGGCGGACTATAATCAATAGTGGACCCGCCCACTGCCACGCCTACAAATTTTGAAAATTACATGGTGTGGAACCCGTTCAACCGATTTTTTTGAAATTTGGCATTTGGACCTTAATGGCGGATAATGGAAAAATGACGGACTATAATCAATAGTGGACCCGCCCACTGACACGCCCACAAATTTTGAAAATGACATGGTGTGGAACACGTTCAACCGATTTTTTTTGAAATTTGGCCTGTGGATCTTAATGGCGGAAATTAGGAAAAATGCGGACTATAATCAATAGTGTAACCGCCCACTGCCGGCGGAAAACGGAAAAATGGCGGACTATAATCAGTAGTGGACCCGCCCACTGACACGCCCACAAATTTTGAAAATTACATGGTGTGGAACCCGTTCAACCGATTTTTTTGAAATTTGGCCTGTGGATCTTAATGGCGGAAAATAGAAAAATGGCGGACCCTAATCAATAGTGGACTCGCCCACTGACACGCCCACAAATTTTGAAAATTACATGGTGTGGAACCCGTTCAACCGATTTCTTTGAAATTTGGCCTGTGGATCTTAATGGCGGAAAATGGAAAAATGGCGGACTATAATCAATAGTCCGTAGGACATTTTGAGGTCTATTTTTTTTTTGAATTTGGCAGGTAGTTCTTAATGGCGAATAATTGGATATTGGCGAACTACAATAAATAACACATCCCTTCCACGCCCACACATTTTGAAAATGACATGGTTTGGAACCCGTTCAACGCCCACAAAGAAATCAAAGAAAAAAATTTTGGATACGCCTAAAAATTTAAAAAATTTCAACTGGCACTTAAAATGGATAATGAATTAAAATAACATAGAAGATAATGTAGGATACTGAGGATTGAGGATTTTTTTCTCTATTTTCTAAATCGCTGTAATTCTCTTGACTTCAGATGGATCAAATGCATTAACAGACCCCATCATTCTTTTACTTGAGTGATTTTTTATAATTTTTGCAAAAATAGTTCTATTTTTTCTTTGCTTTTTACATTCAAGTTAAGACAAGACATATCTTTACAGTTTGCATTGTATTAATCATTGATTTAAATATGATCTACATGTTTGCTTCGGTGGAGCAGTGGTTATAATTGTTTGCTTTAATCCATATAATCCATAAACAGGGATATCCGATGCGAAGTAGCGTCGTTATTAGGTACTTGGTCGCTGCGAAGCAGCGGAATGTGTGGAATGTTGGAATGTGTGTTTAAAGGCCGAATAGCAGAAAGTCGACCAAAAAAAGTGCCGACCCGCCCACTGCCACGCCCACTAATAATACAAAATTTCATAATTTACAATCCGTTCGACCCATTTTGACAAAATTTGGTATGTGGCTGTTAATGGCTAATATGCAGAATTGGACAACAAACAAAAAGAATAGACCCGCCCACTGCCACGCCCACATATTTTGAAAATGACATGGTGTGGAACCCGTTCAACCGATTTCTTTGAAATTTGGCCTGTGGATCTTAATGGCAGAAAATAGAAAAATGACGGACTATAATCAATAGTGAACCCGCCCACTGCAACGCCCACAAATTTTGAAAATTACATGGTGTGGAACCCGATCAACCGATTTCTTTGAAATTTGGCCTGTGGATCTTAATGGCAGAAAATAGAAAAATTACGAACTATAATCAATAGTAGACCCGCCCACTGCCACGCCTACAAATTTTGAAAATGACATGGTGTGGAACCCGTTCAACCGATTTCTTTGAAATTTGGCATGTGGATCTTAATGGCGGAAAATAGAAAAATGACGGACTATAATCAATAGTGGACCCACCCACTGCCACGCCTACAAATTTTGAAAATGACATGGTGTGGAACCCGTTCAACCGAAAAATGAATATTGAATTAAAATAACAAAGAAGATAATGTTGATGGAAGATGGATTGAGCAAAAAGTCGTGAGATGATTCCTTTTTTTACTCGATGTAATTCTCTTGACTTCAGATGGATCAAATGCATTACCAGACCTTATTATTTTTTTACTTGAGTTATTTTTTATAATTTTTAAAAAAATAGTTCTATTTTCTTTGCTTTTTACAGACAAGTTGAGACAAGCCATATCTTTACAGTTTGCATTGTATTAATCATTGATATAAATATGGTATACATGTTTGCTTCGGTGGAGCAGTGGTTATAATTGTGTGCTTTCATCCATAAAATCCATAAACATGGATATCCGCTGCGAAGCAGCGTCATCTAAAGGTACTTGGTCGCTGCGAAGCAGCGAGCATGTACTAGTATCTCATAATTTAGAATGAGGATATTTTTTCTAGTAATTGGGGATTTTTTTCTATGTTTGATGGTTTATGGAATACAAGTAAAATTATAGATATTTCAGATTAAAATATTAACAATAGAATTCTAGCATTTAAATTTATATATAAACATTAATCTCTTCATTTTCGCTGAAAATCAAGTGAAAATCTGATATTCATTTGACAGTTATTCCTAAGTGAAAGCCGAAAATCAGCTCCGTGTGAACATGCTATTACCTACGCACTACGCGCTATTCGTTGACACTGATATTAACTTCCTACCAACTACTACTATTCAATATTATTTCACGCTTCCCAAGCTTTAGAGAGAGAAATAGAAGAGAAAATTGATCAAAGGCCTTGACATGCTGAAATCGATGATTGATCTTTCACTTTTTTTAAAAAAGTTTTTTAAGAGCTGCAGAAGCAGAAATCCCTATCCCTATTAATATTATAAAATCAAGTGTTGGTTTGTCTGTATGTCTGTATGTCTGTTTGTCTGTATGTTTGTGACGCAATCACGCCTAAACGGCTCAACCGATTTTGATGAAACTTGGAACTTAGATTATATGGACTGTGGAAGGAACTATAGGCTATATATAATCGGCATTCGCCCACTGTCACGCCCACTTATGAACAAAAATAACATAAATTGGAATGTAGGTTTCAATGGCGAATAAACGACAGTGGACCAAATAATAAAAATGACGGACTATAATCAATAGTGGACCCGCCCACTGACACGCCCACAAATTTTGAAAATGAAATTCTTTGGAACACGTTCAACCGATATTTTTGAAATTTGGTATGTGAATCTTAACGGCGGATAATTGGAAAAAGCCGATCTACTGCAACGCCCACAAATTTTGAAGATGACATGGTGTGGAACCAGTTCAACCGATTTTTTTTGAAATTTGGCCTGTGGATCTTAATGGCGGAAAATGGAAAAGGCCGATCTACTGCAACGATAACAAATTTTGAAAATGACATGGTGTGGAACCCGTTCAACCAATTTCTTTGAAATTTGGCCTGTGGATCTTAATGGCGGAAAATGGAAAAATGGCGGACTATAATCAATAGTGGACCCGCCCACTGACACGCCCACAAATTTTGAAAATTAAATTCTTTGGAACACGTTCAATCGATATTTTTGAAATTTGGTATGTGGATCTTAATGCCGGAAAATGGAAAAATGGCGGACTATAATCAATAGTGAACCCGCCCACTGATACGCCCACAAATTTTGAAAATGAAATTCTTTGGAACACGTTCAACCGATTTCTTTGAAATTTGGCCTGTGGATCTTAATGGCGGAAAATAGAAAAATGGCGGACTATAATCAATAGTGGACCCGCCCACTGCCACGCCTACAAATTTTGAAAATTGCGTGGTGTGGAACCCGTTCAACCGATTTTTTTGAAATTTGGCATGTGGATCTTAATGGCGGAAAATGGAAAAATGACGGACTATAATCAATAGTGGACCCGCCCACTGACACGCCCACAAATTTTGAAAATGACATGGTGTGGAACACGTTCAACCGATTTTTTTGAAATTTGGCCTGTGGATCTTAATGGCGGAAATTAGGAAAAATGCGGACTATAATCAATAGTGTACCCGCCCACTGCCGGCGGAAAACGGAAAAATGGCGGACTATAATCAGTATTGGACCCGCCCACTGACACGCCCACAAATTTTGAAAATTACATGGTGTGGAACCCGTTCAACCGATTTTTTTGAAATTTGGCCTGTGGATCTTAATGGCGGAAAATAGAAAAATGGCGGACCCTAATCAATAGTGGACTCGCCCACTGACACGCCCACAAATTTTGAAAATTACATGGTGTGGAACCCGTTCAACCGATTTCTTTGAAATTTGGCCTGTGGATCTTAATGGCGGAAAATGGAAAAATGGCGGACTATAATCAATAGTGGACCCGCCCACTGCCACGCCCACAAATTTTGAAAATTACATGGTGTGGAACCCGTTCAACCGATTTTTTTGAAATTTGGCCTGTGGATCTTAATGGCGGAAAATAGAAAAATGACGGACTATAATCAATAGTCCGTGGGACATTTTGAGGTCTATTTTTTTTTTGAATTTGGCAGGTAGTTTTAATGGCGAATAATTGGATATTGGCGAACTACAATACATAACACATCCCTTCCACGCCCACACATTTTGAAAATGACATGGTTTGGAACCCGTTCAACGCCCACAAAGAAATCAAAGAAAAAAATTTTGGATACGCCTAAAAATTTAAAAAATTTCAACTGGCACTTAAAATGGATAATGAATTAAAATAACATAGAAGATAATGTAGGATACTGAGGATTGAGGATTTTTTTCTCTATTTTCTAAATCACTGTAATTCTCTTGACTTCAGATGGATCAAATGCATTAACAGACCCCATCATTCTTTTACTTGAGTGATTTTTTATAATTTTTGCAAAAATAATTCTATTTTTTCTTTGCTTTTTACATTCAAGTTAAGACAAGACATATCTTTACAGTTTGCATTGTATTAATCATTGATTTAAATATGATCTACATGTTTGCTTCGGTGGAGCAGTGGTTATAATTGTTTGCTTTAATCCATATAATCCATAAACAGGGATATCCGATGCGAAGTAGCGTCGTTATTAGGTACTTGGTCGCTGCGAAGCAGCGGAATGTGTGGAATGTTGGAATGTGTGTTTAAAGGCCGAATAGCAGAAAGTCGACCAAAAAAAGTGCCGACCCGCCCACTGCCACGCCCACTAATAATACAAAATTTCATAATTTACAATCCGTTCGACCCATTTTGACAAAATTTGGTATGTGGCTGTTAATGGCTAATATGCAGAATTGGACAACAAACAAAAAGAATAGACCCGCCCACTGCCACGCCCACATATTTTGAAAATGACATGGTGTGGAACCCGTTCAACCGATTTCTTTGAAATTTGGCATGTGGATCTTAATGGCGGAAAATAGAAAAATGACGGACTATAATCAATAGTGGACCCGCCCACTGCCACGCCTACAAATTTTGAAAATGATATGGTGTGGAACCCGTTCAACCGATTTTTTTGAAATTTGGCATGTGGATCTTAATGGCGGAAAATGGAAAAATGGCGGACTATAATCAATAGTGGACCCGCCCACTGCCACGCCCACATATTTTGAAAATTACATGGTGTGGAACCCGTTCAACCGATTTCTTTGAAATTTGGCATGTGGATCTTAATGGCGGAAAATAGAAAAATGACGGACTATAATCAATAGTGGACCCGCCCACTGCCACGCCTACAAATTTTGAAAATGATATGGTGTGGAACCCGTTCAACCGATTTTTTTGAAATTTGGCATGTGGATCTTAATGGCGGAAAATGGAAAAATGGCGGACTATAATCAATAGTGGACCCGCCCACTGCCACGCCCACAAATTTTGAAAATGACATGGTGTGAAACCCGTTCATCCGATTTCTTTGAAATTTGGCATGTGGATCTTAATGGCGGAAAATAGAAAAATGACGGACTATAATCAATAGTGGACCCACCCACTGCCACGCCTACAAATTTTGAAAATTACATGGTGTGGAACCCGTTCAACCGATTTCTTTGAAATTTGGCATGTGGATCTTAATGACGGAAAATAGAAAAATGACGAACTATAATCCACTATTGATAGTGGAGCCGCCCACTGACACGCCCACAAATTTTGAAAATTACATGGTGTGGAACCCGTTCAACCGATTTCTTTGAAATTTGGCCTGTGGATCTTAATGGCGGAAAATAGAAAAATGGCGGACTATAATCAATAGTGGACCCGCCCACTGCCACGCCTACAAATTTTGAAAATTACATGGTGTGGAACCCGTTCAACCGATTTTTTTGAAATTTGGCATTTGGACCTTAATGGCGGAAAATGGAAAAATGACGGACTATAATCAATAGTGGACCCGCCCACTGACACGCCCACAAATTTTGAAAATGACATGGTGTGGAACACGTTCAACCGAAAAATGAATATTGAATTAAAATAACAAAGAAGATAATGTTGATGGAAGATGGATTGAGCAAAAAGTCGTGAGATGATTCCTTTTTTTACTCGATGTAATTCTCTTGACTTCAGATGGATCAAATGCATTACCAGGCCTTATTATTTTTTTACTTGAGTTATTTTTTATAATTTTTAAAAAAATAGTTCTATTTTTCTTTGCTTTTTACAGACAAGTTGAGACAAGCCATATCTTTACAGTTTGCATTGTATTAATCATTGATATAAATATGGTATACATGTTTGCTTCGGTGGAGCAGTGGATATAATTGTGTGCTTTAATCCATATAATCCATAAACAGGGATATCCGATGCGAAGTAGCGTCGTTATTAGGTACTTGGTCGCTGCGAAGCAGCGGAATGTGTGGAATGTTGGAATGTGTGTTTAAAGGCCGAATAGCAGAAAGTCGACCAAAAAAAGTGCCGACCCGCCCACTGCCACGCCCACTAATAATACAAAATTTCATAATTTACAATCCGTTCGACCCATTTTGACAAAATTTGGTATGTGGCTGTTAATGGCTAATATGCAGAATTGGACAACAAACAAAAAGAATAGACCCGCCCACTGCCACGCCCACATATTTTGAAAATGACATGGTGTGGAACCCGTTCAACCGATTTCTTTGAAATTTGGCCTGTGGATCTTAATGGCAGAAAATAGAAAAATGACGGATTATAATCAATAGTGAACCCGCCCACTGCCACGCCCACAAATTTTGAAAATTACATGGTGTGGAACCCGATCAACCGATTTCTTTGAAATTTGGCCTGTGGATCTTAATGGCAGAAAATAGAAAAATTACGAACTATAATCAATAGTAGACCCGCCCACTGCCACGCCTACAAATTTTGAAAATGACATGGTGTGGAACCCGTTCAACCGATTTCTTTGAAATTTGGCATGTGGATCTTAATGGCGGAAAATAGAAAAATGACGGACTATAATCAATAGTGGACCCACCCACTGCCACGCCTACAAATTTTGAAAATGACATGGTGTGGAACCCGTTCAACCGATTTTTTTGAAATTTGGCCTGTGGATCTTAATGGCGGAAAATAGAAAAATGACGGACTATAATCAATAGTCCGTGGGACATTTTGAGGTCTATTTTTTTTTTGAATTTGGCAGGTAGTTCTTAATGGCGAATAATTGGATATTGGCGAACTACAATACATAACACATCCCTTCCACGCCCACACATTTTGAAAATGACATGGTTTGGAACCCGTTCAACGCCCACAAAGAAATCAAAGAAAAAAATTTTGGATACGACTAAAAATTTAAAAAATTTCAACTGGCACTTAAAATGGATAATGAATTAAAATAACATAGAAGATAATGTAGGATACTGAGGATTGAGGATTTTTTTCTCTATTTTCTAAATCACTGTAATTCTCTTGACTTCAGATGGATCAAATGCATTAACAGACCCCATCATTCTTTTACTTGAGTGATTTTTTATAATTTTTGCAAAAATAGTTCTATTTTTTCTTTGCTTTTTACATTCAAGTTAAGACAAGACATATCTTTACAGTTTGCATTGTATTAATCATTGATTTAAATATGATCTACATGTTTGCTTCGGTGGAGCAGTGGTTATAATTGTTTGTTTTAATCCATATAATCCATAAACAGGGATATCCGATGCGAAGTAGCGTCGTTATTAGGTACTTGGTCGCTGCGAAGCAGCGGAATGTGTGGAATGTTGGAATGTGTGTTTAAAGGCCGAATAGCAGAAAGTCGACCAAAAAAAGTGCCGACCCGCCCACTGACACGCCCACTAATAATACAAAATTTCATAATTTACAATCCGTTCGACCCATTTTGACAAAATTTGGTATGTGGCTGTTAATGGCTAATATGCAGAATTGGACAACAAACAAAAAGAATAGACCCGCCCACTGCCACGCCCACATATTTTGAAAATGACATGGTGTGGAACCCGTTCAACCGATTTCTTTGAAATTTGGCATGTGAATCTTAATGGCGGAAAATAGAAAAATGACGGACTATAATCAATAGTGGACCCGCCCACTGCCACGCCTACAAATTTTGAAAATGATATGGTGTGGAACCCGTTCAACCGATTTTTTTGAAATTTGGCATGTGGATCTTAATGGCGGAAAATGGAAAAATGGCGGACTATAATCAATAGTGGACCCGCCCACTGCCACGCCTACAAATTTTGAAAATGACATGGTGTGAAACCCGTTCATCCGATTTCTTTGAAATTTGGCATGTGGATCTTAATGGCGGAAAATAGAAAAATGACGGACTATAATCAATAGTGGACCCACCCACTGCCACGCCTACAAATTTTGAAAATGACATGGTGTGGAACCCGTTCAACCGATTTCTTTGAAATTTGGCATGTGGATCTTAATGGCGGAAAATAGAAAAATGACGAACTATAATCCACTATTGATAGTGGAGCCGCCCACTGACACGCCCACAAATTTTGAAAATTACATGGTGTGGAACCCGTTCAACCGATTTCTTTGAAATTTGGCCTGTGGATCTTAATGGCGGAAAATAGAAAAATGGCGGACTATAATCAATAGTGGACCCGCCCACTGCCACGCCCACAAATTTTGAAAATGACATGGTGTGGAAACAGTTCAACCGATTTTTTTGAAATTAGGCCTGTGGATCTTAATGGCGGAAAATGGAAAAATGACGGACTATAATCAATAGTGGACCCGCCCACTGACACTCCCACAAATTTGGAAAATTACATGGTGTGGAACCCGATCAACCGATTTCTTTGAAATTTGGCCTGTGGATCTTAATGGCAGAAAATAGAAAAATGGCGGACTATAATCAATAGTGGACCCGCCCACTGCCACGACCACAAATTTTGAAAATGACATGGTGTGGAAACAGTTCAACCGATTTTTTTGAAATATGGCCTGTGGATCTTAATGGCGGAAAATGGAAAAATGACGGACTATACTCAATAGGGGACCAGCCCACTGACACGCCCACAAATTTTGAAAATGACATGGACTATAATCAATAGTCCGTAGTACATTTTGAGGTCTATTTTTTTTAAATTTGGCAGGTGGTTCTTAATGGCGAATAATTGAATATTGGCGAACTACAATAAATAACACATCCCTTCCACGCCCACACATTTTGAAAATGACATGGTTTGGAACCCGTTCAACTAATTTTTAAAAATCAAAGAAAAAACTTTAAAAAATTTAAAAACTTTCAACTGGCACAAAAAATGGATAATGAATTAAAATAACATAGAAGATAATGTAGGATACTGAGGATTGTGGATTTTTTTCTCGATTTCCTAAATCGCTGTAATTCTCTTGACTTCAGATGGATCATATGAATTTCCAGACCCCATCATTCTTTTAGTTGAGTGATTTTTTATAATTTTTGCAAAAATAGTTCTATTTTTTCTTTGCTTTTTACATTCAAGTTAAGACAAGACATTGTATTAATCATTGATATAAATATGGTATACATGTTTGCTTCGGTGGAGCAGTGGTTATAATTGTTTGCTTTAATCCATATAATCCATAAACAGGGATATCCGATGCGAAGTAGCGTCGTTATTAGGTACTTGGTCGCTGCGAAGCAGCGGAATGTGTGGAATGTTGGAATGTGTGTTTAAAGGCCGAATAGCAGAAAGTCGACCAAAAAAAGTGCCGACCCGCCCACTGCCACGCCCACTAATAATACAAAATTTCATAATTTACAATCCGTTCGACCCATTTTGACAAAATTTGGTATGTGGCTGTTAATGGCTAATATGCAGAATTGGACAACAAACAAAAAGAATAGACCCGCCCACTGCCACGCCCACATATTTTGAAAATGACATGGTGTGGAACCCGTTCAACCGATTTCTTTGAAATTTGGCATGTGGATCTTAATGGCGGAAAATGGAAAAATGGCGGACTATAATCAATAGTGGACCCGCCCACTGACACGCCTACAAATTTTGAAAATGACATGGTGTGAAACCCGTTCATCCGATTTCTTTGAAATTTGGCATGTGGATCTTAATGGCGGAAAATAGAAAAATGACGGACTATAATCAATAGTGGACCCACCCACTGCCACGCCTACAAATTTTGAAAATTACATGGTGTGGAACCCGTTCAACCGATTTCTTTGAAATTTGGCATGTGGATCTTAATGGCGGAAAATAGAAAAATGACGAACTATAATCCACTATTGATAGTGGACCCGCCCACTGACACGCCCACAAATTTTGAAAATTACATGGTGTGGAACACGTTCAACCGATTTTTTTGAAATTTGGCCTGTGGATCTTAATGGCGGAAATTAGGAAAAATGCGGACTATAATCAATAGTGGAACCGCCCACTGCCACGCCCACAAATTTTGAAATGACATGGACTATAATCAATAGTCCGTAGTACATTTTGAGGTCTATTTTTTTTAAATTTGGCAGGTGGTTCTTAATGGCGAATAATTGAATATTGGCGAACTACAATAAATAACACATCCCTTCCACGCCCACACATTTTGAAAATGACATGGTTTGGAACCCGTTCAACGCCCACAAAGAAATCAAAGAAAAAAATTTTGGAAAAAACTGGCACTTAAAATGGAGAATGAATTAAAATAACATAGAAGATAATGTAGGATACTGAGGATTGAGGATTTTTTTCTCTATTTTCTAAATCGCTGTAATTCTCTTGACTTCAGATGGATCAAATGCATTAACAGACCCCATCATTCTTTTACTTGAGTGATTTTTTATAATTTTTGCAAAAATAGTTCTATTTTTTCTTTGCTTTTTACATTCAAGTTAAGACAAGACATATCTTTACAGTTTGCATTGTATTAATCATTGATTTAAATATGGTCTACATGTTTGCTTCGGTGGAGCAGTGGTTATAATTGTGTGCTTTCATCCATAAAATCCATAAACATGGATATCCGCTGCGAAGCAGCGTCATCTTAAGGTACTTGGTCGCTGCGAAGCAGCGAACATGTACTAGTATCAAATAAAGATTGAGTCGTGTTATAAGACAAAGCTGTTCTATTAATTTCTATAATATGGCGTTCACACTGAGCTTATTTAACAGTTAAATGGACTTAACGAAATTAAATAGTCAAAACCGATTGAGAATGAAGTTTTAATTATGTTAAATGGAGTGTAGTTGTTGTTGTTCGATTCAACTGGTAAATGGTTTACGACGAAGTTTGACGAGTTAAACGCAGAGTTGAATTCAATAGTATTGAAGGAAAGAGCTATTATTAAACAGACAGAGGTATCATTAAACAGACTAATAAATTTGGCATTTTAAAATCAAAATAAGAAATTTTGAGGTTTGTTTACATCTTCCAAGTGATGGCGGCCTAACCAATTTTCAATTATGTTTGTAAGGTGAATAGTAATATAATAATAATATAAATTCATATTCATTTCAGAAATGGAGAAAATTGGACCATATGGCGGAGGACGGTACGACCAGGTAGTTTATTACATTTACGTTTTATAAATTAATATATTTTTAATTTTTATCTGCAGCTCCTCCAGAAGCTCCAACAACAGCATCAACGTCATCAGCACCAACATCAGTAGCTCGTTTTATCTTCTCCTCCTCCTCATCGTTTCATCGCGATACGGATATGGATACGGCCGCGATGGATGCGTCGGCGTCTTCACACCCAGTTTCAGTTACTCGTTATAAATTATGAATAGTTAAATAAATAATATCCATTAAATATATGTACTCTTCAAAAATGTTGAGAAACATGAACGAAAGCTTTGATATTTCATTATTTTCGGACTATTTGCCAAATTTCAGCGACTTAAAAAAATAAATTGAATATGCAAACAGCTGTTCATATGTAAACAAAGTGCTGTCAGATTTAACTTCATTATCTCAGTGTGAACGCACCTGTTAAATGAAATGCTCCTTTTTCATTTAACTGTTAAATGAGCTCAGTGTGAACGCCGTATAAGATTAAGCCAGGGCGAAGATAACGGTATTACTAGTTCATCGCTCAATTGAGGTATCGTAGACATTTTTAATAATCGCATACACTGTGTGCCGATTGATAGTTTCGAACAGCTGAAACTTCCATCTCCCGTCCCATCTCTACTCACTCCAACCATGGTATTTTGGTAAATATAACCCGATTACTGTCATCATTTCATTTGAAGAAATTTTGGGTAGAAATGTTTTTTTTATATTAGATTGCTCGTTTTAAGAAAATATAATCGTAATTTAAAATGTAAGTATTATTAGTAGAATAAATGTATTGAACAATGTGCAATTAGTACAAAATTACGTCACACAAATTTTTTAATATATAAAGGGTATTCACACCGATTGTGGTAATGTGGTAAATATTACCCGGTTACTGTCATCAAGTGTGAATACCTGATTAATTTCACTGCCGAAAAATAGTTCACTCTCACCTTTTCATCACAAAAAACTACAAAATATGAATTAAGTTAAAGTTATAAATAACTAAAAATGTTATTATATACTATTAATTGTTCTTTTGTCTAATGTAATGTTGGCAAGACTTAGAGAATGGTATTGAACTCATTTTACTCTGGGTCTAGGCGTGGTAATGTGGTAATAGGGGTATTCAGACTCAGTCTCGTAGGCTCGTACGTGTGAGTCGCGTACTCTCGACATGTCTGAACACCTGATCAGACGGCATAAAGTGATTTGAGAAAAATTATAATAATTTAGAATGAGGATATTTTTTCAAGTAATTGGGGATTTTTTTCTTGTTTGTCGGTTTATGGAATACAAGTAAAATTATAGATATTTCAGATTATAATATTAACATTATAATTCTAGCATTTAAATTTATATATAAACATTGAGCTATACTCAATAAATATAACAGTTTATGAATATTAAATTTATAAAACATAACTATAGATTAAGTTTTTTCACATGTTTTCTTATAAAAAATTCCCAGAATAAATGAGAATTCAAGAATAGGGAAATCCAATTTCTTCGTAGTGGCATCACAAAAACAATGTGTGGTTAAAAAACTCACAGCTGTTTCGACTAAACTATTTCAGTCTCAGAAATGAAATTTCTCTGAAAATTCAAACTTTCAAATTGGATTTTTGCTACTAAAAAAGCTTATTAGGGCTGAAGTTAAAGTACAAAAATTATGACCTAAATGCTCTCTTGTGTAAATTAGGAAGTATAGTCCCATAAAGAGCTATATTAAAAATATTTCAAATTCATGTTTCTTATGAATATACAGAAGAAGAACAAGAGTCAAAACAAAAATGACAGTTGTCGACAAGGGGTCTACTTGAGGTGAGTAGTGAGGGGTCTACTTGGGGTGAATATGGGGTCTACTTGAGGTGAGTATGGGGCCAACTTGGGGTGAATATGGGTTCTGTTTGCCGTGAATTGTTGGTTTTTGACACACACCATCAAACAATTTCACGACCACATTGATGCGGAATTTCGAGTTTCCAATTTTGTTATCTTTGATATGAATGAATGTATTCAATTTTCAGATTCAAGAAAATATAATTGAATGACGAATTGAAGAATTTTGCCACTGCATTGTTTTTTCTCAGATGAAATGAAATTTTGTGGCCCAAAATAGTACAGTATAGTATATACATTCTCATTTAATTTTGAAAATTTCGAGTTTCAAAAACCACTTCTGGCGCTTTAGCAATCGGTTTGATAGTTCCATAAATTACCAACACACACACCATCAAGGCATTTTACAACTACATTATAGCAGTATTTCTAGATTAGTATCAGGTAATCTGAGCTTATAAAAACCGTTATTGCTTTCTAATCGCGTTAAGTGAAATTCGAGGTAAAAGATAGTTTTGCTACGATTTTGGGTTAAGGGTGTAAGTTAACGAATCGTGCTGAGCTCCTAAAAACTTACATGAACCTATGTTATAGTGCGTTCACACGAACCAAATTTTCGGCTGAAAATCAGAATTTAAAAAAAACCGTTCACATGACAAAATTGATTTTCATATGTCAGATTTTCGTTTGGCGGTATTTGTTCCCTTTGTATTGGTGTATATTCTACACACATTTTTGTCGACTTCTTCTTGTGTTGGAATAAATATGACATCAGGGTAAAAGATTTTTGTGAAATAGTACTATTTTCAACGAAAAACCTCTTCAAAAATCTCTTCATTTTCGCTGAAAATCAAGTGAAAATCTGATATTCATTTGACAGTTATTCCTAAGTGAAAGCCGAAAATCAGCTCCGTGTGAACATGCTATTACCTACGCACTACGCGCTATTCGTTGATATTCGCATGACACTGATATTAACTTCCTACCAACTACTACTATTCAATATTATTTCGCGCTAAAAACTGCACTTAGCAATAGCCGCAGAAGACGGCTCAAGAATTTGCAACATACGAAAAGACGCTTCCCAAGCTTTAGAGAGAGAGAAATAGAAGAGAAAATTGATCAAAGGCCTTGACATGCTGAAATCGATGATTGATCTTTCACTTTTTTTAAAAAGGTTTTTTAAGAGCTGCAGAAGCAGAAATCCCTATTAATATTATAAAATCAAGTGTTGGTTTGTCTGTATGTCTGTATGTTTGTGACGCAATCACGCCTAAACGGATCAACCGCTTTTGATGAAATTTGGAACTTAGATTATATGGACTGTGGAAGAAACTATAGGCTATATATAATCGGCATTCGCCTACCTGCACGCCCACATACGCCCACATATAACATAAATTCGGTCCCGTTCCGATTTTGACCAAATTTGGAATGTAGGTTTCAATGGCAAATAAACGAAAGTGTACCAAAAAAAGGCCGGACCCGCCCACTGCCACGCCTCCTTATCAAAAAAATTGTCATAGTTTCGGTCCAGTTCAACCGATTTTGTCGAAATTTGTGTGTTTAAAAGCCGAATAGCAGAAAGTCGACCAAAAAAGGGCGGACCCGCCCACTGCCACGCCCACTAATAATACAAAATTTCATAGTTCGGCATCTTTTCAACCGATTTTGTTTAAATTTGGTATGTTTAGTTTTAATGGCGAAAAAGTGAAAGTACACAGAAAAAAATGGCGGACCCGCCCACTGCCACGTCCACAAATTTTGAAAATGACATGGTGTGGAACCAGTTCAACCGATTTTATTGAAATTAGGCCTGTGGATCTTAATGGCGGAAAATGGAAAAATGACGGACTATAATCAATAGTGGACCCGCCCACTGCCACGCCCACTAATTTTGAAAATGACATGGTGTGGAACCCGTTCAACCGATTTCTTTGAAATTTGGCCTGTGGATCTTAATGGTGGAAAACGGAAAAATGGCGGACTATAATCAATAGTAGACCCGCCCACTGACACGCCAACAAATTTTGAAAAATACATGGTGTGGAACCCGTTCAACCGATTTCTTTGAAATTTGGCCTGTGGATCTTAATGGCGGAAAATGGAAAAATGGCGGACTATAATCAATAGTGGAACCGCCCACTGCCACGCCCACAAATTTTGAAAATGACATGGACTATAATCAATAGTCCGTAGTACATTTGAGGTCTATTTTTTTAAATTTGGCAGGTGGTTCTTAATGGCGAATAATTGAATATTGGCGAACTACAATAAATAACACATCCCTTCCACGCCCACACATTTTGAAAATGACATGGTTTGGAACCCGTTCAACGCCCACAAAGAAATCAAAGAAAAAAATTTTGGATACGCCTAAAAATTTAAAAATTTCAACTGGCACTTAAAATGGAGAATGAATTAAAATAACATAGAAGATAATGTAGGATACTGAGGATTGAGGATTTTTTTCTCTATTTTCTAAATCGCTGTAATTCTCTTGACTTCAGATGGATCAAATGCATTAACAGACCCCATCATTCTTTTACTTGAGTGATTTTTTTATAATTTTTGCAAAAATAGTTATATTTTTTCTTTGCTTTTTACATTCAAGTTAAGACAAGACATATCTTTACAGTTTGCATTGTATTAATCATTGATTTAAATATGGTCTACATGTTTGCTTCGGTGGAGCAGTGGTTATAATTGTTTGCTTTAATCCATATAATCCATAAACAGGGATTATCCGCTGCGAAGCAGCGTCATCATAAGGTACTTGTACTAGTATCAAATAAAGATTGAGTCGTGTTATAAGACAAAGCTGTTCTATTAATTTCTATAATATGGCGTTCACACTGAGCTCATTTAACAGTTAAATGGACTTAACGAAGTTAAATAGTCAAAACCGATTGAGAATGAAGTTTTAATTATGTTAAATGGAGTGTAGTTGTTGTTGTTCGATTTAACTGGTAAATGGTTTACGACGAAGTTTGACGAGTTAAACGCAGGGTTGAATTCAATAGTAT
The DNA here is from genome assembly GCA_017309665.1 of Coelopa frigida. Lineage (NCBI taxonomy): Eukaryota > Metazoa > Arthropoda > Insecta > Diptera > Coelopidae > Coelopa > Coelopa frigida. The sequence continues at coordinate 22,219,898 of CM029565.1, read as the reverse complement.
TGAAGGAAAAGGTAGGTTTCTCATTAAACTAATAAATTTGGCATTTCAAAATCAAAATAAGAAAATTTGAGGTTTGTTTACATCTTCCAAGTGATGGCGGCCCTAACCAATTTCAATTATGTTTGTAAGGTGAATAGTAATATAATCCCTATTAATATTATAAAATCAAGTGTTGGTTTGTCTGTATGTCTGTTTGTCTGTATGTTTGTGACGCTATCACGCCTAACGGCTCAACCGATTTTGATGATGAACTTGGAACTTAGATTATATGGACTGTGGAAGGAACTATAGGCTATATATAATCGGCATTCGCCCACTGTCACGCCCACTTATGAACAAAATAACATAAATTCGGTTCCCGTTCAACCGATTTTGACCAAAATTGGAATGTAGGTTCAATGGCGAATAAACGACAGTGGACCAAATAATAAAAATGACGGACAATAATCAATAGTGGACCCGCCCACTGACACGCCCACAAATTTTGAAAATGAAATTCTTTGGAACACGTTCAACCGATATTTTTGAAATTTGGTATGTGAATCTTAACGGCGGATAATTGGAAAAGGCCGATCTACAACGCCCACAAATTTTGAAAATGACATGGTGTGGAACCAGTTCAACCGATTTTTTGAAATTTGGCCTGTGGATCTTAATGGCGGAAAATGGAAAAATGGCGGACTATAATCAATAGTGGACCCGCCCACTGACACGCCCACAAATTTTGAAAATTACATGGTGTGGAACCCGTTCAACCGATTTTTTGAAATTTGGCCTGTGGATCTTAATGGCGGAAAATAGAAAAATGGCGGACCCTAATCAATAGTGGACTCGCCCACTGACACGCCACAAATTTTGAAAATTACATGGTGTGGAACCCGTTCAACCGATTTCTTTGAAATTTGGCCTGTGGATCTTAATGGCGGAAAATGGAAAAAAAATGGCGGACTATAATCAATAGTGGACCCGCCCACTGCCACGCCCACAAATTTTGAAAATTACATGGTGTGGAACCCGTTCAACCGATTTTTTGAAATTTGGCCTGTGTGGATCTAATGGCGGAAAATAGAAAAATGCGGACTATAATCAATATAGAAGGCAAATGAAAAATCGGAGGACTATAATCAATAGTGGACCCGC